>BCGM01000003.1:371039-823914 GCA_001599275.1 Wickerhamiella domercqiae
CAACCCGCAGAAAGTTCCATTTTGACAAGTCCTAGCAAATCACTGACCACGTGGACCACAGTTGTTCCATCAATTGAGACGACCTGCCCGTCACCTACGACATTCACAACGAATGGACATACGTATACTGCTACAGGGCCAACGGTGATCACCATCACCGACTGTCCCTGTACCGTTACGCACACTGGAACTCCGCCCAGCTCTGGGCCAGTGACCAATTCAACAACAGTGGCACCTACTATTTCTCCTTCTCAGAAGTCTCTTGTTTCCACTGGTACAACTTCAGTCAGTTCGGCGTACTATGAGCCTCGAGAGAATAGCACTACTTTGACGAGCCTGGTGCCGCCTGCTCCAACCTCGTCCTTGTCAACCTTAGCTTCGTCCGGCGTAATTGTATCCAGCACAGTGCCCTTCCACTCACTTTCATCTGGTACAATAACAGCAAGTGGAACCCCTGAAGGGTCGAATCGTGAATCTACTGTGGTACAAGTAAGCTCTTCTCTGACAAGTCTTAGCGGGTCGCTGACAACCTGGACTACGGTCGTGCCATACATTTTAACAACATGCCCGTCACCTACTACATTCACGACGAACGGGCATACGTACACCGCAAAAAGCTCGACTGTCATAACCATTACTGACTGTCCATGTACATTGACGTCGACGGGAACTAAGCCCATTGCGTCAGGTTCACATAGTACCACATCGTCACTACCTACAGCGGAGAGTTCAATTTCGAAGACTCCAGCTGTATCCTCTCCAGGAGAAAAAACACAGAGCAGCACTAGTGGGACACCATCACAGGAGTCCAATGCAGCTACTGGAAGCTCTTCTTTAACACATCCTACTGGTTCGTTGACAACATGGACAACAGTTGTTCCATCTATCTTGACAACGTGCCCGTCACCTACGACATTCACATTCGAAGGGCATACGTACACGGCGACAGAATCTACTGTGATAACTATTACCGACTGCCCATGCACGCTCACGAAAAGTGGAACTAAATCGAGCTCGTGGGCCACAGGAAGCTCCACGGAATCTCATTCCTCACAGGGAAGCCCGACTTCTGAAACTCCAATTGTCCCCATCACGAGCCCTGCAAGCATAACTCCTGCAAGCGAGACTTCGACGACGAGGGCATCAGAGAGCACTAGCTCACTCTCCGAGTACACGACCACTACACACACTGTGCCCTCCGTGAGCAGTGTCCAAAGCAGTCCGAGCCACACTCTTACGACCGGCACTCAAGTCGTTCCATCCATCGTTACGTGGTGTTCTACGCCCACCACTTTTACGACAAATGGCCGCACATATACTGTGACAACTCCAACTGTTATTACCATCACCGATTGCCCATGCACTATTACGACAACGGGAACAGTGCCCGAGGCGCCTACTCCTCCTAGTCCGAAGAACACGGAGTCAACATCTGTAACAGTGCCCGAGGCACCTACTCCTCCTAGTCCGAAGAGCACGGAGTCAACATCTGTAACAGTGCCCGAGGCACCTACTCCTCCTAGTACGAACAGCATAGTTTCAACATCTGGAACAGTGCCAGAGGCACCTACGCCTCCTAGTCCGAAGAGCACGGTGTCAACATCGGTAACAGTGCCAGAGGCACCTACTCCTCCTAGTCCGAAGAGCGCAGAGTCAACAACCCAGCCCCCTGCCCCACCAGCTACCCAGGAGACTCCTGGCACTAACGTCCCCGGCGAGAGTGTATCTACTACAGCTGCTACTATTCCTAGTTCTAGGCCTAATACGCCTTCGACCCAGCTGGGTACTACTACGACGCATACTTCACCGAGTGCGCCGGGAACTGGTGCAGAAACAACCGCACCAACGCCAGAAGTTTCTCCGATATCGTCCTTTGTAGAGACTCTAACAACTCGGACGACAGTGGTTCCATCGATCGTCACTACGTGCCCCAGCCCCACGACTTTCACCACGAATGGCCACACTTACACAGTGAGCTCGTCAACAGTTCTGACTATCACTGATTGTCCTTGTACGATTGTGAATTCGGAGGTACCGCCAGGTTCACCTGAAGCGTCGCTTTCACATTCCACTGGGGAGGAGACACCTAATCCCCCTCCCAAGCAGACTTCACCTGGTCCTGAGACAACGATTCGTCCTGCCTCAAGCTCTGTGGTACCGTCTTCTCCCTTAGTTCCAGTTCCAGAGTCATCTGGAAGTGTTACAACGCCTTCGATGCCTTCTGGACCTGAAGACACCGGTGTTGTACCTTCAAACGGCGCCAGCAAGCATGTAGCATCTTGGATAGGGGTGGGTCTGGCTCTTCTGCTTGTGATCTAAACGCCACCATATTCATATTTCTCTCATGCATTTTTACCTTTTCTATATGGAGACACATTTGTGTGTGTATATATATATATACTGGTCTAAATTTTTACAAGTTTCTCAATCCAAATGGGAGAAGCATATAGGAGAATGGGGAGCGGGGAAGAGGAAGATTGAAAAAAATGCATTAGTCCTAAATGATGTTTTTATTACAAGTTAAACAGCTTGAACAGGTGCGGACTGAATTATCTCATGTGAGTTTTTTCTCGACTCAACCTTGCCAGCAGTGACAAGGCCAATAATGTCCTGTTGACGAGCGGGTTGAGAGAGTTTGCGGGCCTCCTCAAGCAGCGCTGTAGTTTCTTGAGGCACCTGGGTTACAAGGGAGGGCTGGGAAATGAGCAAGCGGACAGGCTCTATAGCGCGAAGGTACATCTCAGCCGGTAGGTGGTCGTCACCCTCAGGGGTCTGTGGGAACAGCAAAGTGGGAGCCAAGACGGAAGCTAGGTTGGTAACATCCATTTTTGAGCCTTGCTCCTCTCCTTGATCAGCAAATGTGGCGGTCCAGCCGAAAAAGTGGACAAGGACTTCGAGAACGTCGCGATTCACCTTCGGTAGTGACGCTACGCATAGCTGTATAGAACGGGCGCGCCTGGCCGCATCTGGAATCTCACCTGCAACCAGCCAGGTACGTGTCATGCGACCGTTGGCCAACCCTAACAAAGGATCGGGAAGCTCGCGCAGGAACTTTTTGAGCAAGGCCGCCAATTGGATGGGGTTCTCGTCTGCTACAACACCAGCCTCGTCTGGAGAGTGATCGACGCGTTCTGCAGCTTCCTTCAAGCGCCGAATGTTGCCATTTTTCCGGAATACACCTTCTATGCTCATATCCTTTTGACGCATAGCGGCCACACAATCATCAATGAAGCTTGGAATACGGAGCTGGTACCCAGGATGGGCTCCCAACCTCGAATCGACACCATGTCTCTCAACTAGCTGGTCTAACGGCTGGCCGAAAACTTGGCGTTTCTGAGTACTTCGACCACCCAGTGCCTTGCCAAACTTCTCCCACAAAGTTTGCTTGCTGGCCAGCGAGTCTTGCTGAGGAACGTCTAGCCCAAATTCGGTACTAAGTTGTGCCATGGCCAGCTGGGAAATTAGAGCAATGTCAGTAGAAGGTAGAGAGCCAAATAGTGACAATCTTTGCCGAGTTTCACGGCGCTGTTTGCGCGGTCGCGACTGTTCCGACGCGACAATCCGACGGATGTCATCGAGTGTGAGTGCCGACTTAGCATGAAGAAGAGTGGAAGTACGTTGTAAGCTTTCTGCGCGTCCATCTTGTGCTTCAGATGATCCTTCAATTGAGTCTGCACCGTTGTTGTTAAGCAACTCACGCGCGCGTCTGGTGACGTCATTAGCCGATGAAGCTGCCGCTTTGGCCACAGTATCATCAGTAGAGGCAGAATTAGTAGATTCTTTGTGCGAGCTTGATAGAGTTGGCGCACTTTTCGAGTGATTCCGACCCAAAACAAGTTCAAGTCTAGCCAAGGCAACATGCAGCAGTATAACGTACTGTTCGAGCCGTGAAACGGACCGGAACGCCTCCTTTCCACCTACCAACCGGGGTGCGCTGACGTTGAGAGCTCCATGGCCATTAATTTGTCGTATTGCACCTTGTGATGGTGGCAGCTGAAGTTCTTTGGAACCGCAGGTGCGACACAGTAGAGAATTCCGGGGTCCGAGAACTGCTTCCGTAGGATCGTCTGTTTCAGTGCTCAGGCTGCGGCCGCATTTCTCGCATTGGAAGCAAGTATTTGCATGCCAAATCTTTGACGTATCTCGGCGCAGCCGCCAGCAGCGCTCCTCGACAGGCTTGGTGCATTTGACGCATCGGTCGGAAGCAAATGGAGAGACTGACTCAAGGCTTGGCCGTACAGATGCAGGGTTGGCAGAAATGCCGGTGAGAAATGTTTGAACTGTGGCAGGTCGCTGTGAGTCAGTGAGCGCGGCAGCTAAGCCCCACCGGATGAGAACTTTGAGATAATGTGCCATTCCCGATGCCAAAAGGAGCAGCTCACGGCCCAGTCCTTGGAGTCGCTCGCGGCCATTGAGACTCCGCGTCTTGGATATCAGCGACATGTAAGATACTATTTTCCTGCACAGAGTCTTTGGTTCCCGGCCCAGTGGATCTTGGGTTTGGGGCAGAGTTTCAAGAGCCACAAATAATACGTTGACGAGATCGATGAGGCGCGAGGCGCAATCATGTGCTGAATCGAGGCTACCAGCAACAGCATGTTGGACTAGGCTTGATATCTCACGAGCACATGATTCTTCGAAGCCACATAGCGTGGTCCATATTCGCAAAATCAGCTCATCGTTAGCATTGTCACGGGCGAGCATAGCGCGCTTATCATCATCTGACGCGTCAATTCTATCTGATGACGTTAGAGATGGCCGTGGAACTTTCACATTCCAGAATTTAAATATCATGTAGCATTCTGGATGCCACTGTTGCTCGTGGCCACCTCGGTATGTCTCGACAAACTGCTTGAGAATCGCGGCATGGCAACCCTCACACCGAGCAGCATAGAGTGTAGCATAGTGGTATCGACAGTAAACATCATTTTCGTGTTCAAAGTAAGAGTCGTCGGGTCCAAATTTCGTCGAGCAAAGTGAGCATGTAAAATGCTCCACGTGATACTTACGGTCAAGGGCAGTAATATAGGACCCCCTAAGGCTACCACCACATCGGTAGCAAAGGAGGTTCTGACGTTTGAAGTAGCATTTCTCACACAGAGGGACCTGCTCACCATCCAATTCTAGAGGGAAGAATTTACTGGCACACATCTGGTCACAGTCCTGGCAAGTGAAGCACTCTAGATGCCAAGCGCTGCCTAATGCCCGCACGAAGTGCCCACATATTGAGTTCGTACACTTCTGGCACTTTCTGCGCGGCCTGGAACTTCTAACTGGGCTCTGAGGTGACCCTAGTGCCAGCGGGGAGCCTGAGACGGCTGGGCTCCCATTTGGATGCGGGCTAGCCCCCTCTAGCGCATGGCGGGGCTGAGGTGGCCGAGCGAGTCCGCTCTTCGCAGCAGGTAGCTGGGGACTTTGAACCGGGGTCCAAAAAGCTTCAAAGTCTTCGCCATTCTCTGGCAATGCAGTTGACGACTCTTGCACGCTCGCTCGTGGGGGGCCTCTTGGCGAGTCCCTCGCAGGCCCGTCGTATGAATGGCCTTGCCGTGTGGGTATAGAGCGGGTAGATTGGTGCGTCTGCTCCATCTATCGGCCCTACCGTTAGGTAGCTGTTGTGAACTCAGGATCTAAAAACGGATACAGCGATAATTTGGTAAGCTGGGAGTAGCGCGTTTCGCGTCTCCTTTCTTCATTTGGGTGGTCCAGTAACGGCTTGAATAGCCCTCGAAGAGTCTATTCCACAACAATTAGGGTTGTGTTTAGTGTCATTTATTATCTACTGCAAAACACTGATACGTAGATGTCCCACCATCACTGGATGTGTTATTACGTACTAATTGCCGGACCTCGGGTGTTGGAGCACCATTCTTGGTTGACGATTGCATCAGCATTGTGTCTGCAACAGGAAGGCGGGGACCGCCTTGCAGTGTTACTAGATAATCCACTTGGAAGCTTAAATTTCCATTACATAAAAATCTTACTAACACTTAATTGGTGCTGCTTACATTTTGCATCTTGTGCTTAACGGTAGCGAGAGGCGTACTAGAATGATATAGCCTAAGAGACCCGGCATTTGGGGATGGAATATCCTGCTCCAGAGCAATTCGCCGATAATGTGATAATCTCAAGATTTTTGCCACATCAAAAACATTGATCACTAAAAGTAACATAAAAGCAATCAATACTCAACTCCATCTAGACAGCTCGGTACCACAATCGCGATACGCGCTGTTCCCGAATCTTCTTATGCAGTCTGTAGATACCATAGAGAAGTGCCTCCGCTGAAGGAGGGCATCCGGGGACCCAGACGTCAACAGGGATAATACGATCGCATCCACGAACGACGCTGTATGAATAGTGGTAGTAACCACCGCCGTTGGCGCAGCTACCCATAGAAATTACCCAACGCGGCTCGGCACACTGGTCGTACACCGTACGGAGTGCAGGTGCCATCTTATTCGTTAGCGTACCGGCAATGATAAGAGCATCAGCCTGACGAGGCGAGGCACGGAAAATAAGACCAATGCGGTCCTGGTCGTACCGAGGACCTGATGCATGCATCATTTCTACAGCGCAGCATGCTAATCCGAACGTGGCAGGCCAAAAACTGCCCTGGCGAGCCCAGTTCACGAATCGATCTAGACCGGTCAGAACGTAGTCAACGCCGTTTTTTGGCTGAATCTGGCTCGGAAGAGGATGATTTGTGGGCATATTACTCTGAGAACGCATCTGGCGGAGCGCAGCTGGCGCTACGGGCGCTACTCGGGCCAGGGATGTCACCTGGAGACCTTTTAATGCCAGCATCTGAATGGTCGTGTTTTCTTACTTCAGCGAGTCGCCGATTGGCTTTCTGTCTGCTAGACCACTGCTTACATAAACACGAATGCCGAGATTGGCAGGGAAGATGCGCGCATCGGTGAAGGAATTGTAGAGGAAGTCCAGAATGACCTCGCAGAGATATCTACTGACAGTAAATTTCTCATCTAAAGACACATTCACGCAATAAATCTGCTAGTTAACCCGCAATGACTGTTCCATCTACTAGAACGCGAGCGCATCACGGCAGTGGAGCTGATGCTCTAGCAAGATAAGTTCAGGCACCCGTCTGGCTGTATGCCGCTAATAATCTGCAGTTAATTTCGTTTGTACACTGGCCCTAGCGTGGAATTCTTGACGCTAAATCTAACTAACTTCTCTATGCTGACATCACCAGATTGACGATCACGCTAACGCCTGTGCCTCCCATCTCACTCAATGGCGTGGCCGGACCTTCGCAAGCGACTCTTCGCGTATGTACTGGGACGGCTACAGTTGTTCACAAATGTCGGTGCTGATAAGCTAGAAGTGGGGTCTTCTTCCCTGTGTCTCAGTGATGTCGAAGTTGATCCTAGCCGTCTATCAGTACCAGGAATAACAGTCGAACAAGCGGTTGTCGGATCGCTCAAAGTAAAACTTTCTGCATCAGGAGTGTTTCTAGAGGCTAGTGACGTAGTCGCTAAAGCTCAGGTTGATCAATTCGAGCCAGAGCTTGCTTTGTCGACAATCTTAGAGCAGACTCGAACAGACCTAGCCACTCAAGTTGCTGAAGACGGAGTTGGGTACGGCATAGGTGACGTTTCGGGCGTAATGGTAAAGCTAGCCGATATTGCTCTTGCTCAATTGAGCTGTAATGTTAACAGGATACTTTTACGGCTGGCCGTGGGTGACACAACGTTCCTAGTCACAATTGCTACTGCAAATATGAGTTCTCAAAAGACTGTTACAATTGAAGATGTTGAAATAGAATTCGATTCTATAAATCCAGACTCTGACACAGAGACAGCTACACCATCACTGCACTCAGAAAGTTTCGACAGCGGAAATAATTCAGACTCTGACGACGAATCTCAGAGCTCTATCAGCCGCAGCATGATGATCGGCTCTCGTAGCGTGCGCTTTGCTTCCGATCTTACAAGAAGTGTGTACTATGATACTTACGAAACCTCAGAGCCGTCTCTGCCCCCACCTCCCGTGTTTGCTGGACGGATTGCAGGCATTGACAGGCTGATATTCAATTACTCTTTCAATCCCCTCACCATGTCGATAGCAGTAGAAAATGTTGAGTTTGAGCTATTCACCAGCTTGGAAGCTCTCATAGTAGCCTTGAACGCTGTATTCGATCGTATTACACTTCCAGGCGAAGATGTGATACCCGCTACAAGCGAAACTCGCTTGGACCTGACTATCAAATCCGTCTCATTAAAAGATGAAGATCACATTGCTACGATTGGCAACATCTCTGCTAGAATGCCTACTATATCTATTGAGCAGTTGCATATTCCAGGCGTTGTGCAGGTTTTCGGTCCTCTAGCAATTGGCTCCTATGGACCAGACGGCTTTGCAGCTGAACTGCCATTACCCCTTCTAATAACTTTGCCTGAATCGAATCTTCCTTATGCAGCACAGCTCGTTCAACGCGCTGGGTCGATTCTAGCAAGGCTACAAGCGCCGCCAAATCCCCGTCCGACGCCAGTAGAAATCATTTTGCCGGAGCTTAAACTGGTCTTGGGTGATGTTACTCTTCTTGTTTTCCCAGAAGCAGTGTCGAACTCGGGAATTCGTCTCCGCGAAGTCACAATATTTGCTGGAGACGGGCAGCTACTGCTTCATGACATTGACATTGCAGAAGGGGCCAGTATTGTGATACGCTCGCTACGACTGAGACAAACGGAAAATTTTTATGCGGCTATTCGAGATGCAATTGGTCCATTTCACAACCTGCAGAGTACAGGAGAGTCAACTTCTCGACCACCACAGTTTCCCCAGCTTCGTATTGACGACATATGTGTAGAGAGCGAAGAGAGGCCAATTGCTAGCGGCTCTTTTGCACTCAGCAAACATGGTGGCACAGCAGATATTTCGTTAAAATGGGGATCGAATTGGGCAACGGCATCGGCAACTATTGAAAGAGAAGGAAGTGCCATACGTATAATTGCCAGAAATTTAGCGGGAAAGATATGGCTGGACCAACTGGATCAGCTGGGCTTTTCAACTGCGGCGATGACCTCTTCGCAGTCGGGGTCTTACCAAGGATACCACGGACTGTGGGATTGGACATTGCAGGCTAACATCGCGGGAGAAATAGCTATACATCACCAGCAAGCCGACTTTAAGCTTCGGAGCAAGGAAGATATTGTTGCAGAGTATATGGGTGGCAATTTCAACCTTTCAATATCGTCAATTGATACCCTTTTGATTGATACTGACGATGATGACGCTGAGGTGGAAATCCTTCGCATACGAGACGCTAGCGTGGATATCTGTCGCAAGCCTCTGGACATAAACATTGCCCTAGGGAAGCTTTTCTGGGATTGCTGCGCTGACTCTTATGCTCGCTCGGTGGCTGTCATTAGTAGCCTGGTCCCTCGTTCAGTTCTCCCTAAATTTGAGGTCGAGCCAAACGAGCCAGTTGACATCCTTGAGGGTCTTAACCCTGATTATGGCACAGATCCTAGCCTGGGGTTGGAATATGAGGTTAGTGGAGTCAATGCTATTGGTGTCCTAGATGGTGAAGCGGAGCCGCGTGTCGAGCACTCTGGTGAGCTGAACATAGTAGATGGCTACATGGCACCGTCCTCTCGACGTGATGCGAGCGAAGGCTCGAGCAGGACAGATATAGAGTCTTGCAGCGGATGGGAGGACGGAATTACAGGTATAGTTCGTCTAAGTGTATCCAAGGTACGATGGCAAGCCTTTGACGGGTTCGACCTTGAGGCGACCAGGAAGACAGTGCAGGAAGCCATCAGCCGAGTTGAAAATGCTACCAATAAATCGAAAAATGCCCCAGAAACAGATCCAAATGAGGCTTTAGCAAGCAACTTTGACTCGGAGGACGATAATGAAACCATTGTCGGCGATGTGCTGTACAATTCCGTTTTCATAGGCGCGGCAAAGGGACAGAGCGGTCTTCGACGCCGAATTCAAGAAACCGTGGGGACGTCGTCTTTAAGGAGAGCTTCCAGGCCTAAATTACGTTTAGGAATGGTGGGAATTATAATACAGAGCCAGCAGCTCGCATCTGACCATAGTGGCCTATGTTCTCGCACAGACATCACAATTGCAGATGTTGCCATTGAAGACATAGTAACGACGTCAAAGTTCGAGAGACTACTTGAGCGACAGACAAATTTGCAAGCAGGAAATTCTATTCTGGTCATTCATCACGAAGTTGTTGACCAAATGGCCCCCGAGCAAAGATTCGTTGTGCGGGTTGAGCCCCTACGCGTGCGCCTTGACCAAGATACTCTTGAGTTTATTACGCGTTTCTTTGAGTTTAGGAAAGATCCGGACACGGCTGAACCTAGCTTTGTAGAGACGTCTCAGGCTTACATTCAGCGGGCAGAGATACATGATATCAGTCTCTGTGTTGACTACTTTCCTCGTAAAGTCGATTACGCTGGACTACGTTCCGGTTATGTTGCGGAGCTAGTTAACGTTTTTGCTCTGGTCGAGGCGAAAGTTGTCTTGCGCCATGCGATCCTCCACGGAATGTCTGGATATGATCGCTTGCTCAGCGAGCTTGGATCTCTGTGGGGTCCTGAAATTACAGCGCATCAGCTCGGAGGCATAATTACTAGTGTTGCCCCTGTCAGACAGGTGCTTCAATTTGCTGCTGCGGCTTCAGGAGAGGCACGAGATAGGCCTTTGGTTTTCCTGCGCAAGACAGCTAATGGCATCCGCCGTTATTGGGCTTGAGCAATCTGGATTTGCATATACTTACAACGCAGCATGCCTACCATGCACATATCATGATTCTCATATACTTAATCTAGTGTAATCCACGACGAGCGGGTCTCCGCGGTTTAGCATGTCTTGTTTTGGTCACTTTTGACGGCTGTGCCACATTCGCAGTAGCATCATCTTCCAAATCCTCGCCGCCGCGCTTGTTCTTCTTGAACCTGAGCTTACCGCGCTGGGTCCGGACTGGTCCCTGACGAACAGCGTCTGCATATGCTGCTAATGCTTCCTTATGTTCCAGGCCGGCGTCCTCGGCAGTATCGTCCTCGTCACGAATAAGTAGCTTACCGTCCTTCTGGGGAAGACGGTGGCTCAGCTGCTTTTTGCGAGGGGCCTGAGGCTTGTTCGAAGAAATATGGGCAAGGGCCGTTTCGCCAAGCAGATCCAGTGGTTCAGCACCTGCAACAATGTATTGCTCATTATTCTTCTTATCCTGGCGTTTTTGTTGCAATAACTGTTGAGACTTTTGTTTCTTTTGCGATTTTTGACCACGTTCACCATTCTGCTGCGGACGTGAACTTCCCTGATCATCGTCGTTTTCAGAATCGGAAGATGAGCCGTAGAGAGCTTCGTCGAGTTCATTATCAAATTTGCGCCCGTTCGCATTTGCTGATGATGGTTCAGGCTTCGAATGGTCTCCTGTAACCAGCTTCCGCTTAGCACGTTCCTTCGACTTGTGGATATTTTGCAGCAGCTTCGCGTGTTTCTCTGGGAAAGCGGCTGCAATAGTATCGTATCCAAGACGTCTGATCAATCGCTCAATAATGTGCCTTACTTTAGCCTTGAATGCCATCTTATGCTCGTTGCTCCATTCTAGGAGACCCTCCAGAAGAGGCTGCAGCCGAGATACAATAAGTTCCGCCGGCAGAACAAGGATAGATACCTTGACAAACCCAAGCACAGCACCAACAATTTCGCGTGTTGGGCTCTGGAGAAGCATCCAGACAAGATCAGAATATTCGGCAATTTTAGTCGGATCTAAAATATCGCGAAACTCATATACAACACGACTGAGAGCAGTGACAGCTGCCGCAACCATATGAGGAGTGTTGCCGACGAGACCACCCATGATCATCTCAACATACTCCGCAGCCGTTGCAGTGGTCTTCTCGTCATCTTCGAACGCTGCAAGTTGAGAATGATCTATGACGCCCGTACCTGTAGCCATGCGAGCTGCCATTGCAACCAGTAGGGTAAACGCGGCCTCCCGGCTCTTCTCATTAGGATCGCGTGTCGCAAGCATGGCCTCTGAGACCACACCGAAAACAAATGCACCAAGATCAGAGTCAGGGACAGTTGACAACAGTGCTGTAATAGCTGTGAGTCTAGTTCGACGTGCCTGAGGCAGTGTTACTTCTGCCTTCTCCAAAACGAATCTTCTAATGTCTGCAGATAGAGCAGAATCGACAGAGGAGTCATCCAAGAGTCGGGTAAGCGCGCGATATGCCTTCTTTTGGAGCAGAGCATCTGGAAGAGTGACCACGGTACGGAATAGGTGTGCGAAAGTCTGATGATGACTCGGCGGAAGATACGCAGAAATTGCAACAACAAGATCCATCATAGTGTATGCTTCTGTTTGTTTGTTTTCAGAGAGTGTTGTGGCCAATAGACTAGAGATTTGGTCGAACAATTGCTCTACGTCATTGCTGTCAATAACAGCAAGATACGCGTTAATAACATCAAGAACAAAGCCGCGTGACTCTGGGGTCATGGATGAAAATACGTTCAGCAGTGCCTTCAAGATGTCTGCACCATATGTTGCTGCCAGCCAGCGAAGAGATTTTTCCGCTTGAGTAGGAGAAAAGCGGCTACGAAGAACCTCGTCGCCAATTTCTCCCTGGCTATATATCAAGTTGGACTCAACCAAGAGCCGAAGACCTTGACAAAGTACAGCTCTCTGACTTGGACGTTCGTATAGTCGGGCAAGAATAAGCTGCAGCGTATCACGTGTCAGGGCTTTCGATAGATCCATAGGCAGATCACAGTACCTCGGCCACAATGCCCATATTTGGTCGACTACTGTGATGAGAATCTTGGAGTTGCGCTCGTTTCCGATGCGTTTGGCAGTTTGCTCATATTGCTGGGCCAAGGGCACGAGCACCTCCGTGAAGTGAGATAGATGCGCGTGCTGTACATTATCACGAAGTAAGGGAAGCATCCACGCACGACCGCCGCTGTTTGTGTCTCCAGAAAGCTGAAGAGGTAGCCAATCTAGTACAGCCTCCGGCCCAGCGTTACGTATAGCCGCTGCCACCACTGCGTCAGCACCTGCCCGCAGGTCGCCAGAACGCAAAGCTGCAACGACTCGTACAATATCGCCATTTTTGGGGATCTCTGCTGCTAGTGAACTAGAACAGTCAAAGTATGTCACAAAGACATTACAAACTGCATTAAAGCTCTCGTGGAACCTTGCGTGTAATAATCCAAACAAAACTTCCCCTATATCACCGAGTACCTTACGTCCGCCAGAGGACAGTAATGAGGAAGGCAGTAACCCAGATGAAAGAAGTGAACACAGACATTGTGAAGCAGACTCGACGACCTCAACAGCAGCAGGAGGCATAGCGAGATATTCCACCATAGTGGCGGTGAGAGGAAGAAGCGCCTTGAGCGCTTCTGGTACACTTGTGTTTGCTAACGAATTATATGCCTGAGCAATGACAGCACACCATGCTGGAGCAACTTGTTTGTCTGTCTGAGCCGGCCTCAGTTCGATTAATAGTTCCAAGGTGCGTTTGATGCCGGCGAGTCCAGTTGTGGGATTCCCAAACACAGCACCGAATACCTCTAGAGCTGCAAGAACAGCGTATTGATCTGAGGTCCTGACTGCATCTAGAACAGTTTCTGTTACTGCAGCCAAGCGACGAGAGCTATCTAATTCGATTCGCTCCACCACAGCGCGCAGCAGCTGGAGTCCATGCACAACTTTAGCAGTGTCGCGTGCCGACGATTGAGAAGAAGCCTCCAATGCGCCCATCAATGCTAGATCCGATCCTGGGTGACGATTATGAGTACTCAAGACACGCGTGACTGCCTCTACAGCCCTCCTTCTGATTTTTGGGCGACTATCCTGAGCAAGAGTTAGTACACATGCCCATGTACGCAACGGTCCCGGCTCATCGAGAGGAACAGCTGCCCAGACAGAAGGGTCTGCTGCTGCTAATACAGCCTCCAATACGCCAATGGCTGAGCGCACGAGTGCGGTGTCCGCTTCACCATCGGTGAGGATCGGAACAAGCTTTGCGACCACAATGTCTAATTTCTCCACCAGAAGTGCCTGAGACACGTAAGGTACTACCAGAACAAGAATACCAGCGGCCTCCGCTGCAGCCCCGCGATCTAAGAGGGACGTAAGGGAGGCAAAATAAGCTGCTGGAGTCAACGACTGGCCCTCTTCTCGGAGAGTTTGTTCCACGGCCTGTAGAACTGCCGCCTGGCGTGTTTGCGAGGCAATTTTGGAATTTGCGTGCGAGCGCACGCGCGCAAGACTTTCCTCCATTCACTCTACACCGATTTTTCAGGTTATGTAATTTTTCCTACCGCCCGCTTTGAATCTGTTAATCAGTTCTGATGACTGGAAAGTGTTCACGTGAACAGAGTGCCCAGTGTGGATTAATAAGCATATTGTGTGTAATGTAGACACCACTAGGATTCAGACCAAATGAACGCGACAAGAAAATTCATATACACCATCTTGCCAATTCCTACAGCAAAGTAAAAATATATATAACTGTTGCCTATAGACCAGCTTCAGATCACAATCCTATATCTCGGGCCACTCAGGATGCTTAAGCTAGAGTTAGGGCCATCTTTTCGCAGTTAATAGATCTTGACCGCACGTGCAGCAGTACACACGGTGGTCCTAATGTCGCAAGACCGCAGGTGAGTAAGCTATAGGTTAGAGGCTCAGCGTAGCCACGAGTTTAGATATCTTTTCCAGTTTGAGTAATCTAATATTGATTTTTGAAGCTGAGGCTAAGGAATAGTATGTTGACTTGAGATCTAGCACACGGTCCGGAGGAGATCTTCCATTACACAGCAGCACTCAGCCGACTAAGGCATGTCGAGAGATATGCTACGCGTATGCGATGACCGCCAGGAGACTAAATGACATAATCACCAAGTAAGAATAGCCTCCCAGCGGTCAGATCCCCTTTTCTTAGCTTAATATGGGTCTCTTCAGTCGAAAGAAGGAATCCGATAAGCTGGGCCCAGAAGATAACGTCCATGCAGCCCTTCCTTCTTCCGGTGATGTTCATGACCCCATCCTAAGTGCAGTTCGCGAGCAACAGCCATGGGAGGCGAATGCGAACTCGGCTCAGACACAGCGGTTAACCCCCAGTGGAGCTCTTCGCGACGTGTTTGGTAACCCTATCACAAATCCAGACGTTTCAAACCCAGCCCGCAGTCGCGACGAGCGACCTCTTGACACGATTCGCTCATTCGAATACGCGACAACTGGTGACGAACGCCTCCGAGATCAAATGGAGACTGGGCGTCTCGGATTCAGACCCCGCTCAGAATTCTCAAGCATGCCGCATTATGAGACTAACCCCTATGACACGCAAGGTGTAACCATTTTTGGAGACCCCAATGCTGCAGATGATCCATCCAAAGACATTTACTTCCCGCCACCTTCAGTACCGCAAAAGGCTGAGAAGAAGAAGAAGCGTGGCCTTTTCGGTAAGAAGAAGAAGCAGGAAGAGCAAGCTATTTGAGCCAATATGACGGTATAATATTTCTTTTTAACTGTACTTAAGATATTCGGGCGAGCCTGCTCGCCCCTAGTCTTCTTCTAAGAAGCGTAGGACCGTCTGGTATAAGACCAACATCAGCGAGGATTGGATAGAAGTCCAAACTAATCGTGGGCCCACGCCTGAGAAAACGGCTAGCGGACCTTCATGAGTAGCAATATAGCGCAATCCGCCCAAGGTTGACTTGATACGCCCATCAGTCTGCGTCTGGATCCTGGTTTTGATCACATCCAGTGGTGTTGTTATCACTCCCGCGAGTCCACCGGCCGCGGCCCCTGTTCCGAGTTCTAGGCCGAGGCCGATGTCCCGTGAACCTACCTGCTCTTGGGCAGACTTACGGAACTTTTCATAGAACGCAAATTGCAAACCACTGAACGGCAGGTCACGAACCAGCGTGGCTTTATATCCATAGAACATGGCTCCCGGGCCCTCTGTATTTACAATAGTTCTGAAGGCATCTGAAAGGCCACGGTAATTATAACCTGAGTCGAAGTGCTTGTTGTTGAACGGGCCTTGAAGCTGAAAGCGGGCTTTGAGGACTTCGCTCGGCACATATATTACCGAGCTGGCAAGGTCCCCTAGAAATCCAGCAGCAAGATGGACGCCAGTCTCCCACCCCGCGGGAATGTGTGGCTCCACAGATCGTTTGAATGTCTCATACGCACCAAAAAAAAGCATGGTAGACGGAAAGCTGCCCAAGAGCATAGCGCTGTAGCCGCGGTAAACGCCACGTACTATGCCCTCCTCGCCTAAAATAGCTTTCGTTGCCGAAGCCATCGTTCTGTATTTGGCGAGGATCGAGCCTTGTTGTCTAGTCTTGACAGTATCTAACGGGTACATGGCAGTGTCTCCCAGTGCACCACCGAGGCCACCTGCGACCAGCACATGGGCCATAGGCGAGCTTTGAAGCTTTTTTAGCTCTGTGTTGACGTCGGTGGGCCCGTAGTCGTCATAGAGTGGAAAGCTGAATGCCGGCTCTGGCATGACTGACATAAATTTCAGGCGGGACCTTTAACGGGTCATAGGTAGATTTAACATCGTCCAAATTTTGGCTTCACTACAAAATAACAGATTCCGGCTAGTTAGTTAAAAAATTGCGATAGTAAAAATTTACGACATTATTCCGGAAGAATTTGTTTTTCACACCTATAGCTAACTCGGATCTAGATGGTAATCGATAACGTAAGGAAGCAGGAAGAATCCACAGGTCCACAGGCGGAATGTGACCTCAAGCGCTGACTTATATGTAATATGCGCACACAAAATTAAAAGGCACGTGTGGTACGCTGAGGTGAAAGTGAGAAAAATGTAGAGGCAATAATGACACTAATATTAGAGAGGGGCCAGCCAGCAACACTGTGGCTGTGAAAGTATATTTAACTAAAAGGTTAATAAACAATTCACTGACGATTAAGGCAGAGTCGCTGATCATATTTCAAAGCCTCATGTCTGACAATGGCCCTTAGTTAAATGTACGTGCTATTGAACTTGCGTAGCCTCGGAGAAAGGCCCACCCTACACATTGTATGTAAAGTAGCACTGGGGATGATAGTAGTGGAGGTAATTATTCGTCCTGTGGGATGTTTTCACAGCCCTAGCCCTAGTCGAGTTGGTATTGATTTAGGAGAAAGATGCCTCACCACTCATAACGTAGCGGTACTCGCCGTGAGCATTTAGCAAAGTCATCTAACATCTCATATATGAGAAGATCAATTATAATCTTTTGCGGTTGCTATATTTTACCGAAAATGGTTCAAATATATATCCAAATAAACCATAGAGGTATATCGGAACCTTTCTCGAATTCCCCGCTATCTCCTGTCGTGCGGAGCGCCGAAAGCGGGCAAGGCCATGACCTATCAAACAGGGTTAGGTTAAATAATTACAGTTGCAGCCGTGGCGGCGCGTATGTTGGCAACGACCGCTGTTCCGAAGTGACGACACACTTGCGCGCAACCAGGGGGGTGCACGCTTGTATAATATATTTCAAGGCAGACCCACAATTTCGGATTAGAGGCAAATGAACGGCACTAACTTCGCAGGTGATAGCATACGATCACCATTAGAGCGGGCACTTCCGGGACTTGTTTTGGGGGTTCGCTCGACCTTGACACCGGGACCCGCAAGGAAATCCTTGCTGGCATTCGATCTGGAAAATCCTCAGGAAATAAGAAATTCAGCACAACATGTATCAATGGCTCAAGTACAGCCAGCAGGATGGTCTCCAGGCGCTGGATACTGGTCCTATCCTTACAGTTCCCAGCTGTCAGCTACTGTACCCCAACAGCCAAATCCTCTATTCGACGTACATACAGAAGTCTATCCATCTTCTAGTTCTGAAGAGGACAGCGCGGTGAAACCTGTGAAAAGTATAGCGACGTCATGTTCTGGTGTACCTTGCCGTCGCTGTCCGCAGCCAGCTAAAACTGGCTACGCGCTATGGGTTGGTAACCTACCAACAAAAGCTACCTTGCATGATCTCTGCTGGCTATTCGGGACGCCAGAGATTTTAAGCGTTTATCTTATTCACAGAACCAGCTGCGCTTTCGTTAATTATGCCTCGGATTCTGGTCTTGCGGAAGCCGAGCAAGCTTTTTATCGAAGAGGCGGGCATATATGCGAGCAGAAGCTTGTAATCAAGCCACAGCGCGAGCCTCTCATAGAGGCAAAGCCAAATTTAGAGCGTAGTTCGGCACCGTGGTCTCAGGATCGTTATTTCATTTGCAAGAGCCTCTTACTGTCGGATATTAAGGCAGCTCGCAGAAGTTGCCAATGGTCTACGCAAATCCACAATCGAGAGAAGCTCAATGAGGCCTTCTACCGAAGCCGGAACACGTACCTTATATTCTCGGCAAATCGGAATAGCGCATTTTATGGATTTGCCCGCATGGTGACTCCTTTCCCAGAGGGAGAAAGCACCCCCGATCTCGCAGCTGACGAGGGATCATCGGGAGACGAAGACACTGGATTGGTGGTGCATCAGACTCCGGCATTTGACAACGTGCTTGATGGTCTGGGGGTACCTAGCGGACGTACAGTGCACGATACTACCCGGGGATGCCTGTTCTGGGAGGCAGATGGTTGTCCTCACGAGAGCGCTGAGCCGGAAGGCTGGACCCTCCCATGCGATATCGAGTGGCTTAGCGTAGAATCCACTCAAGTTCCCTTCACGCGTACAAAGCATTTGCGCAACCCTTTGAACTTGGATAAGCCTGTTAAAATCGCTCGCGACGGAACAGAGCTCGAGCCAGACGTTGGACGTCAACTTTGCGCATTGTTCCCACCAAGGCAAGCTCGTTGATATCAGGAACAATGGTTTGTTCCCGGTTATCGAACTTAACAAGTATCTGTATTTATTCATTACGTAACCGCGTTTCAGTTACCGACGTCAACGCGATCTCTCGTTAGCATTGCACGGATATATAAGACAATTAAATTTACACTCGTTGGAATGAGTCTAGTGTCACCTAAAACCAGCAGATAATCTGCATAGATAATACTATGCTCGACACAAGACGTCTCCAATCTTTTTGATAATATAGAGAACAGTTTGTGCGTTGCTGCCATGGTTCGACAGTTTACTGCACTAGCTCTACAAGCGTTCTTTCTTATGTTTCCTCTAAAGAGCTATTTCACTCTCTGCCTTTACGCCGGGTTATACTACATATCACGTGACCGTACAGAATTTACCGCGTCGAGACGTCGACCTGCCGATCACCGTATATCTGCATGTCAACCCCATCTCTCGTGAGAATTGCATAAAATCAACACTTGAAGCTGACTGCCAAGCAGCAGCCTAGTAAGAGCGAGAGGATTGAGTAAAAGTTTGAAGAATAAAAAAGTACGTAAATTCTATAATGCGTATCGGAATTCAGGATTCGTCTTGTCAGTGAGATCCGTAAACTCTGAATTGAATCCTTCATTTATCTTACCGGCGCGGTCTCGCTTTTTGTTGCGGCGAAGGTAGATTACAAGCAATATGAATGGTGCCAGAAATGACGGTACATACGTACCAACCATTACTGCCTTAGCGGTGGTGTAGTTTGGTGCTTCGCGCGCGAGCCATGCCTGTGGGCCAATAATATTTCCTGCTGAGAATCCAATTAAGAAAAGAGCATTTGCAACCGCCTTTTTGGAATGACCGGCAATATTGGAAGACATTACTGAAGACATACAAGCCCACGACGCTGTCGTCAGGAAAGAAATGGACCAACCAGCTGTTTGCGACCCCTTGTTGGGACCCCACGCGAGCAGACACAGAGCCATAAAGTTGAGGCTAGTGATCATTCCGCATACCACCAAGCGCTTGGGAATAAAATATAGATTAAGCAGAGCAAAAAGCAGCGGAAATATGATGTCAATGCCACTTCCCACCATGTTCATGAGCAAGGCGTGATATGTGTCAAATCCAAGGCTATCTTTCAGCAAGATCGATCCAAAGTTGCCAATACCGCTATTAGGGATACCGTACCCAATCATGAAGAAGAAAAATACGTATGTCGTGACATCACTTAGTGCCTCCGTCATCTGATTCCATTTGAATTTCTGATTTCCGAATCCTGTGCGATTGTTGCGCACTCGTTCAACAACATATTTTTTCTCGAGGTCATTCAAAAAGCGAGCCTTCATGGGAAGATCAGGGATGTGGACTATAGATATTAGTCCAAAAAATATGGTGATGACGCCAATAATGATATACATAAGACGCCAGGTGGCCATTGAGTAGTGATATCCATTCTGAGCGTGACGGTATAAGCCTGCTGCTATGCCAGAACCCATCATGGTACCAAAACCCTGGAAACCAAGCCAACAAGCGCTGCGAACATACTGCTCTTCTCGTCGATACCACTGTGCAGTGAGTATCATATACGCAGGAGCCATGAATGCTTCAAGCATTCCTAAAATCGTACGGCAAAGAAGAAATGTTGGCGTGGATTTGCAGGCACCATGACAGCAGATGACAACTCCCCAAGTAATTGCAGCCGTTGAGACAACCTTAGAGAGTGGTAGTTTCTGTAATATCAAGTTTGCCGGAAATTCAAAAACCAAATATCCAAGGTAAAATGAGCTGCCGACCCAGGAGTATTCAGTCCCTGTCATATGTAAGTCGTCCAGCAGTCCAGTGATACTTGCATACGAATTGCTGGCCTTATCCATGAGCTGGCATGACATCAAAGCACACATTATGGGCAGAATATTGAGGTCAATCTTGCGCAGTACCTTCTTTTCAATAATTGGGTCGAGCTGCATTCCCATAGTGTCTACAGCATAGTCAAACGCTTGATCCACTCCTGCGTGGTCTACGGTATCGATAACCCCAATTTCATTATCGTCTACCTTGGTGATATTCACCGCGAGGTCATTTTTTTTCTCCATTCGAATTTGCTTGGCTCTACAATCTATGCCAAAATATAAGTTACTACTCTGCATTTTGAACCATTAGCTTAACCGTTTACTGTCGCTGCAAACTGCCAAATTTAGGCTACAGATACGCTCACTTAATATGCAGGCGCTGATAGCGGCTACATACCCTGATTGGGTTAAGTCTCCGAAGCTAGTAAGCACTATCACTAAAGATCCAAGATAAATGGAATGAGGGGGGGCGCTGGGAAACTATCACTGACTAGAGAAATTGACGAAAAATCATGTCTTCGGTCAACTACAACAAGGACTCGCGTATTATTATCGTAGGAGCAGGCGTTTTTGGGCTCTCCAATGCTCTCCACCTTGCTCAGAACGGCTATAAGAATGTTACTGTTTTCGACCGTCTTGATTTTAACGCCAACCATTATACCTTTCTCGAAGGAGCGGACACCGCATCGGCTGATCTTAATAAAATATTTCGCGCGGAATATGCTGAGAAAGTTCACTACCAACATCTAGCATTTCAAGCTTTCGATATTTGGCAAGATTGGAATCGAGCCCTTCCCCTTGTTCCGCCTGAGGAGGCCGCGAAGTATACTGGAAATGTGATACTTGATCAGTGCGGAATCTTGAGATTGGATGATCAGAGAGGCTGGGAAGAACAGGCCAGTGGTGAGAATTTCGCCAAGGCAGGTTTGAGCTCACTCCGTTACGACCTTGATATTCCTGAGGATCTTGAGCGAGCAAGGGTTGCTGGGTACGCAGCCAAAATAAAGTTTGCAACAGATCTGAGAGCCAGTGGTGTCTCTATGCACGGAGTATTAGACTCGACGTCGGGAGTCTTATATTCCTCTCGTGGTTGCCAATTTGCCAAATATCTATGCGAAAAAATGGGAGTGAAATTTGTTCTCGGAGCGCCTCATGGTTCAATGGAAAAGCTTATTATGACATCGTCCAGTGAAATTGGTGGTATTGTCACTGAGGACAAAAAAAAGCACTACGCAGACCTAGTTGTTATTGCCGCTGGCCCCTGGAGTACATCCTTAGTTGGCGAACTTGACGGCATTAATGAGGCTTCTTCAGGGAATGTAATCATATTCAAGATACCTGAACAGCGCCGGGACCTTTATGAGAAGTATCGCAGCAAGAATTTTCCTATTGTTACTTGGAAAAGTGGTCACTCACGTGAGAAGGACTATATGGGTGGTATGTTCATGTTCCCAGTGGCGGAGCCAGAGGGTTACATGAAAATGATAATTCGACAGACGAAATATACGAACCCCGTCATCCTTGAAGGTGGGCGTGTAGTCTCGGTTCCGTGGACCGCCAGATCCAATCCCCCCGCGAAAGCTCTTACGGACCATGTGACATCGCAAGCGAAAAGTTGGCTACGGAAATTCTTCCCCGACCTAGCATCTGCAGGTATCCATCTGGAACCAAAGATAATATGGTACACTGATACTATAAACAACGATTATATCTACGATTTCGTTCCTATGAAACAGAATTTGTTTGTCTCTACAGGAGGCTCAGGACATGCTTTTAAAATGCTACCTGTGCTGGGTCAATTCCTTGTGGACAAGATAGAAGGTCGTAAGAATTTCTACACGGACTTATTCAAGTGGAGATATCCGTCGGATATGTCCTCAGATCCCAATGGAATTAAGGAGGGGCTCGATGGGAATCGTGTTTACGCGAAACAATCTCTGGCCAAGCCATCTGACTATTACCTTCCAGCAAAACCTAACTTGTAAAGCCTACATAAATTCATTACTTCCAAAGCTTCGGCCTTAGTTCAGAGCAATTTGTCCACCTGGACTTGTAGTCGCAGTTCTTCTACTTTTTTGTATAGGGGGCAATTTGCGCCTCGTTACAGTCGCACTAATAACCTAATTGAGACATGGGCTTCGCGCTTATCAGTAGTGATTGATTATAGATAGCCCCGCTGACTGAGGAAATGGCTGATATATAGACGTGTTAAAGGGGGACCTGGTCCAATCTTTCAGCTCGATGAAGAAAGTAATTATAGTGGGAGCTGGTATATTTGGACTGTCTACTGCACTATCAATTGCTCAGCGTTACCCAGATGCGAAAATTATCGTTGTCGACCGTTTCGAACCCCCTGTTCCTGATGGCTCAAGCACTGATACAACTCGATGCTTGAGATTTGATTATACTCAAAAGGTTTACGCAGATTTGTCTAAGGAATCATTAGACCTTATTGTTGCTGACCCAGAACTGGCTCCGTTGTTTCACCGTGTGGGGATGACCTTCGCATACGATGGTAAAAACGACAAGTGGGGAAACATATGGGACGCTCAATTAGACGTAGTGAAATCGTCATGTGCGGAGATAAAATATCAGAACTCTCATTTTGATGTGTTTAGTTCAATTCACCAGACTGACTCGCCATTGAGAGGAACAGCCGATGCATCGAATTTAAAAACAAGGTGGAACAGAGGGTACACCAACCCTGAATGTGGTTATATTGAGGCAGATAATGCCATGATTGTCTATTACAAAAAGTGTCTCCGATATAGCCAAATTCAATTCATATTTGAAGAAGTTGACCATATCGTATACACTCGTGATAATGTAGCTCAAGGAGTTCAACTAGTTTGCGGCGACTTCCTCAGTGCAGAACTGGTAATAGTTGCGGCAGGAGCTTGGAGTTGCAAGCTAGTAGACCTGAGCAAGATCTCAATGAGCACCTGTATCGAAGTTGGCTGGTTCAAAGTGGATGACGAGGATGAGTATAAAAATATGGCCATCACTACCAACCTTTCCACAGGAATTAATATATTTCCTCCTCTACGAGGAGAGATCAAAGTACTCAGACGGTCTGCAGGATTTTGCAATAGCGTGGAGGTATTGCATCCGAATCCCTCTAAAGCGCAGAAGAATGAGAAACAGATAATATCTTATCCACGGACTTTCATTTCGAACCCTAAGGACTGGATGCCTTTAGAAGCAGAGAAAGAAATAAGGGAGAATTTGAAAGAGATCATGCCTGAACTAGCCGAGCGCGAGTTTGATCGGACAAAGGTGTGCTGGATCACTCAGAGCTCCGATGCCAACTTTTTGATTGATTTTTACCCTGATGTATCAGGCGTGTTTCTAGCTACTTGTGGATCTGCGCACGCATGGAAATTCCTGCCTATTATAGGAAACAAGGTGGTGGATAGAATTGAAGATAGACTCCAACCTGATCTCAAGAAATTGTGGTCTTGGGACAATAAATTGGATAGAGGTCCAGATTTGGGGAGTGCGCCGCGAATGTCTGGTGAGCCACTGGAGATGGAGCGTGTTATGCGATCTGGTCCTAAAAATCAGAGTATCATAAGAGAAATAAAATAAACTTTATAACATAAAATTTTCTGGGTCCGCTCTCTTTCTCTTATACAAAAATAGGCATCAGGCAGTTTTGACATCGAATACGGGCTATCCAGTCGACATGTGCTCTTCCCTCGAGATTATTTCTCCACACGTCTTGTGCGACGTCTAAGGCTAGCTTGATCTGAGCGTTGCATGTCTTTTCAAATAAATAAGTGACCTCATCTACCCACAATTTGCGATCTTGAGCACTCAACATATAACAACCCAGGGTTAGCAGCGGTACCAATGGAACAACTTCCAGGGTGGCTGCAGTCAATGCCAGCAGATCATCATGGTACAGCCGGAATAATTTGGTTGCTAGGGGAATGATCTCTTTGACACGCATGTAAACTTCCGGGGACACAGCTGGATATTTGTAGATCATTTGAAAAGCATAGAGGGGTCCCACAAGCTTGCAGAACTTAGCAATCTCCTGACCTTTTGTATCAACGAGCTCCAAACGGGCTCGAAGACTCTCTGTCGCCGAGAGAAGCTCTCTTAAAGTAGAGTTGTCAATCAAGTCGTAATTACAACTGATATTTACTGCCTGGAGACGGTGCTGGGCATCAGAATGAGGCCATAGTACCTTAGAATCTCCTTCCATGATTCGGCATCAGTTCCCTTGATCATGACTCCATCATAGAACAAAGTTTCCCAAGATTCGAACAAGAGACTGAAATCCGAACCCAGGGCATCGACAACAATAGCAGGGTTCATAGTAATTGCATTAGCCAAATGGTAAGACAATATTTGAAGTAAACAGATCCCTGTGAGTGTTTCTGACATTTTCTGGATGCCTCCGCGTAACGAAATCATAGATAGAGCGCAATCAACCAGTTTAGACCACATCTTAGAGTCAGAGCTGCGCATTGTCTCCACTGCAAGGAGCAAAGCGATAATCATCACCGAGTGATCACAGCTCACGGATGAAGTATACAATAAACGTTCTTGGAACGACTGCAAGACGTCGCAGTAAAGACTTTTGGTGAGGGTGTCGTCCTGAGCCATGGCATATATAGTAGATTCCACACCTATCCGGGCTCTCCTAGTGCGGAATCGTACACGATAAAAATATAGGGACAGAAGAATCATAGTTTTGAAAACTAATACGTTTCCAAAGACGACTGGAAAGCATACGTTCATCCAATGAACGCTGTCGTTATCGCTTAGGGTTTCATCCAAGAAGAGAGTAAAGAGTGCATGAGCAGCATCGCGGGGCAGGTATGCAGGTAAGTTTACCAGCTTTGTACAGTTCTCATGTGAAGTAGCGGCTGGCTGCACGTAGATCACGTTCTGTAAAGACTCAGCACGGATATGGAGATCTACTGTGTCCATCATTTCTTCGAGAGAGATCCCCGCAAGACGTTGATTTGTGTCACCGAAAAAATCTTGTTTAATATGAGCGTCATGGCCGAAAAGAGAACTTGGTTGAAACAAAAATGAAGACGCTGAATCTTGACGGATTACATCTACCACTGCGCCGCCTAGAGTAAATGCAAGAGAGGTGTTGCCCATGTTGTCAAGCCGTTTGACACGAATTCCAGACTGAACACAACCGACGGAAGTAGTAGTTTGATGAATTTGTGAGCCGGAGCTGTATGCCGGCATCTCCTCAGTCTCCTCTTTAATCTGCAACAAGTTGTCTTCTGAAAGTTCAAGTTTAAGCATTTTGTAGTGGACTTTCGGGGTTTCTATAGACTCACTGCAGCCCAAGAGAATATTGAATGCGAGCTGATCTGCATACGAAGAGTAAGATATCAACATTTCAGAGGAACTTTTTCGGCGCTTTTGGAAGGATTGCCTGATACCTATAAGCGATGAAGAAATGTCTTGGATAGGAAACGAGAGAATGTGGTCTGGTCGCTTTATCCGATGTCCTGTGGTTGGCTGGGTTTCTTGTGATTGCAAACTTTTTCGCATGTACGGCGTGGACGTAGAATTACTCTGCTCCATATGCGCTGCGCTCAGCGTAGAGGTAGGAGGTACCTTCGGCTCACGGCGGTGCTTGTTCAGAAATTTAGAATTGTTGTATTCAATTACTTTCAGCCCTGGGTAATTGCAAATGAGTCCTTTTCGGACGCACGCTAGGCAACTCGGTTTTCCCTGGTCACATTTTTTCTTTTTCTTCCGGCATTCCATGCAACCTGTTCTTGATGCACTACGATCTAGCGCGGCCATAATTCACTCGAGAAATAATCCAGCTAATTTGATGAGCTCCGAGCCGAGTTATATCACTTTACTTAGACTTTATATGCGTACGTGCGCGGCATATCAGCATAACTCTTATCAGTTGGCTGACAATTACAGCTGCCGGGGTCGCGGAGCCGATGTCAAAGCAAGTCAATGTTCCTGCAATTGCGGTCAAAGGGTCAAAAATTCCTATCCTTCTACCCGACTCAGATTTTTGACAGTTGAGCCATCATATTTTCTAATGTGAGTATCGAGCTTTGCCTGCAGTCGGAGAACATGGCCATGTAACTGGCGTAGACATAACCGCTATGTACCTTCCATAAGAGCTAACTTTGATAACCTTACAAAAATTTTTCTGCGCGCTTCTTGAAGAGTCGTGCTTCGCGTAACCACCGTCGATAATCATGTACGGAACCAATCTTCTCGCCGTAAAAGTCATTTAGAGGATTCGTCATGGACATCTTTGCCGGGTTCGGACGGTTAGCAGAGATATGCTTCAAGAAGATGTTGTCTGCAGTCTCAAACTGCAGAGTTCGCGATCCTAAAAGTAGCTTAAATGCGATATCGCCGAGTGAGGGGCCTAGAAGAAACCCTGCGGCTCCAGCTGCAAAGATTCCACCACCATAGACATAGATGACAGGAATTCCCATGAGCGTATCCTCAAAATCGATTTCCTTCTCACCGACAAAGACAAATGCAAGGTTTGCTCCAACGAACGCACCTACAAACCCACTTACAAGCCGTATTTTGCGTCTGCGCTGGCGAAGCTTGAAGAAGTCGGGCCAGTCGAGTCGAGGAGACCTAGGTACCTGATGGAGCTGTGAGTTAAGCTGCGCGTTTAGCCGCGGGAAGCAGGTGCCAAAACGCCGTAGTCCCAGCATGCTATAGCAGTATTGGGGAAATGGTTTAGATTAGTTATAAACGCAAAGTCCAAGTAAGTTGAGATGGGAGCCTTTATGATGTGAAGAGAAGTGCGGATATATTAGCTCTTTTAAAGTAATGTTGGATGAGCCATCACGGCTCTAGAATTATTTATTATCAAATAGTATGCAATGGTGTGAGTTATTCGTCAAAAATTGATGACGCCGACTGAGAGAATACTCGATCTGCGTCAGAGAGTGTCGTCCTACGCCGGTTCTGGCTGCTTTTTGTATAGTGCTCGAAACCCTTTGCGATGTTTCCTGCGATCGAGTCCTGGAGGTATGACGTTTCTTCGCAATAGATCCTATCCTCGACGTCCTCCAGTTCACGCTCGAAGGAAGCTCGACGGTCCAAGAGTTGCTTCAGCGTCTTACGAGATTTTTCGTACGCAATTGTATCGCTCTGGCTTGATCCCAGAGATGATTTTGCCTCGCCGGATGCACTCCTCGACATCTGCGGACACAACTCCTACGTAGTTTGCTAGCAGCTGAGGCGGACCTGATTAGTTGGCAAAACGCCTCCCAGAAAATTCATATATATTGAAGCTTACGCACATGGAGCGAAGCGAGCTTTTTGGTATTCGAGTTATCATCTCAATCTCGCAGTTATTGACGGCGGATCTAAAATGGCCAAGCCTCGTAGAAAACAGGTGAGCTACCCGCCCCAAGTTATCAAGGCGGCGAGTAATCAGGTTCTGAAATCGCTTAATGGACTGAATCGCCGCAGCCACTCGCTGGCCCAGAATAACAATCTCATAGCAAATTCCCTGGGCAAGGTGTCCAAGGATATTAGCAAGTCTTCTCTGCGCCGCCAGAAGAGAAATCTCAAACAAAATTTGGCAGGCAGGTCCATGCAGAATTTGATGGAAACACTACCTGACCTTCCTAGTGGCCCCGAGGATCTTAAGCCGGCTATGCCTGCACCTACTAACCCGCACAAGAGCCGCAAGGCCCAGCATCGTGTGGAGCAGCGCGAAATGCGCCTTTTTAAGAGTTCCCACACGTCCCTCGCCTCTATCCGAGACAAGCTACTTCAGCAGTCCATTGATTCTATCAGCCCGGCAGAGCCGCAATAGTGCCCTAGCACCCCACCAGGCTCCGATTACCGCCTACTAGGAATGTAATTTGAGGATTTCTCTGATCAAGTTCTTGCATTTTTTAATATATAATCATGTTCCTGGGAAACACTCTATAAGATTTAGCGACTCTCTACACGCTTCGGCAGTTCTTCGACCGGCGCGCCGTTCATGATAATATCATAGATGACGTTAATTAGAGGAAACTCCTCAAGCTTCTCTCGAGCCACTAACAGTTCGTACACTTCTTTGAGTGTTACAACGCCCTGCGCACTTTGACCATTGAGCAACTCCTTCTCGATCTGCTCAATCGGCTTCTTCTCCTGCTGGAACGCGCGGGCAACCTTAACATTGCGGCCGCCGTAGCATGTAGTGATAAGATCGGCAACACCGGCACTCTCGTACGTGAACGTTTCTGGGTGGGTTCCCGGGAAAAATGTTACGCCAAACTTGATCATTTCAAGCAATCCAATGCGCATAACAGCCGCTTTAGCGTTGTCACCCCAACCAGCTCCCTCAACGAGACCAGCGCCGAGGGCAACTACGTTCTTAAGTGCTCCGCCAATGGACACACCCGGCACATCATCCGATATCTGGACGTGGAAGTACGGGCGCTGGAACAGATTTTTGAGAACATAAGAATCAACGTCGCCAACCTTGTAGTGGTGGGGTAACGGGTAAGCAACCGTAGTCTCGCACCACTTCTCACGAGCAACCTCAGATGCAACGTTGGCGCCGCTGAGCACACCACAGTGAAGACCCAGCTTCTCGGTGATGACCTCGGTCAAGAGCTCAGCGCCGTCAGCGTTGACGTTGATGCCCTTAAGACACGAGATGCCAGCTCCTCGGCTGAAGTCGATTCCCTTGAGCTTGCTGGCTACACTATCAAGGAACTGGTGAGGAACATTGAAAATGAGAATGTCAGCTCCGTCGGCTACTCGACGGACGTCAGGGTCGGCCACTAGATTTTTGGGCAGCTTAACGCCCGGCAAGTACTTAACATTCTCATGCTGGTGATTGATCAATTCGGTGAGTTTCTTGCCTTCCACCTGTTCCTCCATCACCCACATGCGCACTTCAGGTTCGAACAATTTCGGCTTCTCAGCAGTGTTCTCGGCAACGAGCTTGGCAACTGTTGAGCCCCAGTTACCAGAGCCGATGATAGCCACACGCCAAGTCTTGCGATATGGCACGGCGTGCGCGTTCATGGATGTAGTTGATAACCGACGCATTGTTCGTTGAAATTTGAAATAATTTGAGGTGAGCAACTATTTTTATAGCCAAAGAAACGCAATGTACCAATCCTTGACTAATGTGCGCCTTTTAATCACCAGCTGCGGGAAGCCAAGCAACTGTCTTTGGCATAACGGGCTTGTCGGTCCACACAGATCACAGCCGCCCTGGCCACCTCATTTCTGGGGGAGGGGAATATTCATGGGGTGAGTTCTCAATTTGGTTATTTATTATTCAATTATATACACTTGTTGCCTCGTTACTCAAGCCTTTTTCATCCCCCAACGTCTAATTGGCGGATAAACTCACGTGATTGGTGACGTCATCTGCGCGTCTTCGCATATTTTTCTAGTTTCGTCATTAGAGAAGAGAAGACGCGTTCACAAGCCCCGCATGGCCAATACATGCCGGAAACACGCCTGCGATCTGCAAGCGTGTCTTCGGGAAAATTCATTCCGCGCAGAGCGCTGTGAGCATGTTATTGCCGCATTATATGACTGCTGCCGTCGGTTTTATGATCGCAATGGTACCTCTGCCGTCAATCCAAGCTGTCCCAAGCCAGAAACACTAGAGCGCCAGTCATGATAGTTTGTATCCAGTGTAAGATCTAGTTGCTAAGCGGATCAGGGTATGTGGTTTGAGTCCGAGAAGCCCAGTCAACGGGATGCTTGAGCACTTCAACAAGTTTGGCCTCTTCCGAAGAAGCCTCAGGCTCGTGACAATACTCCCACGAGGCCGTGCGAGGCATTGAACACAAAATTGACTCTATCCGTGCACCAGGAGTCTGCAAACCAAATGCAGTGCCCCGGTCGTGAACGAGGTTAAACTCAACGTAACGACCACGCCGTAGTTGCTGCCAATGCTTCTGCGCCTCAGTATAGGGCAAGTTCATGCGCTTCTCGACAATAGGGACGTAAGCTTCCAGAAAGCCGTCGAGTGAGTCTTTCACAAACGCAAAGATCTTCTCTTGATCGCCGGTGAGATCGTCAAAGAATAAACCGCCGATGCCGCGAGCTTCATGACGATGGGCATTCCAGAAGTACTTATCGCACCAAGCCTTGAATTCAGGATAGTAAGAGGGGTCGTGCTTGTCCGCAGCAGCCTTGATGACATGGTGGAAGAACACGGCGTCGTCCTCGAACAGGTAGCTGGGCGTGAGATCTGAACCGCCGCCAAACCACCAAGCCTGTGGAGCACCGTTTTCATCGCGGGTTTCGAAGAAACGGTAGTTTAAATGAATAGTGGGTACCATAGGGCTAATAGGATGGACAATGAGACTTAGACCGGCAACCTCAAAATTTAGCGGCTTTAGACCGTGACCATCAAGACTCTGGTGATTCTCACGCATCTTTTGGACACCAGCTGGCGGAATTGTACCCCCAATAAAGGAGATGTTCACACCAGAGCGCTCAAATACGTTTCCATCTTCAAGCACAGCGGATATTCCACCGCCGCGGCCATCCGGGCGCTCCCATGGATCAAGGGTAAACTTCTTACCGTCAATCCTGCCCAGTGTCTCAGTTATCTCTTTTTGTTTCTCTCGAATGAGGGCTTCCATCCTGCCCAACATCTGATCGCTGCCCATGGTGGTAATTTTGATTTCGTTGTAACGAAGACCTCGGATCCGTAATACGACAGAGTAAGTAAGCACTTGGGCACACACGCGAGATGCGAGCCATGGCTAGCGCGGATTAACAGTCTAACAAATAAAGTCGCTTTGCATAGAATTTTGACCATGTTTGCATTTAGCACTATCCTCTGTTTTACTCTTCCCAGAAAGTTAGGAGATATTTATCTAGAACAAGACAGTCCTTAAGGTTATTCAAACCATCGAACCGCTTTTTCGTCATCAAAGAAAGATCGAGCAGAGGTCAGACGATCACAGTGGAGGTTTATGGGCCGTTTGAAAGGACTTAGAGCCTCTCTTGCAAAGCACACACTTCAAGCCGGCAAAGCGAACTCTGGGGAGAAGGTCGCTAAACACCAGGACTGGAAGCAAAAGCGTCGACAAGTGCCTAAACAGCCAACTAGAGCACCTTGGGTTCCATTTTCCCCTGACAATCTTGTTGTTTTAATCGGGGAAGGAGATTTCAGCTTTGCTGCATCTATAGTAGATCACTATCCGAATTTGATTGCAACAAGCTTGGACTCAGCGGAGGAAGTGAGATCCAAATACACAAGCGCATCGGAGAACATTGAGCGACTGACTGATAGCGAGGCTTTGGTCCTACATAAAATCGATGCTACGCACCTAAGAAAGTATAACGCGCTGCGAAAGGCAACTAATGATCGCGATAACGTTGTATTTGTGTTCAACTTCCCGCACCTGGGGAACTCTGTAGCCGACGTCGACCGTAACATCAGACAGCACCAAGAACTCGTGCTCAATTTCTTTCGGGAAGTTCATTCGGGATGGGCAAGTGCCAAAGTAGTTCTCTCGCTTTTTGATGGCGAGCCATATGCTTCATGGGAGTGTAGAAGGCTTGGACGTCTCTCGGGCTTCAGTCTCGAGCGCAGTGGGCGCTTTGACTGGAATGCCTATTCGGGCTATTCCCACCAACTGACAGCACACGATGGTCGCACTACATCAAAGCCACAGCGACAGCGACCTGCGCGGTCTTATGTATTTACTCCTGCGGCCGCTGCAACGGAAAAAGCAGTCTCTGCTATAAAAGGCATCTCAACGAAAAGAGATGACTCGTCGGAAAGCGATTGACGACTTATCAGATGATTATCTCATGTTGAACTCGCTTCTTCTTCGTATCTAACAATGTCTTGCATATTCCCCCGAACTTCATCGCACATCGCACACTACCGGAAAGAAGAGCTGGTAAGCAGAGTCGTAGCACTTTCTTTCGATACCCTGGACTGCAGGATAGACTGACGGCAGAAACTACCATCTATTTCAAGCTATTCGTTTGCTGCTTTGCATAGAGTTCGTGAACCATTTCTTTATCCAAAAAGCTGCTACAGACATTTAGTATTTGATATTTTGCTCCTTGGAAATTGGTACAAACGTTCGTCTTCGATCAGTAACTATGCAGCAAGGTAAAATAGAGCAAATATTCGAGCTCAACGAGTGTAATTGGTGCCGTCATCATACTCCATTTACTGGTATGAATCTTAGTGTTCCTGCTAACTGTTCTGGCTTCCCCGTATCTTTCGTATGATGTATACCGTCTGTAACGGGCACCTCAAGGAAATCAAATGGGCTCACTCCGGCTAAGCAAGCAGCATTTACACCATATTGTGTACTGTCTGATCTTTTCTGGTGGTGCGTGTATATTCCACAACGAGAGCAAAAGAAATGCTCCGCAACTCCAGTGTTGAATCGATAGCTGGTAAGCATGTCGTGACCTTGGAGAATCTTAAACTTATCTTTACTAGTAGAGCATACAACTGCGCCACGCATTCGGCAAATTGAGCAATTACAGCGAAGAACTTGTCCGAGACCGCCGTCAAATATTGCTTCGAATTGCACCGCACCGCAATGACATCCACCTTTGTAAAGTTCTCCTATATTCGACATTTTTTTTTTTCAGCTGCACTTGGCCCCTTCGTTTATCGTATCTTGAGTTGAAAGGATCAAGATTCTAAGGACGTCAGAAAACGACAGAGAGTAACTCCCAGCTGCGGGGAGCATGAGTGACTGATTTATTAGTGACGTCTCTCTACCCGTCAACTTTTAATCTCGATTGCTTATCTAGAGTAAATAGAGAAAAGCACTTTCAAGTCAGGTTCGCCAATGACAGTGGCCAGTAAATGTCAAATAATCCATGTCTCGCTCAGTTCTATAACTTCAAAATCATTGACTAGCAAGCTGCTATAAGAGGAGAGATAGATATGCTGAATTCTAAAGGATATATGATTATAGTATGCATGAAAAAGTGAGGCACATAATCGCACGGAACACACACTAGATGCAACGCACAAAAATGTTTATTCAAAGAGGGAATACCTTTTCCCAAGTGGAAAATTCTTCACGAGTCACAGGGTCAATTATGTTGTCACCGCGATGCTCAAGTTTGCTGAGTCCAATGATATTGTCGTTCGGAAGGACAACACAATCCGAGTCAAGGACACTGCGGGAGTGGTGAGCAAATGGTAGTAAACTTTGAAGCGGGCGAAAAATCGATGTACAGCCTGGGCAACCAATGCAGTCCCCCTCAGCACATTTATCAATTTGTACCGAGGATATACCAGTAAAAACATAGTCTGGAAGCTGTAAAGTGGACGCCCCGACGCCCATCAGTTCATCAAATGTACATAGGAATAAGGCTTGAAGTCTGATCCAATCATCCGTCGAATCTTCGGTCCCAGGAGACACAATGTATGCGCCAGCCCTTAATAGATCAATAGAGTGAAAATGGACATTTTTGAGCGGTGCCAGGTGTTTGCGCGCATACATTACAGCCTCCACTCTTTTTCCATCATCTGCAAGCTGTCTCACTCGAAGGGACTTCGCCAAGTATTCAATTGGTATGGCACGGCGGCGAAGAGAAGCTTGATTGGTGGTGCACCATGCTAAGCACGGCTCGAGGTCACGTCGGGCAAGAGACTCTCTGATCAGATTGCGCTCTTTAAAAGCTTTCCAGTCTACAAGCGGATCGATCTGGGAGTTACTGAGAAGACTAGCAACATCAGTGTAGCCTCGCTGGAGATACCAGCGAACTATAAGTAGTTGCATGTGCAAACTAACATTGTGCTTCTTTGAAGAGCTGAAGTCATCCAAATCATGCTCTCCTGAATTGATTGTATCTTCTCCACTTGACATATCAACAGACTGGCTAGCGTCCCTAGTGGTCGCTGTGGCATAATTAGCCATGAACTCTGCTCTTTGCTCCATGTTTAATACCACGGCGTCATATTCGTTCTTCAACAGTTTAATCCGTGCACGAAGACGGGATATTTGCCCAACAAGCTCTACAGCAGGTCGCGAGCTGCCATCTTCAATTTCCGCCACGATATCACTCAATTCTTTCTCTACCAAATGCCTTGTGCGACGTAGAATGCTACGCAGTATCTCCAGTGGCACTCTAACTAAAGGCCGTTCAGATTCCATGTCCTAGTCAAGTCGCAGAGACAGATGGGTTTCACCACCAATCTTTATAGTGGCTTCCCAGTAGGGTGTGCTGACTAAGATATTATATGGATTTAGCATATATCAGCTCTACGGAAGCGAAAGCACTGATGGACGATTTCCGTCGCGTATCTAAAAAAAACCTATAATTCTGGGTCTATCTGTCACATCTCTGCAATTTATAGATATCTGCGTATAGTTTTTACCGGTAGAGTGCAAGAGCTTCCGTCTAGATCTTCTCAAGGTTATCCAAAATAGCCTTGGTGAACTCGGTAGTGGAAGAAGTACCGCCAATATCGGGCGTGTGAGTTTTACCATCAGCCAAGGTCTTGTAGGTAGCTTCGGAGATGCGGTCTGCATGCTCGTCTAGACCGAGCTGGCGCAGCATCATAGTGGCAGATAGCACGAGGGCGGTCGGGTTCGCAGTGTTCTTGCCCTGGATGTCCAAACCGACGTGACGGCTACCAGGCTCGAAAACAGCGTAGTCACGGCCGATAGAGACGCCCGGAACAAGGCCGGGGGAGCCAACTAGTGCTGCACCGATGTTCGAAAGAATAGTACCGTAGAGGTTAGGCGTCACAAGGACATCGAACTGCTGCGGGTGCGACACGGCCTGCATAGACGCATTGTCAACGATCAGATCGTTGGTGGCAATGGTCGGATAGAGCTCGCCAACACGCTTAACGGTGTTGCGGAACAGGCCATCACCCTGCTTCATAATGTTAGCCTTGTGGATCGCAGTAACGGTCTTACGCTTGTTTGCAACGGCAAAGTCAAAGCCAAAGCGAGCGATGCGCTCAGAGTTGTACTCAGTCGTGATCTTAAGCGACTCCACGATATCGGGAGTCGGCTTGTGCTCGAGACCGGAGTATTCACCCTCGGTGTTTTCACGGACAATAACGAAGTCAACATCGGACTGACGCGTCTTGACACCGGGAATCGACTTGTACAGCGACAGAGACGCGAAGATGTCGAGCTCCTGACGCAAGTGCACGTTGAAACTAGGGTGACCTGTGCGGACAACAGGGGTGTAAAGGATACCCTTCAAACCGATCTTGTTCCGCTTCAACGACCGAATAGCACGGTGGTACTGCTCCGGATACTCGCCAGATGGGGTATTCACCTCACCAGTCACGTTAATTTGCTCCCATTCAACAGGAACATTCTCGGCCTTGAAGATAGTCTTCACGGCCTCAGCGGTCTCAACACCGATACCATCACCAGGGATGAGAGTAACAGTGTATTTACCACCGTACTGTGTGTTCTTAGGATTGTAATGAACAAAGCGCTTGCCTGCTGACGACGTCTGACGCCCGAGTAGCCGTAGCATTTTCCTTTCCTTTGGCTACAGGTAAGTGAGCTGAAAAATCCGCCGATCGGACCTACCAGAGGAAGATACTCCCTCTCACGCACGTTAGTGTTATGTAAACCGACCAATCAGCATGCATTAGCGCTTACTGTGCCATACCACAGTGACATACCTACTAAACAATAGGGAGCTGGACACTCCTCCATAATCTTTAAGCCTCAAGTCCGTTACTCTGAGCAAAATAGAGGTTTACAACTATCAATGTCTAAAATCTCAATCTGCGTGACTCGTCGTGGCAGCTCCCGCTTGCCGGCGGGAGCTTATGTCATATACGCCGACGCATCTTGTATTACTCATCAGTAATATGGACGCTGGGGCTAAGGCAGCATGGCGGTCGGTCGCGCGCGAGCTCAGCCGTCATCACCAAGTCGCGAGGACCACATTTGTCAAAGAAGAGTCTAAAAAGGCGGCTGCTCGGGAGAAACTTTCTGCTAGAGGTGGCAAGGTTGATGCTGAGAACAGCTCTAAACCTGAGGCAACGTCTGAGTTTCCACCTCACTATGACACCACTGGACTTAAATCAATTTTGAGAGTATCGTCAATGAGCACAAATAATCTAAGCGAAGTGGCCTTTTTCTTAAAGCACCAACGCATCTACAAGGAGCTTCTGGAACGATACAAAGTTGGTCCAGCTGACACTGCGGAACGAGTAAAAATGGCCGCCCGTCGGGTGGGACTGAATGCTGACGATCTATAGACGATATCCAAAGACATATCCAACACACCATTAAATGAAGCATGAGTAGAAAACTATGCAATCTATTCCAACTCTATATGTATCTATGTCTAGAACTGTTCCTTGAGCTCAAGTCGCGGAGCGATGTTCATGGCCATCAGTTCCTGGAATAGTAGCTTTGCCGCGTAAGGCAACTTCATTGTTTCGAGATGCTCAGCGGATTCGCATACGTGACACCACTCAGTGATGCCAACTAGACCGCACTTTTGACATACAACGACGTCAAATACGTCTGAAGACAGCATGAGCCGTTCGACCAGAAGCTGGGATGCGCCATAGGCAACGACACAGTCGCGCTCCATTTCACCAAGACGTAACCCACCATCCCGCGACCGACCTTCTGTAGGTTGTCGCGTCAAAACAGCACGAGGACCACGCGGTCGCGCATGCATCTTATCCATAACCATATGCTTCAGCTTTTGGTAATAGATCGGTCCGAAGAATATGTAGGCCTCGAGAGGATCACCCGTGATTCCCGAGTAAAGCATATCCTTACCACTGTAATTATAACCCTTCTCAACGAGGATGCGCGACATATCCTCTAGCTTTGATCCTCCAAAGCAAGTACCGTATTGAAGATCACCGCTGAGCACACCTGCTTTACCACTGACCAGCTCGATCATCTTTCCAACAGTCATGCGCGACGGGAATCCGTGGGGGTTCATGATGATATCAGGCACGATTCCTTCGTCACTGAACGGCAGGTCTTGTTGCTCGACTATAATTCCACACACACCCTTCTGACCATGGCGTGACGAAAACTTGTCACCAATTTCGGGGCGTCGGGTTTGCCGCAATAAGACCTTAATCAAAGGCTGGTCCTTTTCGTTGGAGCTGAGCATGACTTTGTCGATGTAGCTTGGCTCTGGACCTTTGTAGGACATTGGTGTTTCGCGGAACTCTATTTTGTCAGGGGTTCCTGACTCCGACCCTGTGGCATGCGCGCCCTGGGGCCCACTGCCCGTCTCAATTGGCACCGCCTTGTTCACGTATACTTGGCCATTATCCACCATGCTGCCTACTTCAGCCAAACCATCATTACCGATAGCGGCATGTGAATACACAGCATTACCTTTAGCATCATAGCGCACACCTTCAAGGCGATCGCTGGTCTGATTCGGATAGCGCTTTAGGACAGTAGTAGCTTTACGCATCACCTGACAACGTCCGAATCCTCGATCGATCGACGCCTTATTTATAACTAAAGCATCTTCGATATCGTAACCACTGTAGCTCATGACTGCTACGACCGCATTTTGACCGGCCGGTAGCTTGTCATAATCAATAAGCTCGATTGTTTTGGTCTTCACCATCGGCTGCTGGGGGTACACCATGAGATACAGAAGAGTATCAATGCGGTTAAATTGGTTATACCCAATCGCGCCAATAGCTTGTTTACCCATTGCACATTGGTACGTATTACGCGGAGACTGATTATGGTGTGGATACGGAATCAGTCCTGCAACCGCGCCCAAAATGGTGAAAGGCTCAATCTCCAAGTGTGTATGCTCTGGCGTTATGTCACGCTCGTAAAGAGCGACATAAGCATCGTTTTCTTCATTGCAGTCAAGGTACTCAACTAGCCCGCGGCGCAAAAAGTCGTCGAAAACTAGTTTGCCGTTCTTGAGCTGACGTAGAGGCTCGTCTAGACTGCCCGAGCCCACAATTATAAGCGGTCTACAGATGCGCCCACCATCGGTGGCAATTTGAATCGACTGTTGGTGCGCGTTACACCATATGGAAACAAACTCTGAGATGCGGCCCGTGCGGCGTAGCTTGCGGAAGCGAGCCACAAAGCGGGCTGGGTAACGCGTGATGCCAACCGGCGTACCATTCAGATGTATGTCCCAAACATTATGGCTATACAGAGTGGATGCATCAACAAGAGCCATAGTTTCCATTCCCAAAGTTTGACAGGCTCGCAGGACAGGCTCGGGGTCTACATCAGTGGTGATATGTGTCATGAGCGCCAGGTTTTTAACAAGGCCACAAGCTTCTCCTTCGGGAGTATCGCTGGTACATAACATACCAAACTGTGAAGGTTGTAATGCACGAGGACCGCTAACTTTTCTGGACTTTTCGAACTGGGATGATATGCGCGTCATCATGCCAAGTGCCGAGATATAAGACAAGCGGGAAAGGACGTGGGTGACACCTGCACGATCCATTTTGAACCGCTTCAGTGACCAGTTACCAGTCGAAATGGCTCGGTTTATGCCATTGGTGATATGAGCACCTGAAAAGTTCATCGAAAAAAGTGCATCAAAAGCTTGAGCGCGGTTAGGTTTCTTGAGACTCTTGTCGATGGCTTGGCGGAATTGTGAGTTAAATGTCTTAAACAAGTCTTCAAATAGCAGCGCCATGAGCTGGCCCGCTAGCTCCAGTCGTTTGTTGCCAACATAGTCACGGTCGTCAACTTTGGTCGGATCATCGAGAGCAGCAACGACACGCCGTGTCATCACAGCCAGATACAACGCCTTCTCTCTAAAATCAGCCTTTTCCTGGCCAACCGGTATGTGGGCTACAATAGTCGTCGCTAATGTCTCCAGCCCATCTTCGGCAACCGAGGACGTAGCAGCGCCCGAACGACGTACCTTTGAGCCTAGGTACTCTAGAGCCTGGCGCTGCGTATGAATTCCTAGTCGCGCGCTTTCCTCGAAATTAACTGCGAAGACTTCTTGGTAGTTAGCCTTACCCCCGCCACATACGAGCTGCATAATCTCATAGTCTGTGGCTATGCCAGCTGCCTTCATGATTACAACAATAGGAATATCTTCAGACACAGAGTTATGCTTGAGGAAGATCCTGCCGTCACCCTTCGACAGCACGTAGGTCTTGGATTTCCGTTCATGCGTGCTTGATGTCACAGACGCCTGCACAATTCCTTTGGAGTCGTCACGCTCAACAAGGATACGATTTTTTGAAAGCTGTTCTTGGACCAAAATAACTTTCTCAGTTCCATTTACAATAAAGTATCCACCGGGATCAAGCGGGCATTCGTTCATTTTTGCCATTTCCTCGTGTGACTGGTTTGTTAGGACGCACTTCGAGCTACGAAGCATAATTGGCATGCGTCCAATCTCCACGTCGCGCTGGATCACAGCCTGCCTACCCCTAGTATATTCGACGTCAACGTATATAGGTGCAGCGTAAGTCAAATCGCGAAGACGGCATTCGTGTGGTGTAATGTGAGTGGTAAAACTGTTAATATCGTTGCGTTGTGGTGTCCCAATGCGAATGTCGAGGTACTTGAAGTAAAATTCAGGATCAACTTCACTTAAGATCAACTCATTAGCCCTAACGATCTTGCGAATATCGGTCTCGACAAAATAGTTGAAAGAATCAAGATGCTGCTTGACAAGGCCCTTGACCTGGAGGAAGGCAGGCAAAAGATTCCATTTGTCTTGAGGAGTATCCACAGGATCTGCCAAATGCTTTCCTTTGTACTCTGGCCTAAGGAGCTCTTCCATATTCTGCCGTTTTCCAACGTTCAGGCCCGCCTAGAGATTTTTCAGAATGGCGTAAGCGGGAGTGAGTTTACACCTCGATATGCATAAACTTTACGCGAGATAAAACTCGCATATCTGACATGGAAGATGGCTCTCAATGACAAGGCCGTGGCCCGAAACAGTTAGAAAGCATATTACGGACTACTGTTAATGCATTTTTGACATCTGTACTTCGATCGACCTGACGCCTATGTTGATTAACTTACGTATTTCCATCTGCAACAATTCCTTTTCTCTACTAATTGCCAATACTGCTCCTTACTTCTGTACTGTGAAAAATCATTACGGAGTTGTTATGGAATTACAAAAATCACAATGGAAACTTACCGAAGAACAGGCGAGTTTCTCAGCTTGTATAGAAAGGTCAAGCTACTCACGCGTAAGTACACATAGTAAGCACATGGCCGAAGAAGCAGCTGCATTTATCCGAAGCCAGCTCTCCAATCCAGTACCGAACATTGCCGTTATTTGTGGAAGCGGTCTCGGCGGATTCGCGGATACCTTGCGGGGCCCTGTGCGTATTGCCACGGCCGACATTCCCTACTTTCCACACTCCACAGTGGTCGGCCATGCTGGTCAATTCGTCATTGGAAGTACGAGTCACGATCTGCCTATAATTGCTGTTCAGGGTAGAGTCCACGTATACGAGGGCCATCCTGTCGCACAGACGGCGTTTGTGGTCCGCGTGTTAAAACATCTTGGTGTCAAAACGCTGATGGTGACGAACGCTGCCGGCGGAATCAACAGAGACTATGGAGTTGGAGATTTGATGGTGATATCTGACCATCTCAATCTACCAGGCATGGCAGGCGTGAGTCCGCTAGTAGGAGCCAATAACCCGGAGGAGGGGCCTCGATTCGTACCTACCAACAACGCCTATCCGCATCGACTGAGGCACTTGTTCTTTAAAGCTGTCGATGAGCTCAAGCTGGCAAGACCAGTCCACGAAGGAGTGTATGCCTACCTTGTGGGGCCTACATACGAATCAGCTGCTGAGGTGCGCGCTCTACGCAGTTTAGGGGCCGATGTTGTTGGTATGTCCACCGTTCCAGAAGTCATTGCCGCTGTTCACATGGACATTGACGTGTTTGGACTTTCTCTAGTCACTAACAAATCTATCAGCACGCCGCCTAGAGCCGGAAGGCTTACCCCGGAGCCGGGCCCTGTCACTGAGCCCACCCATGCCGAAGTTGTTGACGAGGCAGCTAAGGCTGCTGCGGATGTCCAGCGTCTAATTGAAGAGTTTGTGCGGCTCGTTGTCGCATCCAGCTGCTAGGTCCCTTCTTAGAGTATTTAGATATTCTTCTCGTAAGTATGAAAGTTTAGATTTACTCGGCGACCTCGCCCGCTGACTCCCACTCGCCTTTTAGATTCTCTCGCCATAGCGTGACCTTGTTATCACCGCCAGAAACAGCAAGTATATTACCGGCCAAGCTCCAGGACACGCGCCAAACAACGTCCGGGAATTTGTCTGCGCGCAGCGGCCGTGACTTCCATTTTCCATCGTCGTGAGTCCAGATTAGCACAGACTTGTCCTGGGAACCCGAAGCAATGTAGCTCTTGGACAGCAACGATGGCGACCAAGCCACGTCGCGCACCCACTCTGTATGACCTTCGAGCGTGTCCTCGAGCTTAGCTTCCTTTTCAGGTGACAAGGACCACACCTTGATTAGATTGTCGCCGCCGCCGGTCACAAATCGACGACCATCTTCGGCTGGTGCCCAAGAGGCGGCGTTGACACCAACTTGATGAGCTGGCACGAGCTTGACATCAAATCCAGAGTCTGTAAGCTCTCCGATGCTAATATATCCGTCGCTGGAGCTCGCTAGAAGTATCGGGCCGTATTCACTAGGCGCCCAGGCAACGGAGTTGACGGAAGCTGAATGCTCGGAATGAACCGCCACTTGATGCCAGCTTCCGGCATCTTCACGCCACAGGATGACCTTTCCGTCGTAAGAACAGCTGGCAAGCAGGGCGCCGAACTTGGCATGGGCCCACGCAACCTGCCACACTGGTCCCTCGTGGCCGCGTAGCGTCTCAATAAGCTTCTGGTTGTCGCCGTCAACCTCGAAGATTTTCACTGTCTTATCGCTCGAGCACGTCGCTAGTCTCTTTCCGTAAAAATCAAGCTCGGCATCATGCACAAGGTCGGCATGCGGTCTGTCGATGGTTACCATCGCGTTTAGGTGGTAAGCTTCGCTGTCTACCTTCGCTTACCCACCACCACCCCCCCATCCTCCCAAAGCCTCGAGGTAAGCCGGTGGAGGAGGTGTGTGTGTGTGACAAGCTAAGCTGCTTGAAGCATCCCGGGGGATTAACATTCTGAAGTTAGAGGTCAGGAATGATTCAAGACTACTTGGAGAGTCTACCTGAGGCTGTGCTGGCGCGGCTGTTCAGGTCTCCGGCCTCGGTATTGGCAACCCTGCGACTTTTGCCGCCGCTCGCCAAGCATCTCGTTCTACAGATGGCCTTCACACCGGACCAACCAGTTCCTCTCCGAGCACTGGATCGTTGGATCCGACCGGATGCGCACAAGCGCAGCGGAGGAAGGGTTGAGGCTGAAGCTTTGCAAGCGCTACGGTCGCTCCATGTCGTTCGGGAGCTTTATGCTCAGCAAGCAATTCAGATCAACGCGATGTTTGCTCGCTCCCTGCGAGCTGCACTTCAAAATACAGATACAACTGGATCCATTGTAGCAGCAAATGCGCCTCCGTTACCGACCAAGTACCTCGCCGAATATGCTCAACGCAAGTGGGACTCGATTTTGCACTTCATGGTAGCGTCAACAACGCATTTGCCTCTTGATTCCGAGCCGCCAACTCAGGATATATTAGATCTTCTGCGCAGCTCGGGACTAATGGTTGGGCCCACACCGACACGAAGTCATATAACGTCGCAAGGGTTCCAATTTCTACTTCAAAGCCGGGCGTCCCAAGTATGGTCGCTATTGCTACATTATCTGGGTGGCGCTGGCCGTGACCCTGTCGAAGTCCTAGATCTGGTGTTCACGCTTGGCACGCTTGAGCTGGGAGCCGCCTACGAGGTGCCATCTACATATTCCCGTATTGTTACTGACCTTGCTGATCTCGGTATCGTGTACGTACGTGGAAACAATTTCTATCCCGCACTATCGATAGCCACAACCACGGCCACACAAAATGCTCCGCCCAGTACGCTTGCGGACTCAACTGGTTTTATTATCCTCGAAACTAATTACCGCCTGTATGCTTACACTGACTCGCCGCTGCAGATCAGCGTGCTCAACTTGTTTTGTCGACTACACTCGCGATTCCCAAACCTTGTAGTAGGGCGATTGACCCGTGAGAGTGTTCGACGTGCCTTGCATAATGGCATTACTGCTGACCAGCTTATCCAGTTCCTTACTGCCCATGCACACCCAGAGATGAAGGCCAAAGGCGGGCTTCCGCCAACAATTGCCGATCAGATCCGGCTGTGGCAGCTGGAGCTCGATAGATTCCGGGCTGTGGATGGATATCTATTCCGCGACTTCACCGGTGCCCGCGAGTATACCTCAGTCGTGGCGTTTGCTCAGGACATCGGGGCCGTGCTATGGCGGAACGATCGCCGCCGCATGTTTTTCACCGACGCGGGCTCTGCTCAGCAGATTCTCGAGTTTGTAAACAGGCAACTGAAATCTGAATCACAGACTGAATCTACTGGACCTATGTAAATATTGGCTGCTTTCTATCCAAGACCTCCGCTGAGTAGGCGGGCAGCCCGAACCCACCTAATACCGGTCCTCATCTATAGACTAGTTAGTAATCCGCCCTGTTGAAGCTAGTGCTGACTACTCGTGAGCTCGCCGGGAGTAGCTAGAAATTCAACTTTCCTCGAGATTTACACTTGTCAGGTACCATGGCGTTCAAAGACCTTATCAAACACTCCAAGGTTCTAACCCTTCCAAAGTCGCGGAAGTCCATTTCTGTTGCACCCAGTGCGCCGCAACACCAGGTGCTTGAGACAACTGCAGCATCTTTCCACCGAAGAAACTGGGGTCTTAAGTCCCCTGTTCCTCGTTCTGCCGGCACCCGTATGGTTGGCGTGGGCCGTATTGAGAACGAGAGAGCCATGCCTGAGATTGAGCTGAATCCCCGGTTTGCGCGTAAGGTCGAACGGATAGAAGAGACTGGTATCGCATTCCAGACGATGCCAGCAGTCCTATATCCGCGAAACTATGACACCGCTAGCTCGGGTGCCACATCTGAGCCGAGAAAACGTCTTTCAAAACTTTCAAAGGTGCAGCTGCAGCTGCTGACACGCAAAGCGGCATCGAAGCGATCAGAGTATTTGAAGACGACACCTGACCTTACTTCGCAGCTTAAACCAGCATCTGTAGAACGATTCATGGGTCTAGAAAGCTCCGCTCTCCTACAGACAGGCTACGATGCCGCCGCTGATTTCTCAAGTAATGCCCACACCGGCGGTATGGGTCTGACATACGCGATGCCCGGCGTGCTTCACAATACTACCAGCGGCATGCGAGAAAGTCTACCCGTGCAGGGCCGTGTGATGGCAAAGGGCCGGCCATCCAGTAGCCAGCCGATTGCTGTTGCTGGCTTTGTTGCCTCATCACAGACTTCAGAGTCGCTGCCAGAGAACCAGACCGTTTTGCATGAACGGCCGCGCAATCTCGCTCTCATGTCCATCTCGGCGTCTCCAAAGGGAGAGATTCAAATATCAGCACGCCCGCTGACCTCGCCAACAGACAAACCTGAGTCCACAGACTTCAGTAGCTTCTGGTAAGAGAGAATCTGTGTGTATATAATATGTGTATGTATTGAGGAGACTAAAACGATGTCTCCTATGCTAAAATCTGCAACGGGAACGTTTACTGGTGATCGCCAATAGAAGAACTGGCAACCTTATAGCCATCAATGTTAGATGTCGCGAAGAGTTACGGTGCTGGGTCAAGGGCATTTGATGTTCGGCGGCTTGGAGAGCGACTCCCGTTGACACTGCGCTCGGCCTTATTCGGTGCTGGCGACCGCATGTCACCAGAGTCGGGTGCTCTCAGGTCCGGAATGGGTTTATCTTGCAGCGAGGGAGTTCGCCGGCCCTGACTGGCAATTCGTGTAGGAGACGAACGCCTCGGCTTAACTGGAGTAATGTGTGGCATGTCATCGGAGTCAGATCCTGTAGCAGCTTCAGCAGCACTGGTGACAGGGAAAGTTCCAGCCTCGTCGATCTCACCAAGCGAGGGCTCCTCTAGCATTGACAATAATCTGATGTTCCTTGATTGACGTTCGATCAAGACGCGCTTCGTGACGTAACGCTGGACACGTCGTTAGTAAGTTGAAACTTCTCAGTGGGTTTCTGAAAAATTCGTTGAGATTTGGCTCCTCCTTGCGTAACCCACGCTTCTATTTCTGAACGCCAACAATGGGTAAATTAAAGAAGGCTAAGAAATTTCGCCAGCGTCATTTGAAGGACAAGGTAAAGCAGCGTAGCGCAGAGCGGAAGTATGCAAAGCTTGTTGGAAACCGTAAGGCTAAACCCGGTCGACAGGAGGCTGATTCGGAAGAGTTTCGTGGCGATTCAAATGGTCGTGCATCAGAATCTTTGGGTGTACCTGCAGGCGGTGTGTCTTTCTCTGCGCCCCCCGAGAATTTTGCTTTGGAGAGCTTCATATCTGACTCGGAGAACGAGGGAGCCACTGGTTCAGGAAGTGATAACGACGATAGCGATGCCAATGGCGACACAATTAGAGATTTGATTGATGAGGAGGCGGAGGTTGAAGTACTTTCTGATGAGCTCTCCGATCACGGCGATTCTGCCGAATTAAGTGTTACCCAGGTAAAAGCGTGGGTTGAAGCACTTGGGCGTTCCCCCAAAAACATCAAACAGATTATTCGTGCATTGCGTGCCGAAGGTACAACTGACCCTTCTTTAGCCACTGCGATTGTAGATGCGGCTCTCGTGTCAGTTCCTGCAGCATTGCGTCGACATTTGCCAGACCCCAGAGCCAAACGCGTAGCCAAGGACTTTGGACCGACACTTAAAGCATATTGCACGGAGCTGTCACGGCTTCTAAGCGATACAGCGGGAAACCCAAGAGTTGTTGCTGCTGTAGAGACTGCAGCCCCTTACTTCCGGGCGCTGGGTCTCAGGAAAAATCTCAAAGAACTCGTTAAGGCCCTAGTGGGAGTTATTGCAAGTCCAGATATAGACAACGTGAGTGATACCGCACGCATGGGCTCGTTTGGTGTACTGCGGTCGCTCGACGAATCCGAGCTTGCTCAAAAATATGGCTACGAGGCCCTGGTTAAGCTTGCTGGGCGGACTACTCCTCATACTCTCCCAGTGATCCACCTCACAAAGAATCTCGTTGCCACTTTATATGGTGGGAATGGTGCCTATGCAATGGCTTTCAAGCAACTGCGTACGTTGGCCTTACATCTTAAAACCGCTCTTGATAGTACAAAGAATCCAGGCTACGACTTAAAGGTCGTGTACACCTGGAGCTATGTACATATGCTGGACTTTTGGAGCAGGGCAATCAGCTTGAATTCGGAGCTGCGCGGCCTTGTTCACCCCCTTGTGCAGGTAACACTACGAACGGCAACTCTCGTGCCTACGGCACAGTATCTCCCACTTCGATTCCAACTCGTTCGCTCGCTCGTGCGTCTGAGTAGGCACACAGGCGTCTACATCCCTCTTGTCCCAATCGTGCTCGAGGCCCTCAACATGGCGGCTCTCACGCACCGCGGCAAAAAGGCTTCGCTACGCCAGCTTGACTGGGACTCTGTTCTTCACGTACCCCAGTCATACGTTGGTACTCGTGTGTTCCAGGTTGCGGCTGCAGATGAGCTTGTCGACATTCTTACTGAGGTGCTTGTACTGTGGGCAAAGAGCATTGCGTTCCCGGAGCTGGCAACACCAGTAATAATCTCTGTACGTCGTGCTTCGAAGAAGCTTGAACAGAACCCGTCGCTTGCAAAACACCTCAACACGTGGACTGAACGTGTTCAGAGCAATTCTGATTTCGTGTTGCGCAAACGCCAAGGTGTATCCTTCGGACCTCGCGACACGGCGCAGGTCGCCGCTTTTCTCGAGAATACACCGTGGGAACAGACTCCCCTAGGCCAAATGGCTGAGACCCGTGCACGTGTTCGCAAAGAGCGTCAGGCTATGGCTCTTGCAGCACGCGGTGGCTCCGACTCGGACGATAATGCAAACGCTGATCTTGGCGTCGAGGATGAATAGATAATATATAAAAGCACCGGCTTTTAATTTCGCAGTAGTAGCTTCTATATATATGCTCTTTCTTTGTTAATGAAATTGGCGAACCTCAAATTTTTTAATACAACCTCAAACTCAGCCGATCAGTGGGCGACAATAACATAAGCGACGTATTGTTGGCAGACATGGCATTCGCCTGTCCTCCGGGCAGCGAAGGCGCATTTAGAGCTCGCCTTTCGCAGCCAGCAAATAATTCACCGGCTACAGCAAAACTGGAGACTCCCACGCTGGTACAGATTGTAGACATTCTCGACGTAAGCATCTCACGTCAAGCCCAGATAGAACGCCTGCTGGGCGATCAGGGCCGTCGTCACGCCCCTGACGTTGGCGACGATGGTACTGGCTATACGGAAAATAGCAGCGAGGGAGACTCTAATCCAAAGCAGCGTGCAAAGGCACTTTGGCGCCTTGCTGTTCAAGACTCCTCAGGAACGACTGCTTTTATGATTTACACCCACCCACCTACCGCTGAGCCAAGGCTTGGCGCAATCTGCGAAATTGCAGCAGGAGCAGAGCTTCATCGTGGAGTTCTTGTCGTTTCTCCATCCACAGTCCGAGAGATTGTGCAAGGCCAGTCAATTACAAGGGAACAATGGCAGTGGAGGCTAACCCAAGAGACATAGAGCCACATAATAACTCCGGTTCAGAAGCCCGTCGAGTCGTGAATCAGGCAAGCCATCTTAAAACTTACACCCACTAGTTTATGTACTGCAAGTAATTTACTCTTAACATCTTGTTTCAAGATGGCGCACAACATCAGAATCACTATTTCGTAGCTAGCGCGCTAGTGGGGATCATTTCACACCTAAAACGCATTGCGAAGTTTACGGGCAAGGATAAAGTGCAGGGTTCGGCTATGTAACTATCTATTGCGTAGGCTGACGCTGCGAGAGCGTGTTACGCCGGGAGATTGATATCTGCTGCGCCATCTCTGCGAGATTCATGGACGACTGAGTGCGGGACGCATCCATAGATCGCGGCGCTGTATTCGTCGGAGCAGTTGCAAACGAGTGAGCCACTTCTGTCGACTTCTCTATCGCACGAATGACGGAGCCCCGGAAAGCAGCGTCTTCGAGCACGGCTAGACCGTTGATGGTTGTTCCGCCCGGAGTGCATACAGAGTTACGAAGCACACTAGGCTGTCCGCCCTCCAATACCATCTGAGCACTTCCTAGCAATGTCTGGGCGGCGCACTGCTTCGCAGTCTCGTATGGAAGACCCTGCTTGAGAGCGCCATCGATTAGTGCCTCCATGAACATATAAGAGAATGCAGGGCCGGAACCGCAAAGCGCGATGCACACATCCTGCTTTGCCTCATCCACAACAACATATTTTCCTGTCTGAGTGAATAGCCATTCAATGGCCAACGTAATAGGGCTGTCCGGATTGTACTCACCTTGGAAACTCAGGGCAGTCATGCCATGACCAATGCGTGCCGCTGTGTTCGTGGTGGCACGTACGATGAACGCATTCACGCTTGTGAACTGGCGAATGGTGTCAACAGTGGTGCCAGCCAACAATGATACCAGCGCCGTAAAGTGAGGATAGTGCAGACGGCCGAGGACCTCCCGCACCATCGTCGGCTTAAATCCAAGGATAACAACATGCGATTCATCGATAACAGCCTGGTTGTCATCTACAACTGTGACGCGGGGATCACCGCCAAACTGGGCACGAATCCGCTCGCGGCTTGCTTCGCTTTTAACTGATACAATGAACCGGTTGGGTACGCCTTCAAATCCGCTGGCAGGTGCTGAAGCAACGGTATCAGAGCCACGAATAGCCGCGCTCAAGATCGCCGTGCCCATAGTGCCGCAGCCAAGAAATCCGAGCGTGTAACCACTTTCAAGGACCATTGTTGCGTTAATCGAATAACCAGCTTAGTCTGCAGCCGTCACCGTCCTGGCAACGTCTGGGGGTATGTCAGCAACAGTTACGTCACTGCTGGGAGAAAGTCGCCGCAGGCAGGGGCACAGGCAAGCAGCGGTGGGTAATTCTGTCAGCCCGCGGAATCCGGGAGTATATAACCGCGAGAATACTGGGCGTGCCCATTCTTAGACTTGCGAGGCAGTACCATGGCTCACAGAAAATAAATTTGGGTGCAAAATCAGGCTTCATATTGTCTATATATCTACCATATTTGGTCCTGACCATAGCGTGACCGCTGCGGAAACAATAAGGGGCTATTCAGGGCAAGGGTGTGGGCAGTGGCGAGGTTATCTCGGCAGCAAGCCTGGTCGATGAGCTCGTACAATAACTTTCCTTAGAACAGGACAGGTCGCTCTGATCGAAACCAGTAACAACATTATGCGGTGTGGCTATCGGAAGTCGCAGCTATTTTGCTAAACGCGTGGATCTAATTTCCGAAATGTACATACTCTAACTACTCACACCCAGTACGCGCCATAGTCTCTGCGTATCCTTCATATCTTCACAAATTACGGTTATCAACAACCAGTTCGATGCGGCTGTGCTCAATACCTTGTATTCGGTGCTATCAGTCTCGTAAAGCGCACACCAATTCCGCAATACGCTGAACGCCTCATCGCGCCATGCAGTGAACGAATCTGCGCTGATGATCGTAGAGTCTACTTGAGGCTTATCGCCCCAAGAGCCCCATGTGACTACGTGGCGCGCATCTGATGTGGAGTTGGACTCAATAGGACTCTTCTCACCGCCTGCGTACCAGATAAATGGCGCCTTCGATCCATTGTCTGCTGCTTCACCGTTAGCCTTTTGAAGGACTTCCTTGAGGGTCTCCCACCGTTCAGCAGATACAAATAGCTCTACGAAGGCATATTGGGATATCATACCACCGTGGGGTCCCCACCCAAGTATGCGGTCCGAAGACTTCACATCAAACGCCGCCGGCTGGCTGGCAATTGTCCACATGTCCGGTTTGTTAAGCGCAATCAGCTCTTCCTGGATAAGCGACGTTTCTGCACTGAGGGGACGATCACTGAAAGGTGTTACCGGAACCTCGTTTGTGATATGGCGTACGAAAAGCTGCGCAACGGAGCCTGAGGAATTTAGAGGTCCCCATGATGCGTGAGCCACGCCTTCCTCGGCACCGTGGACTACAGGGCCGTAGCCATCGATTTCTCCAAACGCTGCAGAGGATGGGTCAGTATATCGACCGTTGGTGAAGTCATCCCAGCTTGCTTCTTCGGCTTGAGTTGCTACTAGCGCTTTCCCTTCGCGCGGATGAGCCAGTCCCGTTTGCTGTACAATCTGGCTCAAGCTTTTCTCAAGGTTAAGGGTGAAGAAATGAACGCCATGTACATCGTGCTCTTGCAGCTTTTTGATGATGCTAGAGAGTAGCTTTACTCCGTACGCCTTTACCTGCTCGTCGTCCTGGGTATCTATCTCGCGTAGGTCGGCAGCAACCTCATCAGGGATCGTGGCATGGCTGAGTTTAGCGCTACGCATTAGCGTGTGATAGCTGGTTACAGGCATTAGACCTGGGATCACACGAATTTGCGCCAGGCGCTCGCTCTGCTTGCGCAGTCGCGATTCGAACTCGATATACTTGGATGCGTCATAAAATAGCTGTGTGAAAACGAAATCTACACCGGCTGCTACCTTTTCGTCAAGGTACTTGAGATCTCCAGCGATATCTTGGGGGTTCGTAGGAGAGTCCGAAAAGCCCTCCGGGTAGGCAGCAACGCCAACGCTGAAGCGACCAGGGTAGTGCTCATTGATGTAACTGACGAGATCGATTGCCCACTTGAACTCAGAGTTTGTGGTTGCAGTCGTGTAATCTTCGCGGGGGCGATCGCCGCGAAGTGCCAAAATGTTATCAATTCCAGAATCAGGTTTTGCGATCTCACTAAGAGTCGATTCAAGCAGCTCCAACGACATGTTCGTACATGTTAGATGAAGCACGACAGGAACATTTTTGCCTAGTACTTCCTGCAAGCGTTGTGCAAGTCGCAACGATTCCTGAGCAGAGCTCCCGCCAGCTCCCCATGTCACACTCACAAATCTAGCCCCGAGGTCTGCAAGTCGTTTCGCACGCTTTAGCAAGTTCTGAGTTCCCCTCTCGGTTTTGGGCGGGAAGAACTCACAGCTAAACCAATTTTCGTCAGGGCTAACCCCGGAAAACAGTTCTGCGAGCTTCATATTTGAGTTGGTTTGTCAGAGGCGATTTGTCACATGGCTATCGCACAACCGGGTAACCCACACAGATAGACAGTCACATATGTGCCCAGGACTGAAAATTACACACACAGAGGTCCTGAAATTTGAGAAGTAACTCAAATACGATTAGCACGCGTTCTTATTTTATTTCTCATAAAAAATGCCGATCAGCTGGGGGGGTAACATCAGCTGTGGAAGTTAGTTCTCGGAAATAACTTAGATGACTCTGCGTCATAATTTTCTCTATTAATTACATAGATAAGCTCAAGGAATATATGGAATACAGTCTCCAAATTGGCATGACGCATCTACTATCAAAATTGAGTATGCAAACATTTATATCGCTTCTATTGGCGAAACCGGGTAATACCTTGATACGCGATGACTGCGCGGTCCCTCCTTTCCCGTCGTCACTAAAAATATTACATATGTGCTTCATCTTGCATGCATAAGCTTAGTTGGCATATTTATCTCACTCCTGTCCACACGAGCAAGTCGAACGCTACACATATTTTGGCAAATGTTCGGATTTTTGCTCCCTAAAGAGAAACTGAAGATTCACCTTACGGTTCCGAATCAAAAGAAGTGGTATACTAATGGCGACGTCATTGAGGGCGTCCTGAGTGTCAAAGCCCGGAAATCGATTCCTATCAAGAGTCTTGTCTTACAGCTGCGGGTAGCGGAAGTGGTAAGTTTTGAATATATGGGCAAAGGTAACATTATGCTGGACAATCAATTTGAGTCGAAAGACGCTTCGACGCATCGTTGGACATTAGTGGAGGAGACTCTGTTGTCGGATGCTTCTGCCACCACCCAAGATTACCCATTCTCGATAACTATTCCACCAGCAAGCGAGGAAGGCGCGTGCTTCGGGTCTTTCAGCATAGGCAATCGTTCTGATGGGATCACCTGGTCTCTACTTGCCATACTTACCGCGGATCACGTGGCCGCGAACAACCTCTATTCGCAACAGATTCTCCGCGTTTTGCCAGATTTGCCGCACAGGGGCCCAGGTGAGGTTCTTAAAAAGGTTGAGACCTCTGTCATGCTTGGCGAGGGCGATCGTGGTCTGCAGTCCATCATGAGTGGTCAAAGCCTGCGCGCGCTAAGTTCTGGCAGCATCCAAATGGAGCCAATAAGCGTAGAGATGGCAGTAGAATATCCGAAAGAGGGTCTTGTACAAGCTCCGGATCCATTGGATCTGAAGGTGACACTCTCCAGCCCTAAAGCCGAGGATGTCATACTGACAGGCCTCAAAGTGACGCTAATCGAAGAAGTTGAGATGAAAGCAGCAAACCACACCCAAGAATCACATCGTGATCGGGTGCTCTATGCATTTAAAGGAGAGACAGCTCTGACAGACTCTAAAGTGCTGGCCGATATTGCTACCTTGGAGATAAAGCCATGGATACGACCTAGCTTCAGATCTATTCAAATCACAAACAGCTACAAATTATACGTCGCCGCGAAAATTGCAGCTAGAGGGGATCGTTCTGTTATTTCGAAGCTGATTGCTGTTGTACCGGTCAAGATTTGGGGACCAAGCGTCAAGACCGATCACGAATCGTCTACGGCTCACTCAGGTGTCCCGCACCCCAAATCTATGTAGCTAACGCACTTTGGCAGCCAAGTTTTGTTTCCTACATCGACTAGCTCTTCTGTCTAATCATACGTCATGTTCTCTAATTTCCACTGCTTTCTCCCCACATTTTTCTCGTAATCTTACCTTACCCAGACTAAAGATTCTAGTTTTCAAACCAAGACATACACTTATCTAGGAGATCTGATTTTTCCAATATGTGTCATATGATACTGGCAAGAGCATTTTGGTGGAGATTCGAAAGAACGAGCGAGCCAGTGGGGCTCAGAATTGACAACACTAGCGCCACAGTTGCTGGTTTCGCTTAATCTCTCATACGATATGCGGGTATATTGCATCTCAAAATGACTAAATGCCAGTATAGCATTTGTACTTGAATGCAATTGTCTCTACCCGCCACAACGTCAAATCTAGCCACAGAGCCTCTAGTCGGACTCGATGAAATAAACTGGGCTCAAATCACCGGTGCTCACGGAACAGCAGAGGATCTGCCAAAATATCTGAAGCAGCTTCAATCTACAAATCCAGAGGAGTATATATCAGCCGGTGACAATTTATTCTCTGATATTTGTAGCCACGGAACTCGGTGTGAAGCATCAGCTAAAACTGTCCCATTTTTGTACGCTCTTATCAGCACCAGCAAGACTATGGCTCGAGAAGTCTTGTTGAATTTGCTGGTATATCTTGCCGTTGGCCGACCATCATTGTATATTCCGACTGGCATCGATCTAGAAAAGTGGAAAGATCGGGTTGTCGAGATCCAAACAGTAGAGTACGCCAACGCCAAGACACAAGAAGTGGCACAATGGGTTTCACAAGCTACCTGCGAAACAGAGCGGCTAGCTCGCCGCGATTCCGCGAGTTTCACCTCTAGTGTCGAGTCTCAGATTCAGTATGAGCTATATGGTTATGAGACATATTGCGCAGTTGAAATTCGAGTGTCCGAGCTGATCAAGTGTTTAGTTGATAGCTCGGTAAATTTGCGAATAAGCGCTGCTTATGCCTTAGCCTTTTTCCCGCGGCAAGCAGATATAACAACAGACTCTATTCTGCGTTTGTTAGAGGAGGACAGCGAATCCCCGGTGCGTGGCACTGCCGCTTTAGCTGTCGCCATTTTACATGCGCCTCTCGCAAATGATTCCGCACGCTCACACATCGTTCAGAGACTCCAACATTGCTATAAGGTATTCTGTTCGAGGTATGAGAGAGACGCAGTAACACTATGGTCTTGTGCTGCTGCGCTGTTAATTGCTGGCTCCCGGGAAAAGTGTTACTTCGAAGAGGTTAGACAGGCAGTGACCAGTAGTGATTATGTGGCCGCTCTCGAAACAAGTATAGGCCACGGAGTTGATTTCCCATTTGCTTCAGATGGCCTCAAAGCCTTAGCAGAAAAGACTTTGGCCATGTGTTCGCATTGATCTTATGTAGCGCTAAGTCTGCATTCTCGAAAGTAAAGAGGACGACAATTGTAGAAGGGAACCATATCTTAAAGTTGACTATTCAGTGTCAGTTCTAACCTCTGACTCTTAAATTGAGAATTTCCGTGTACTAGAACAATAAATAGACAGTTCCAGCCGATAAGCAAATATGCTCACGACGCAAAGATGCCATCATATCTCACCCCCTTTCATAGTTAGCATAAATTTCCCCTCGGTCTATTCTATAATTGATTTCGAATTCGCTAGGCACATTGAGCACTATGATTGGTTTCTCCCGCCCTGTGTTCGGCGTTTACCCCGCATGTGACCTTTAGTCCCCAACCACCCGGTGGTTATATGCCCGCTTTCTCCCCCCACTTTCACTCCCCTCTATTTTATACTGCTCGTTCAGTCCGCTCCAGTGAGAGAAATTGGAAAGAAATTCTGCCAAGTCAGTGATCAGTATGTTTTTGACGCGACTATATAAGTCTGGGCATCTTGCAATGGCCAGAAGAGGAACGACCTCTCGGTCAATCTCTTCGGCCGCAGAAATTAAAAAAATTGGTATTGTAGGAGCGGGTACAGTGGGTTCGAGCTGGGCGGTACGATTCTTAGCTAGCGGGTATGAAGTTTATGCTTTCGACCGAAATCCTGCAACTAAAGCCAACATTCTTGAGATGTTGAAAAAGACGGACAATGCGTATAAACGCGCCGGTATCAGTTCTTCATTCACTTCCTGCAGCGACCGACTATCAGTTTCAACCACACTTGAGATACTAGCAGATGTTGATTTTATTCAGGAGAGTGGTCCAGAGGACACCCACCTTAAACAGAAGCTCTACAGCGAGGTTGAGTCTCACACTCGACCAGACGTGATTATTTCGTCCTCCTCTTCAGGATTGCTTCCCTCTGAACTCCAAAAGCTGGCCACTCACCCGGAGAGAATTCTTCTCGGTCACCCCTTCAACCCACCCCATATCGTACCAATCTTAGAGCTCTGTGGAGGCAAATTGACTGATCCACGCTACCTCGAAATTGCACGCGAATTTTATGAAAAGATAGGAATGAGCGTTGTCATGATGAGAAAAGAAAAGATGGGCCATATTGCAAATCGTTTTCAGGCTGCAATACTCCAAGAGTATCTGAGCTTGCTCAATGAAGGCGTCGCAAGCGCCGAAGATCTGGATAAAGCTATGTCCGACGGCCCCGGGCTACGCTGGGCCATATATGGTCAATTCCTCAATTTTGATCTAGGGGGTGGTGAAGGCGGAATCCGACACATGTTTGAGCACCTCGGCCCTTCGTACCTCTCATATGCCAAAGATCTTGAGCGCCTGGAAACTTGGCCCTCTCCTCTGGTAAATAAAGTAGTCGCCGAGGTCGATACCTATTTGCGCAAGCGAAATATGAGCCGTGTCGAACTGGCTTCAGGAAGAGATGCAGTTCTTCTAAACATCCTTGCTGCTAAAGACAAATTCCTGAAATAGTAGAAAGGTGTCAGCTAGGAGGCTCACTAACTGCCATTATAACCCCTAGGTACGCTGCTATTTAGTTCTAGAAGGTAGTACAAGAAGACATATCAAAGTCCAACTCTTCAGTATTTTGGGTGAATTGAGCTGCAAGTTTTTCAGCGACTTTTGGATTCTTTATCCACAGCAGCCCGAGAATTGACCGAGAATATGCAGAAAATGTCGCAGACTCAGGTCGTCGTAGTAATGGAGATAAGCATTCAGGGCACGAAAAGCTGCTATTTTGCTTGAAATGCTTCTGCAAGCAACCACTACAAAATGTGTGAGGATTGCTTTTCTCCCCGCAGCCGAGGTATAGAGGATAGGGTAAAAAGTGGCCGCATTGAGTACAATGCACACACTCGAACCACTCGTGAAGCACACGAGTGTCGGCACGAGAATCAACACTTGTCAGTAGACTCTCTATCTCAGGAATCATCCTACCAGATGATTCCAGGGAGATGCCCGGAATTTAAAGCGTTGTTCTTGGCTTATGTCCACTCTTATACGAGTATATACCCACTTGTTCGAGCTGCCTTATACGGCTATCTTCCTTGAGCGCCTCGATGCAAGAGTCTAGATACGAACCCTCACCTAGCAGTGCCGTGTGCTGATATCTGAGACCTGTGTCACAGTGGGCTCTTAAAAGTACTGTTGGTTAATGGCCAATTTTTGGGGTGCTCTATTTCATAGATGCATGATAAGGCAAGAATGCCGTCAATTGTCGCGAGTAGCCTATTAAACCTTAATTTGAGGCTCCTATTTTTCTAGTTTGCATGCCATTAGATGATTGAAAAAAAAAAAACATTTTGGAATATAGCATCATTAAGTACCAAAACGGGCGGTGATATTTGTCTCAAGGCAATTAACCCAGCACGCGACTCAAGCCAAACCTGACCTCAAAATTATTCCAAAAGTTCATTAGAATCCGCGAATCATGAATTTAGTGCTCTACTGAACGTGGTTTTAGAAAACTCCAAGGAATTCGCATCACATCTCTGCTTCCCTGATCTCAAAGCCTTCGCCCGCCCACAACAGTCAGCATGGAATTGGCGGCAGTTGTCAAGAAGACACCGGGGACCCTTCTTATAGACGCTGAAAAGGCCCACTGGCGATCTCGATCAGGGGAGGTTGCTGTAATACGTCTGGCTGATGTGGATGATGGGTCAGGAATGAAAGCGACTCCGCCAACAGCAGCAAAGTACAAGATCAAGCTTAGTGCAGGTACGACCGGACTGACAATTGAGTTTACAGAATTGGCGGTGTTTGAAAAAGCAAGAAACGAACTTCAGACCGCAATTAAAGCAGCTAAAACAAAGCTAGATGCACCCGAGCAGACCCCCACTGATACCACCGCATCGGCTCCGACTGCACTCGCTGCAAGCGACTCAAATAGAAAGGGAGCTAGTCGTAGTCGGACACGTGACACAACTCCTATAGATGCAACTCAGGCACTAGCAGATCTGGAATTACAGCGTCGTGTACTTAAGGAAGACAGGGAGCTCGCGCGAGTTTTTCAGCAGACTGTTATAGCTGGCGAGCTCTCTAACGAACAGTTTTGGACGCCTAGAGTCAACTTGCTGCTGACCACAGCTCAACAACATGCACAGCGCCGTGGTGCGTATAATGTATTAAGTACAATCCGACCTGTTACGGGTGCCGACAACCGTGTGAACATCTCACTTACTCGTGAGCGCATTTCAGATATGTTCGATCAATATCCTATAGTGCGCAAAGCATATAACGACTGTGTGCCGCGGCAGCTCTCTGAGGCGGCATTCTGGCAAAAGTTCTTCATGTCACGACTATACCTAACATTACGGGGAGAAAAAATTACCCAGAACCACCCTCCGGACCCTCATCTTGACCGATATATCACTATTCTTGACGAGCAGAGAAAGCGAAGACATGCTGCAGTACCCGCTGAAGTTCCTGGAGCACTGGACGTCGAAGGAAACGTTCAAAACAACCCTGAGACCTACGGTAACGGCCCAGATCTATCGATGCGACTTGCCAGTGGTGGTACCGCAGGTCTCATCCATTCCATGAACGGATTGTCCAGAAGGCTTCTGTTAGGCCGACAGAAGGGATCCACGATCGATTCGAAGGAGGCGCTAGATGTCACCTCTGCAATTCAACTTGAGGACCTCGAGGGCCCGCGCAAGGATGACGCTGCTGTTCCACTTAAGGTGACTTCTCTTACTGAGTATGGGCCACGCACTACGATTGAAATTTCTGCTTCCAAACGGAGTCAAATTGCTGCGGGGCTAGACGATTTGGACCTCACGGAAGTAGGGTCAGATACCGATGCCGTGAATGATGCCCAAGCTCGTATCGATGTACTCTTGGACGTGCAAGCGCGGGCATCTGGAATTCTCGATGGTGTTGCCGTGGCTGAAGATGTCCACATTGTGCATGCAACGACTCTTGAGTTTCTACGGCAGTTCTGGCGGGCTCGGACAGATGCTTATTCTCCTCTGAAGAAGTCTGCAAAGGTTACGACGACAGACTTGACGTCTCTGCGAGAGAGCCTAGAGCGCAGCCTCGAGCGTATTGCAGCCATTGAGCCCGAGGTCGGCCCTGAAAGTAAACTTGCATTATTGTCGCTTCGTCGTCAAGTCGACGTCGCACTTACTACCTAGGTCTAAATTCTAAACGTTGATAAATGCATATATGCTTATAATCCATTCTCAGTGCGGAATTTTTCCCATGCTAGCTGAATGGTAACGAACACGGATTCGGCCACCATACGGTGCTCTAGAGAAGCGGTCGGAGGAATCTTATCAGGATGCGTGCGGGCCACTGCCTTCATGTACGCAACACGCACTTTTTTAGGTACAACAAGGTCGCTTGTAGAAACAGCCACCCAACCGCTTCCGGGCCACAATACTGTCTCAAGAGAAGCCAAAAGCGCACGCAGATCTTGCTCTTTGCCAGCTCGCCAATTTTCAACACGGACGGACACAGTCTCCGTGAGTTCATCACGCTTGGCCATTTCAGCAGCCTGGGTGCGATGCTCATTTTTGACTTTTTCAACAGCGGCTCTGCCTTCGACACTTGTTGGGACAGCGCCAGTCATTCCCCAGCCACGACGCTTTGGTTTGGAAGAAACAGGCGGCTCCGCGCTCTCCGGTTGTGTTGCCTTGTCAAGGGCGGCTTGAGCGCGACGCTTTCCATCTAGGTAGACAGAAGAGGCATACCCGCCGTCCAGCAGCTGGCGATAGGTATCGAGAGCATCGGCATGCCGCTCGAGCTGCTCGGATGCCTGGGCTTTACGGGCCATTAGTTTGGGCCAAAGCTTTGTAGCCGGCTTGCCAGGTTCTATATCGCTGTTGCCTACGCCACGAAGCTGTGATAGAGCCATATCACAGTCTGCTAATGCGCCCTTGGCGTCGCCAGTCTTGAGCTCTCCTGCAGCCCGGTTGGCTAGAAGCACAATCCGAATTGGGTGATCTGCCGGCGCTGCCGACAGTGCCTCTGTATAGGCCGAAACAGACTTTTCATAATCACCACGAGCAAAAGATTCGCTGCCTGCCTTTCGCGCACTTCCAACAAGATCGGCGGTCACCCCGCCCAATGATGAAACCGGTCCCGACTGGGAAGATCCGCTTAAATTGAGAAGATCGATCTCCGGCGTTAGGTCGGCAGCCGGGGCAGGGTTTTGGACAGTTTTGACCGAGATCTCTTCTGTCGATGATACAAGACTTGTTCTTGAAGCTACTGATGCTGCTGGAGATCCCTGATGAGACGACCGCTGCTGCTGTTGGGCCCGCTTTTCTCTGAAAAGATCAGCTCGCGACCGACGTGGCGGCCGCGACGGCATTTCATCATTGCTCACTACCGACTGTGCCCTCGGCGCAGATGCAGTCGGCGCCTCTTGACCATTATGTGACGGTGTAGTGGACCGCGACCGCTTGTAGTCTTCGGAGGAGTAACCTCCGTAGGGACCACGGCCTGCAGGTGTCTCTTCGTCTTTGAAACCGCCACTACTGCTGCCAAATGAGTCTCCACTGCGTCTCGGATCGTCGGAAAAGCCCATACCGCCTCCATGACCCGAGTATTCTTCATAGGCTTTGTTGAACTCGCGACGGCCCTTTGACCATAGCGAGCTGGCCTTTGCAAACACTGAAGCACCGATTGCCGTGGCCACAGATCCTATCTCGCCCCATTCATCAGACCCACGCGAGCGAGGGGTGGGCAGTGGTCTGCCTTGGGCCTCAGCCATTAGCCACGAAACCGCCCCGGATACCGAGCCATTCATGGCCGACAGTGCCCGCTTAGCGTCTGATGGTTCAAAGCCCATTTCTAAAAGCTGAGCAACAGCCCTATCGCTGACTTGTTGCTCCTCAGAAGTCGAGTAGCGACCGCTGGCCGGGGCAGTGCTAGCACTCGCAGTTTTTCTAGATGAGCGCTGCGACGAGTAAGTCGAGCGTGAAGAGTGTGAGCGCGATGACGTATACTGTTCCCGCGAGGGAAGAACGTCCGGGTCGTCTCTGAATTCAGACGACTGTGAGCTTGTTTCCATGGGGGCCACAAAGTCGGCGAAGTCATCCTCAAACGCTGCTTCTGTCGCGAGTGGCTTCGTCGCATGAGGACGAGTGGCAGTGGGAACTGACTTCGGCGGCTCTTGCAAGTTATAGGCCGGTTGAGCTGAAGCTGCCGTATTGATTTTGGTTACTGGCTTCGGTGCTGGTGGCGCAGCAAAGCTGGAAAATGGATCTGTCGGCGATCCGGTGGGTCCCACCGATGACCCTGAGGTTGCGTTTAGCATATCTAGAGCGGCCCATGTGTTCTGCTTGCGTTGCTCAGCTGCAGCCTGTTGCTCAGCTAACGACTTTGGTGCGTTCTTTTTAGAGCCAAGGCCATCTAGCCCAGCGAAGCTGTCCATATACCCAAAATCACACTCACAACACTGAGCTTAGTGAGCAGCGTAAAGTTAAAGTCGAGCGTAATCGTTTCATTATCCTCGGAGGCTGGACGCTTGCTGAGCACCAAACGAGATAGAAGGGGCCTAGAATGGCTCCTCCAACACCACTTATAAATCCTGATCAGCTGAAAATTCCTACAGACTGCCCATTAGTCCGAATTATCCAGTATGAATGTGATTTGTCTCAAATATTTGTCCAACAGCAACGTGCCGTCTGTGTGCCTACAGAGCGACTCTATCGCGCCTGTGCGGATCGCAACTATGAAATCAGCCCCTCAGTACAGCAGAAACTACGAAGAATAACTGACTCGCTGCTGCAACAAGGGCGCGACTCGGGATTGGTCGGAGACTCATATAAATAGCATTTAGCGCTGATTGTGGCTATATGTAGGTGTATCGATGGTTTATCTGCATCAGGGGTCCGTGCGCGTATGGATTTAAGTTGTATCATACACTAGTAAGTGCTGCCTTCCTCTGGCTGGGGAAGCTTTCTGTGTGGCGGAGCCGCCATCTCCTTGCGGATGTCCTGTAATGCTTGTTCCATGGAGTATGTGGGGGTCCATTTTGCCAGGGCTGGGACACTCTCGGGAATCACGCGGCCCTTGCTGTCAACGCAAGGAAGATTAATTCTCGTCAAAAACTGGATTTTGGGCGACTTGCTGGGGTACTCGGGGCCAGCCTCGAGTGTAAGAGAGTAGATCCGATTCTCAAACGAGGAATGCGGCGGCCCCAAAATTGTACCATTCCAGTTCGTCATTCGGATATCGTTGCTATCCGCTAGTCCCACCGAGCATGATTCGGACCCCATGCCCTTCTCGCCGCTCTCAAGCTCCTCGAGCAACTTGAAACTACGAGGCACCGTTGCAGCCATTGAGCTTGGAATTAGGTAATAATGCCGTATTTGAGGTTGGGTCGCCTAAGATGCAATTGCAGTAATGATCCGCGATGGAGCGATAATTGCAAAGAGGGATATATAACTGACATGTGAGTGTATATGTTTTATATTATTTTATATTGCATTAGTTAGTATGCGACTCCATGCCCTGAAATTAGCAGGCAATTAGCTGTCAGTCGCTAGCACTGATTAGAATCGACTTTAGGGGGGGCACAATCATGGGTCCAGCAACGCCCTTCAGATGGGAATTCTATATGCCCATCCGACGTATATTAGTGGGCTAGTGTGATATTTTCCTTTGCCAGCTCGGGACATCATCGCTAGAGATACAGAGAGGTGTGATGTAAGCGTAAACATGGGATGGAAACGCGCGCGGCTGCACGCCTTGGGTTTCGACCACTGTGATGAGAATGAGGTACCCACGGCAATGCTTGAAGCAATGGATGTACCGACCGCTCCAGTCTGTGCCATGAACCCGATTAAGCAGGAACTTCTTGCTGCACAAACCGAGTCTATACGGCAGGCAGCAGAAACTCAAGCTCTGCGACAGCAAAACGAGCAACTTTCGACTCAGATAGGTAGATTGAAGTCCGAACTTGACTTCTCATTAGAAAAAGGGGCGGCCCATGCCTGGGCTGACGTTAAGGGAAGCACATACGATGACTCCATAGGCATCCGACTAGCTCGACTAGCTGAGCTAGAAGCAGGCCATCCTGAAGGTGAGCTGCGACTAAGGTGTAAAGACGCAGAGATGCAGCTTGCACGTAGGAAAGAGCATGACGATCGTGTGCGTTGTGCATTTCGTAGGGCAAAATACGAAATGTGGGCAGCAACGTTCGACATCATGGGCTACAGTCTGAATTTCCGCGGATCAACCCGTAATTGCGTTCTAAGACCGGCATGGGCTCCCGAAGACGCCGACCAGGAGTTCGAGTTTGTGTGGGACAATTCGAGAAAGCGATACACAGATATCAAATGGACCCCAGCTGTGGAAGCAGTGGCTTCACAGTACCGCTATTGGGTACAGGAACGACAGTCATTCGCTGGGTTCGTGATGGCCGTGTGGCTCGAGCGTCTTGAGCGCGATGGACCGCCACCAACCCGACCGCATCCGAATATGCAGTTTAGTGATTAACTTAATGATCAAAAGTAATGGGGTTGCTCTCGATCTGTGAGAGCTCAAAAATGAGACCGTCTTTCGCTGCTGTTTGTAGCACTGGCTGTACTGGTCACAGCAACCGTTTCCACCGAATTTTCATCTAGAATCTCCGCCTGACTGCAATCCTCATCAAGCTTCTTTCGGAGTTGGGGATCGAGTGCACTAATAACGAACTCTGATGCCGCTGGAGCGTCCAGAAGGTCGAGCTCGTGTGCTGGAAACACGTACGGCAACAAGGCGCCTATTATCATTAGACCGAACAGAACCCCAGGGAACCCTACTGCTGCAATTGTCTGCGTAATGCCGACCTCACCCGCAACGCCAATGCCACTTATTATCATATACCACCAAAATGTGCTGAGGCGGACGGAGTATAGTGGCTCTGCCGGATCGCGTAGTGATGGATCAGTGAGCAATAAACCCAGGCGGCGGATAAGTTTGTTTTCGAGTAATCCAGTAATTCCCATCATGAAAAACAAACCCGCAAGGATTCCATATGGTATAAGATGCAAAACGATGAGAAGAGGTCCACACATCATTCCAAGCGTAAGTAGGCCTTGCACGGTATTAGAAAAGCGTTGCTCAACAACAGTACCATCGTCGAGAGCTAGGCTGGCCGTGTGCAAAAAAGCCTGTGGAATAAGACCATTTGGCGCGGGAATACCAAGAATTCCAGCAACGAACGTAGTGCAGCCTAACAGCAGAAAGTCACAGTGGTAAGTAGACGGCTTGCGGATTATCCAAGTCGGTGCCTGTGCCATGATGGCCGATATATTATGGTCAAAATAGAAAAGCATAGTCAGAAGAATAGCAAATGGTAGAGCCAAAAAGACGTCACCCACACTCAATCCTTCCCAAAAATGTATGAACCAGCCCCAGTGCCGGCCAAATTCCTCGGATGCCGGGGCAGGGGTATATGCGTGGCCTCGCTCGAGCCGGAGAAGCTTTAGCTCAGATATGGGCCCAGGGAAAAAGGTGAACCCAGTGAAGAACACAACGACAAGCGGCAAAGAGTAATCTGCGACAAACTTACGAAGCATGCGCGTACCGTAAGGCGAATACTTACCGAACACAACAGACGCGAATCCAAATATAAATGTGCAGAGCGCGGTTACCACACTGAAGTAACCAGCATCTTTATCTCCTATCTCAAGCTGGCGAGCGAGAATTTGAATTCCTTTTTCAACGTATATAATGTTGATGAAGCAACCAAAAATATCGCAGCTAAACATTGTGACGTAGCGCATGAGCCTCACAAGATTAAACATTGAGATTATGACGTGCAGAATAAACGCCCATATGTGGATCCAGGCCATGAATGAAAAATACGATACTTTCATAGGCTCAACAATTTCAAACACAGTGGAATTGAAAATAGTTATCGGCCCGGTGATGCCTACAATTGTGAGCGGCTGCCCCGCCAGCAACCCGAAAACAATGCCACCCATAGCAGAGCCCATTAGTACCTCCACAATCCCGTATGCTCCTTTAGTACGATCGAACATATCCTGAGAAAATGCTATTGCAGGCAGCACATTTGCAAAAAATATATAAACAGTAGCCGGTATCACGCGATAGTTGACGGCATCAGTCCAGTCTGAAACATAATATGGGGCCCGCATCCGTATATCTCGAAGAATGTCGGACCCTATTTTGTTTATACCAGTCCACTGGAGCCATGACTGCTTCCTATGCCTTCCTTGCATTCGCCTTCTGAAAAGAATGGCGACTGTGCGGAGCAGTTTTGAGAGGCATACGTCGTGCTCAGATTATGTTATGCTTGTTGCTTTACCCTAGATGTGCGGTTTGGGTGTGTCTCAAGGAGCGGGGTCGATCGGATGATCAAATCGATCTTGCATAAAACGAGGACGAAATAGAACATGTGTGTTGATAAATTAACCGAAGAAACTCTCGGCTCGAGGGATATAAGCATACGTTCACTACTGGCAATCGATGTGAGCCTACGTAAGGAACTGGAATTTGAGCGTCTGTCAGTAAACTCTGAAGATGGGACCTTCCCAATTCTTATTAGCACCTTACGTTGTTCATATAAATACATTTGCGAAGCGTTATATAGTATGCAGACATGTGCCGAGTTTTGTTGGCTTTGTCGGCACAGATTAATAGAGGGTTCTCAGCCAGTATACGGTCTCTTTCTTAGAAACACTACGTGAGGGAGCTCCGTTGAGCTGTAAATTTTAGAAGCCTAGCGCATCCACTTTGTTGTCCGATCTGACTTACCAAGAGATACACACCCATGTTTCCCATCTTGAGATTTGCGCTGATGGCTGGAGGTGTCTTCTACGGTTTAGTGGCAGTAAAATCGCAGCTCAGACTTGACGTGTTGAAAGAGGAGAAAAAGCAAGAGCTTCTGCTTGCGCAATCAGAGCTCGCAGCAGCAGAAGGAAAGCATGGCAAGATCTAATGCTTGTTGGACAGAGGCCGTAATGAGACCATCTAGAGCATCGTATTCTTATCGCCGGTTGCTCCTATAGAGTATATCACGAAATTATTTGCAGCATCTGCGCACGTCGGAATTTAGCTGGTCTCCTCGAGCTGAGAGGCTCTCCCAAAGACGTCGCGGCCTAATTTTTTACTAACTGGGACTGTTCAGAGAAGGCAGGTCTGTTGTATGTTCCGCCAGCTGCGGGCAGCAGGTCGTGCATACCGTGTACTTGGAATCGAATCTTCTTGTGACGATACTGCATTATGTTTGATCCGTCGAGAGCCTCACGGCCCGCCAGTGCTAGAGGATCACATCAAAGTAACTCTAGATAGTGCGAAGGATGGTGGCATCATCCCTGTAGACGCAATGGCCCACCATCTGGCGCAGTTGGGACCTCAAGTGAATTTGCTGCTCAGGAGAAACGACCGCCCTCGGGTCGATCTCGTCGCTGCGGCTCAAGGCCCAGGGATGTATTCGTCGTTAGCAGCTGGTCTGCAAGTTGCGAAGGGATTAGCAGTGGCATGGGACGTTCCCCTTATTCCCGTTCATCATATGCTGGGACACATGTTAACTCCTCGATTCTGGGGAGGCCCGACATTCCCATTTCTGAGTCTGTTGGTGAGTGGAGGACACACAATGTTCGTGCTGTCTGAATCTGTGTTTCGTCACACTATTCTCGCGAACACGATTGACATCGCGATTGGAAACGCGCTTGATAAGTGTGCCCGGCATCTGGGAATGCATGGCACAATGCTTGGCCGTGAGCTTGATATATTCTGTTCGACGCCCATTACGCCCTCTTCGTCTTCTGTTGGCGATTTAAATATACCGTTGCCGCTGGAAAAGCATCATGATGGCTCTTCAAAAAGAGCAGCGTTGTCATTTGCCCATTTTGCTTCTCTCTTGCCGCGACTTGAGCGTCAGCACGGATGGCATCCGCTCAGCTCTCAATCCCCAGCCTTACGCCGCGATGTAGGAATTCAGATCCAGGATGCCATGTCCAACCATCTTGTTCGTAAGATGAGCTTGGCACTACCACTTTCGGCTCGGAACCTGCCTCTGGTCGTTGCGGGCGGCGTGGCCGCTAATTCGCGCCTTCGCAGGCACCTTAGAGCCTTTGCAGATGATCACGGACTCACGCTTCATTTTGCCGAATTGGAGTGGTGCACTGACAATGCGCTGATGATAGGTTGGGCCGCAATAGAACTTGCTGAGGCTGGCATTAGCAGTGACCTATCTGCCACACCGCGGGCAAAATGGCCACTTGAGGACCTCGCAGCCCTGCAACCTTTACACTAACCCACAAAGCCAAATAAAGGCTATGGTGCAAAAAATAAATACTTGTACATATATCACGTTCATGCCGTCAAAAATATTCCTGCCGTCACTTCAATTTAGTTTCTGACGCCATACCATGTCATCTACGACATCAGGATTCATGCTCAGCTGGAGTTGACATTAGACTCGCTCTCATCTTCTAGGCCAAAGATTCGTGTTTTGTGAATAGAATCTGCAACTGCATGTTCCAAATGCGATCGATCAGCAATATAGGGACCAGCCTCAAGATCTTCCTTATAAAGCTCGCAAAGGTGCTGCCAGAGTTCGACCGTCATCGTTACTGCAAGCTGTGATCGTGCGCTAGCATCTTTGCGGGGTCGAGCAGTATCATCGTCTCCATCTTCGTCCTCTGCCGGTTCATCTCCAGCAAAATGGGGTTTTATGCGAGGTGTTACCATGGGAATTCCATTATCGGCAGGTATGAGACCAAGTCGCTGATCACGGACAAGGAATCCAATATAAAATAGATTCTCAATTGTCTGCGAGTAGCTCCCGGGGTTCAATGCTAGAAGATGGAGTGGAATTGGCTCGTGATTTGCATCCCAATCTGCCAATACCGTTTGCATGATCTCCTTACCGACGCGATTCATCTGGTCATCTTTGGTTAAGCGCTCACTGTCTCCATCCTTCACTGTAGCCGAATCTCCAGTTTCACGAATTATATTCTGGCGTGGCCCTAGTTCGCGGCGACGAATAGTGCCCAGGTCTCTAATGGTAGTGAGCCCTAAAGAAGCCCGTGACACGCCCATCATTGTCTTTCCCATCCAATCCCACAGCATATCTCGAGGAGTATCACTAGTATCGTTAACAACGGCCCTCACCATTCGCGCAAAAGTGCTTGGCGTCAAGCTCTCTGAATTTCCCTGACGCACTGCCTGCATTTTCTTCACGGCAATCCGCGTTTCTTCAAGCTGGATGGCTCTATCCATGTTATGGACAACAGACGCCTTCGATTTCGCTATATGCTTTCGCCATATGTGCTGTTCCCTCCGTTGAAGGCGCTCGAACGCGTCGTGCGATTCGGGATCTACTAGCTCATTAACTGATGAGCTCAAATCTTTCTGGAACTCTTGAAGTGCATTAAGGGCAGCGATATCAGCGTCTCCGCGAGTTCGAACGTGATTCTGGCCTCCATTGCGCTCTTGTTTTGCAGCAACGGGTGCCATACACTTCGATATCTCTGGTAATATCTCTCCAGGCGTTCCTGACTCAGATTTTCCAACTGGTCCAATCTATTCTGGAAGAAGGGTAATCCAGTCGTTCAGCTCAGCGAATTAAGACAACTCTAGGTCTCATTTCATGAAGCTGAACGGACATAGCCCCATTCATCGTCGTGGTTCATCTTACTCTATTCGCCTGCTATAGTTACTCTAAATCTGCTTACCTTAGCGTCGCGTGACGCGACGAGAGTGAAGATGTCTGTCGAGCCCGACGACGAGTCTCGAACAAGACCTCCTTCAGACAGCCTGCAAAGGATTCAAAAACTCGAAGAATCTGTCGTGCATAAGATTGCTGCAGGAGAGATCATTGTGAGTCCGACCAATGCCCTTAAGGAGCTCTTAGAAAACAGCCTGGACGCAGGAGCATCGTCTATAGATGTTGTCGTAAAGGACGGTGGATTCAAACTGCTTCAGATCACGGACAATGGCACAGGAATTGCCGTGGATGACCTCCCATTACTTTGCGAGCGATTTGCAACCTCGAAAATTGCGTCATTCGCAGATCTGCAAGATGTGAAGACGCTTGGATTTAGAGGAGAGGCGCTGGCGTCCATCTCTCACATTGCACATCTATCTGTTAAAACCAAGACTTCCCATGATCGAACAGCTACCCGTGCTGTTTATAGAGATGGAAAACTTGTTGAGTCAAAGTCTACTGCAGGAGTTATTGGAACCCAAGTACACGTTGAGGACCTATTCTATAACGTCCCTCTCCGCTCACAGGCATTGAGATCACGCTCTGCATCCGATGAATACCAACGCGTTCTTGATACTGTCAGTCGATACGCAATTGAGTACGACGGCACGTTTTCATGTAGAAGGCACGGTGATACGCAACCGATGGTTGTTGCCGGAAACTCACGTAGGGCAAAGATCAGGACAGTTTTTGGGAGTGGAGTGGCTAATAATCTACGAGCAGTGTCTATTCCATCAAATCCAGTCATTGGTCTTATGAGTGTAAAAGGTTACGTTACTGGGTTAAACTACGATTCAAAGAAAGCACCTCCCTACCTGATATTTATCAATCGCCGTATGGTATCATCTGACGCGCTTTCTAGAGGCATAAGAAAGCTCTATGGTCAGCACCTCCCACGAGGAGGACATGCATTTGTTTTCCTGGATATCGAAGTCAATCCTCCCCATATCGACGTTAACGTTCACCCCACAAAACGCGAAGTTCAATTTTTATACGAGCCGGAAATTGTGAAAGAGATCGTTGCCGGAATTGAGAGCGTGTTGCTCTCGGAAGACAACAGCCGCGATTTTTCAGTACAGTCTTATCTATCTGCGACCAAACTTCCCTCCGCTGATCCGACACCGGTACCAATAGCAACAGGAGGAGGAGGAGGCGGAGCTTCTTTAAGCGCCAAGCGACCCCGTTATGAATATAAGCTTGTTCGCACAGATCCTCGTCAGGCTACTCTTGCTGGCCTCGTGGGACCCGCCAAGGCCGTTGTACGGCCCCCACCTTCTAGTCGTCGCACGTCTAGTGGTTCAGAAATTGAGACAGCGGATACATCTTTTGATGCAGAAGAAGCAACTGACGAAAGTATTTCCCAGGAGCATGGGGTTTCTGAGGGGCACGAGAACAGAGATCTTCGCGAGGTTCGGCTCCTATCAATCCGAAATCTTCGCGATGCAGTAAAGGCTGCTGCCGAGCAGCGTCTAACACAGCTTTTTGCGGACCATACATTTGTTGGTGTTGTAGATGCAGCCAAAGGTCTCGCAGCCATCCAGCATGACGTGCGGCTCTACCTCGTAGATTATTTCCGTGTTGCATCAGAGCTCATCTACCAGCAGGGCCTAGCTGAATTTGCCAACTTTGGTACTATACACCTTGGTACAGGCGTCTCGTTGAATGATCTTTTAACCCTAGGAGATCCTAACGCGCCTCCAGACGCACTGATGCCCTTAGAATCTATGGCACCTATGCTAGAAGACTACTTTTCCATCGTAGTCAAAAACGGTATGTTAATCCAGCTTCCATTAATTGCAATTGGAATTACCCCGTCGATTGCCCGCCTGCCGCAGTTCGCCGCCGAACTAGCTGCTATCGACTGGTCGGACGAAGTGAAGTGCTTGGGTGGCATTCTCCGCGCATTAGCGGCTATACACATCCCCACAGCCGATGCATCTTCCCGTTCGATCGAGAGCCTTTTCGATCTAGCAAAGTCACGACTTGTAGCTACTCGTGACCTCCTTCCAGCAGTTGTGGAAATAGCCAACCTTCCTGGCCTCTATCGAGTCTTTGAGCGGTGTTAGAATGCTGGTGTCCAAATCATGCCATCTTATGTACAGTAAATGTCTAAATCCTCAGCGTACAGGAGGCGGAACAGGCTCCGCAGCAGCTTCGCGTGGACGAACCACTGTTCGCGTTGGTGGTCGGAAAGCGCTGTTAACCGGACCAGGCCACTCGGGCGGTAACAGGCCCGCTTTTTTAAAAAGTCGAGCTACCGTTGGAGTAGGCTGGGCTCCAACTCCTAGCCAGTATTGAGACCTCAAAAAGTCCAGCTTAATATCTTTTACAGGAAGCTCGCCAGCTTCTTGTTCTTGAGGACTCAAAGGCAAAGACACAGGGTTATACATGCCAACGACCTCTATCGGAAGACTCCGTTGAGACTTCCATGATTTCGTCACGACTATATTGTACATGGGCTGATGCCGCCGGCCAAAACGGGCCAGCCTGATCCGCACAAGACCTTTCATCGATGTGTGAAACTTATCAGATTACGTACAAAAGCTTTATGCGTAGGGTGTGACGATAGTGCCAGCACATCGCAGATCCGGTCCCTATTGGGGATTTTCAAGTAACGGAACCTAAAGGTCGTCGATAAATAACCGAGGACTGTTTGAAAGGCATTACTATTTTTGTGATCACACGACACTCCCCGCATTATTATGCCATGAGTGTTTATGGTTATGCACGATCATCGAAGAGATGTCTATGTGCACCCGCAATTGTTCAACTTGTGTAGTTGCATATTCAAATGGTATTCTAGAGAACCAATTTTACAGGAAAAGTGATTTAATTATACCACCGCGAGCTCAGCAAGCTGCTGTGAGCCCCGAAATGTGCTCATCTACGAGGAGTGCGGTGTGCTACCCTAACCCCAAAACGAAAAGATCAGAACATAAAGACACGGCACTGGTCCGCTTCAAAATGAGATAATTGTTTTTTCTTTCTTTGCATAAGTCGAACTCACGACATGGCTCGTCCCCCTCTTGAATCTCGTGCCTCGTCAGTTCTCGGAGTGCCGAGCCATTCAAAGGCTCGGCTTCTCCCGTTAGAGGACACCTATGAATACCAAGCCACCGCTGCTTTTGAAGGTAAAGATGAGCAGATGAAGGAGGTCACTGCTAAGCTCGCTACTATTGGACTCATACCTGAAGATAAAATTGCTCAAGAGGTCCTCTGGTTTTACACCGAGTTAGGTATTGACAACTCCTATTTTGCTCACGAAGATGTCGATAATATTGTTTCTTACGTCCTTTCCCTGTGGTCAGCTAAAGTATCCACCGCAGCAGTTCCTGAGGAGGAATGGGGTCTGCAATTCCAGCGTCAGTGCTCAGATCATGCAGTTTTCCTCGACACGACGCTGCCTGGTATCGCCAATCCTGGTGGCTCACAATACGAGGCAATTATTGACGAGAGGTATCTGACCCCTTCGGATCCAAAGAATGCGTGGAGACTGGAAACGTTCCGCTGCAATGATGCCCTGAATTTCTCCTCCAACCCGAAACAGCTGCGCTTCTACTTCGTCGGTCAATGTGAATTCGAGAACCCATCAGCAGACGAGAATGAGCCGAGGCTTGAGGTCGTCTCTGATAAGAATTTCTGGCGCCGGGCTTCCCCCCATACCAAAGCGCTATATCAAGATCTTATTGTAAAGGCTGTAAACCGTACGGGGCCCGTGACTGAGCTTTTCGAAGTAGAAGACTCTCAAGAGGCTCGTCTTGTTGTCGCCTTTAGAATGCACACTGCACCTGGCTTCTTTTCAGCGTTATCCGATCTCTATCATTATTATGGGTTAACTACCTCACGGAAATATGTTGAGCAATTTTCGAATGGCATCACTGTGATGTGTGCGTATCTTGCTCCCACCCCTGAGCGCACAGAGTCGTCAATCAAAAGAAAGGTGTCTATTCCTAGCTTCAGGCATGCAATTTATCAAGTTCTACGAGAAACTTCTCTCCTGTACTCATTGCCGCAATCTACTTTTGCGAACCAGCTAGCGCACGGGGAGCTTTCGCTACAGGAAGCAGTCTATGCGCATTGTGGTGCAATCTTTGTGTCACATTTCTTAAATCGTCTTGGCCCGGAGTACAGCTCACTGGCAACGGCCCTCGATATGTCGATTAGCTCCAACCAGGAATTGATGAGTCGCCTGAAACAACGCCTGCGCGGTGAGACATTCACCAGGGCTTACATTGAAGATCTTGTGAAATCGAACCTGGGTATAGTGCGAGCACTCTACCTCAATTTTGCGTCGACGCACTATGTTGAGGGTAACATGGAGTCCGATGCGTTTTTTTACTCACACAAAGTCCCGTGCAGTGACGATCTCCGCCGCATCATCGCCAAACAGCACACAAACGATGAGCACGCTTCCATTGTCTTGAGCGCTTTCCTCGCGTTCAATGACCACGTACTGAAGACCAACTTTTATACTCCGACAAAGGTTGCTCTTTCGTTCCGGCTTGATCCGTCATTTCTCCCTGAGGAGGAGTACCCAGATCCTCTATTTGGGATGTTCCTTGTTGTGGGACAAGAGTTTAGAGGATTCCATCTCCGCTTCCGGGATGTGGCTCGCGGAGGCATCCGTATCGTGAAGTCTCGTAACAAAGAGGCATACTCCATTAATGCTCGCTCGCTGTTCGACGAAAATTACAATCTGGCGAACACTCAGCAGCGGAAAAATAAAGACATCCCCGAGGGCGGCTCGAAAGGAGTTATCTTGTTAAATCACGAGCACCAAGACAAGCCCACACAAGCTTTCCAAAAGTATATCGATGCTATAATTGATTTATTGATCCCTGGTGCAAGCCCAGGTATCAAGGAAGCAATTGCTGATCTGCACGGCCGTGAGGAGATTCTTTTCATGGGTCCCGACGAGAACACAGCTGGTCTTGTAGACTGGGCAACCATGCATGCGAAAGCACGAGGTGCGCCGTGGTGGAAATCTTTCCTGACAGGTAAGTCACCAACTATGGGCGGCATCCCTCATGACGTTTACGGCATGACCTCTCTCAGCGTACGCGAGTACGTCAAGGGTATATATCGTCGTTTGGGCATCGAAAACAAGCCTGTCTTCAAGCTGCAGACTGGAGGTCCCGACGGAGACTTGGGTAGCAACGAAATTTTACTTTCGACGCCCAACGAGGTATATGTGGCTATTGTTGACGGTTCTGGCGTGCTCGCAGATCCCAAGGGCCTTGATAAACTTGAATTGGTGAGATTGGCTCGAGAACGAAAAATGATCTCCAGCTATGATGCCTCCAAGTTGTCATCTGAAGGCTATCGCGTTCTCGTGGACGATACGGATGTGAAACTTCCCAGCGGGTTACTCGTTGAAAATGGAACTACATTCCGAAACACATATCACCTTGCTGCTGCGAAGCTGCATCAGATTGATCTTTTTGTGCCCTGCGGAGGTCGGCCCGAAGCGATCAACTTATCCAACGTTTCAGAACTGATTGACGGCAAATCTGGCCGAACTCGCATCCCTTATATTGTCGAGGGTGCAAATCTTTTCCTGACACAGTCGGCAAAGCTGCTGCTGGAGAAATCTGGTGCTATTATTTACAAAGATGCCTCTGCAAATAAAGGAGGTGTGACTTCTTCGTCATTAGAGGTGTTAGCTTCTCTAGCTTTCGATGATGAAAGCTTCTTCAAGAGCATGTGTGTGGACAAGGATGGAACCATTCCTGGTTTCTACCGCGAATACGTTGCTGGCGTCCAGAAGCGCATTCAAGAGAACGCTCATCTAGAATTTGAAGCGATCTTCCGCGATCATGAGATTACTGGACGCCCGCGCTCAGTTCTGAGCGATGACTTGTCAATTGCGATCAATACTCTCAGCGATGAGCTTGTTGCGTCCGATCTATGGTGCGATAGCCAGTTCCGCAATGGAGTCCTCGCCGACGCTCTCCCATCGGTTCTAGTTGAGAAGATAGGCCTTGAAAACATCATTCTGCGGGTGCCAGATGCATATTTACGGGCAATATTCGCATCTTACCTCGCTGGTCGTTACATATACAAACATGGCACTCGGGCAAACCAATTCGCCTTTTACGAATTTATGACGGAAAGCCGCGCTCGATATTGCCTTTAGAATACTAGAAACAAGATCAGATCCTGAAACTATCCAGACCCTTCTCTAACAGGTTGAAGTGAAACACTCCAACCGAGACTATCTAGACTGTTTTAGAATACTCCTGCCGATTTCGGCGACAGGCGCTGGTCAGCTCTAGCTGTAGTCATCTGTGTGAATCATACAGCTGTTAAGTCTTTCGTACCATAACCTCGAATTCTGTGGCGCATCACTCTCACACTGTGAAAAAGTATGTTACCCATCTCTCTATAACCAGTCGCACATGCCTCGATATCGTTTAAGTGTCGTTGTTCGACTTAAGGACTGAACTAACCACAGTGCTTCGCAACAAAGTCTATTTGAACAGCGCTAAGCTTTCTTCCCGCATGTTTGTGCGTAACGGTAAGTTCCAACATTCAACTCAAGTGAATGAGTGTAGCGCCCCCATCTATCATCTGAGAAGATCTTTAAAGCCTGTCAACGCTTTCAGCTCGATCGTACCAGTCTTCGTATTTCATCACGTGATTTCAATCTGAAAGTCGATTACTAATCTCGTCTTTGGATAACCACTCAAATCGGCCGCGAATTCGGTCTTGCGTAAATACGAAACCGGATTGATCGGATTGTGGGCAGTGCTTAATAAAGAGCAGTACCTTTATCATCTCTGTGGGGAACCTACGAAGTGAAATTTAGAATACAAACTAACCATGCCAGCATCCAAGATTCAGGTTAAGAATCCTGTCGTCGAGATGGACGGCGATGAGATGACCCGCGTCATCTGGAAGATGATCAAGGACAAACTTATCTTGCCGTACCTTGATATTGACCTGAAGTATTACGATTTGGGTATCGAAAGCCGTGACAAAACGGATGACAAGGTCACCGTGGAGTCTGCGGAAGCAACTTTGAAATATCAAGTTGCCGTTAAGTGTGCCACTATTACCCCTGATGAGGCACGAGTAAAGGAGTTCCATCTCAAAAAGATGTGGTTGTCTCCGAACGGCACCATCCGCAACATTCTTGGCGGAACGATCTTCAGGGCTCCTATAGTGTTAGATTCCATCCCGCACCTCGTGCCTGGTTGGACGAAACCTATTATTATCGGCCGTCACGCCTACGGTGACCAATATAAGGCTACTGATCGCACAATCCCCGGCCCCGGTAAGGTAGAGCTTGTCTATACACCAGAGAATGGCCCTGAAGAGCGTATGACTGTACATGAATATGATGGCCCTGGTGTATCTATGGGCATGTTTAATACTGACGAGTCGATTGAGGGCTTCGCGCACGCCTCGTTCCGTATGGCGCTGATGAAGAAAGTTCCCATGTATCTCGGTACTAAGAATACTATTCTGAAGCGTTATGACGGTCGTTTCAAGGACATTTTCCAGGAGATCTACGATAAGGAATATAAAGCCGAGTTCGAGAAGGCCGGAATTTGGTACGAGCATCGCCTTGTCGATGACTTGATCGCTATGCTGTTGAAGACTAAGGATACGTCTTTCCTCATGGCTCTCAAGGCTTACGATGGCGATATTTGGAGTGATCTTCTGGCTCAGGGTTATGGCTCGCTTGGTCTGATGACGTCCGAGCTCATTTCGCCTGATGGAAAGACATACGAATCGGAGGCCGCGCATGGAACCGTGACTCGTCACTACCGGCTCTATCAGCAGGGTAAGGAGACCTCGACCAACTCCATCGCGTCCATTTATGCTTGGACTCGTGGCCTCGCTCAGCGCGGTCGTCTTGATAATACGCCGGATGTCGTCAAGTTTGCAGAGACTTTGGAGAAGTCTGTTATCGACACTGTAGAGATTGACAAGAAAATGACCAAAGATCTGGCATTGATGCAGGGTAAGACTGATCGCAGCTCATATGTGCTCACTGAGGAGTTCATCGACTGCGTGAAGAACCGCCTCGATAAGGAACTTGCTTAAGGGTTAAGACTATCTGTCGTGCCATCCTCTCATGATGTGCGTAAAAGTGAGTTAAAATAAACTTGTATTTAGTTTTCGTCTGTAAAGTTTTTGGAGAGAGAGGGAGTGTTTTGACTCACAGTTTTTTCTTATGATGTTCTGTGAGATCGACGAAAGCACATTGATGCAGTATCTCGCCTGGTCACACACATAATCTACATCGACTTATCACGATCGGCAGGCTTAAGCTTGGCTTCACATATTAAGAATGGTAGTAGCTCTAATGATGACTACGACGACATAGGTAATATTTCGTCCTCGGCCAGATAGGCCATATAACTAAAGGATCACCGTATTTGCAGACACCTTTTTATGTCGTTGAGGCAATTTAGGATCGTAATAACTCTCCCATTGTACCCTCTACACTAAGATTTAAGTAGTTGGCTATGAAATCCTCTTTTACACTACAAGCGCACTCAGCTTAGGGGCGAGGGGTGACTCTGGCAGCAGCGGATATACCCTCAGATCTTTGTAAGTTTATCAAGTGGACGATCATCACCTAGATGTTACTACGGTATTGATCGAGGTCACCTTGAGCCAAGTCGTCATCAACACGAGATGGTCATCTTTACAATAAAACCAAGTATATTGATTTCTCATGTTTGATTCACTTAGTCCTTCGATTAGGATCAGTTACCAAATCGGAAAGTGGACACTATTTAATTTTTGCCATAAACAGACGCAACCATTGACCTCCATTACAAACAGAGGTGGAAGATCAGCGCCGCATGGTCTTATCATCGACAACGAAATTACGTATAAAAAGGTTCCTAGATAAAATAATCGTGTCAATTTGCTGATGAAATTCTCAATCGTCATATCTGCACTACTAGCTGGAGCAACGGCCGTAAACTGGAAGCACCAATCTCATCTCAAACGTCGTGCAGCCGAGGTGCCCGATGGAGAGGTAGTCATTTACAAGGCTTGCAACGCTCACACCCCTAAAGTAGTGATTATCAGTCTTTTCGAGCCTGAAATGGAGATTTGGCATGAAAAGCTCGACTTTGTGCACAATATAACCGTTCCAGGCTTATCACCTCTGTTTCCACATGTATTTTGTACAGAGGACTATAGTCTATGCAATGTCGTGACTGGTGAATCGGAAATTAATGCTGCTTCCTCAATCATGGCTCTTACGACTAGTCCGCTCTTCGATTTAAGCAAAACTTACTTCCTGGTGGCAGGCATCGCTGGTGTCAATCCCCATGTAGGTACGTTAGCTTCTGCTGCATTCGAAAGATTTACTGTCAGTGCTGCGTTGCAGTACGAATTAGATGCTCGAGAAATCCCATCAAATTGGTCTACAGGATACTTTTCCTACGGCACTGATGCACCTGGTGAGTTTCCGGGCAACTGGTATGGTACAGAAGTATTTGAATTCAATCAGGTTCTACGAGACCGTGCCTATGATCTCGCGTCTAATGTGACCCTAAAGGACAAAGCGTCCGCTATGGAATTCAGGGCCATGTATAACTACGCTCCAGCCAACAAACCTCCTTCCTTACTTAAATGCGATTCTGTTACGTCGGATGTGTATTATACAGGGGCTCTCCTGTCCGAAGCATTTGGCAACACAACCAAGGTTTGGACCAATGGTACCGGTGAGTACTGCATGACAGCTCAGGAGGATTCAGCAGTTGCGGAAGCAATGCTTCGCGCGTCTAAATTCGGTCTCGTAGACTACTCCCGGCTTGTTGTTCTTCGCACAGCTTCCGACTTTGATCAGGGCCCGCCCGGCATGGATCCTGTTTACTACTTCACTGCTAGTAGCGAGGGATCTGCATTTGAGACAAGTATTCAAAATCTGTACATTGCGGGCTGGCCCTTTGTCAATGATGTCTTGACTAGCTGGGACGAGCTTTACGCTAATAATACCTTTGCGCCTTCTAGCTATGAAGGTGACGTTTTTGGATATCTTGGGGGCTCTCCAAACTTTGGACCAGGCTCCTACATTACCTACAATTACATCTAGACGTAGCAAAAAAGCCTTTAATATCTTACCCAGTAGTGTCGAGATGAGTCGTGTCTTTATATCTTTTTAACTCCCATTGACAACTAATTATTGTCGTTAAATATGTCGATGCCGAAAAGAATGCGAGGATTAATGATTCGACGGGGGGTTTCAGCAAGCAATGCCAGATTTTGAAGATCTTCGTTGTCAAGGTCCACCAGATTAATATTCGAGCGAATCCGACTTGGGTTCATAGATTTCGGTAATACCGATGTTCCGCGCTTTACACCCCAGCTGATAGCAACGCAGGCCGCATCCACGTTGTGCTTTTCTGCTATATTGCGAATAACTGGATTTGAGACTTGACCCTGAGCAAGAGGACTATAACAGAGAACCCGAATCCCAAGAGAAGAGCAAAAGTTTAGCAGGTCCCACTGCGGCAGTTCCGGGTGTCCCTCAATTTGCAGAATTGCTGGAATAACTTTCGTTGTAGGACGATTTAATAAAAGCTGGAGTCGCACCTTCGAGCAGTTGCACAGTCCAATAGCCCTCGTCTTAGATGTTGATAGCTTTTGCATTTCTGCCCAAGTCTGAGCCAGGTCCCACCCTCTGTCCCAAGTGTCCCCAAGCGCATATGGCTCTCCTGGAACTGGCTGAAGTGGTATCGGCCAGTGTAATAGATAGCAGTCGACATAGTCAAGCTGCAATCGCTCAAGGCTCATATCAAGCGCCAAACGCGGTTCTCGCATATATGTCGGCCATAGCTTCGTGATAACGAACATTTCAGACCTAGGAACTTGCGAGTCACGAATTGCAGCACCTACTATATGTTCGTTCTCGTAGATCATAGATGTATCTATGAGGCGATACCCTGCATCAAGCGCTATCCGTATTGCTGTGTACAGTTCTTCTGGTGTACTTTTTCCTTCTCCTCCGGTTCCATACCCAACAAGAGGTATGTGTGAGCCTGTATTTAACATATTCATCATCCACAGTTCTCAAGAACGTGGACCGATCCGGCCCACCACTGCCGTCTATGTCAGGTTTCTAATAACCATCGGGCCCCCAATGTCAGCAACGCTGATATCGTATAGTGGGCGAGTTGTCACCAAAAATTCGAGAGCAGAATTTCTGGCAAGCATCACATCACTGATCAGTGCGAATAAATTAATCCTATAAATTATGCCGGCAAGGCCGGATGCTTCCTCTAACGCTCGAAGCTTCAGTTTGAGGAGTTGACCGAGTAGTGTACTACCCTGTCGCTACTCATCAGAAAGATATTCTTCATCTTCAGATGGTTCAGACTCATACCAAAAGTCGTCATCGACAGGATCCTCCTTCGGTTCCTGCTGGCGGGCGGCTACGTACGCATGCGTCTCGGCAGTTGGCATCACAAAGCCAGGTGGGATATTTTTTCGACTCTGAGCCACATCTTCGGCTACATGTCGATTAAATGACTCGCGGTCTTTTCGCCATGCCAGAGCGGCGTCGACATTGGCCGGTGAGTTAATGTTAGGATCTGAGAGCAGCGATACGATACTGATTAGGACACTTTCCACGCTCTGGACGGGGTTCCAAGTTTCCGTATCCGGTTCTCCCGACGATGCATCACCAGAACGATGTAAAATAGAGATACAGGTATTACCGTCGCGATAAACATTAGGATGAAAGATTGCCGGCGTGAACCGGAACTTGGGGGGCGAATAGGGGTAATCATAAGGAAAGTCCATCTGTGCTTTGAAATATCCGCCATGATATGGTGAGTCCTCGTTCAGAACCATAACTCCGATGCTCCAGTGGTAAATATCGTCGTCTATGAGGTTGATATGGAAGGATGGTATCGCCTTCTTGGGGTTAGTGAGCTCGCGAAATTGCTTCATCAGAATTGCCGCCGAGCTCAAGTTGGGCCCTTCCGTCATCCAGATTGTTGTGAGCTGCTTAGCCCTGCGTAGTCTGTACTTTCTGAGAGAGGGAAGAGGGGGGAGGGGCGAGGGGCACCAAGAGTGGTGGATGGCTCTAAGAAGATTAGTCACCGTAGGGCTGCGTGGATTCTTTATAGTGACCGGCGGCGAAGTGCGGTTAGGAGGAGCCTTTACATGATAGAGGTGGGTTCATATCCGGCTATGTTATAAACAGTAAGTTAGTATTTTATTAGCCTTAGCCGCAAAATATATTTTTTGGAATAGCCAAAATAATATAGCCGTTTCACTGCAAAACGGCAGTTCATGCTCGTTCACGCACCCTCTTTGTCCACTTTTAGCTTTCTCAGATTGACAGTCAAAGGCTGCTTGTGGCGGTACTCTCTATTTAGAATTGGGATTTAGAGTGTAATAATAAAATATTGAACGATCAAAATATAAAATTTCCTTCTGTCGGATAAGTAGTTCATTTCTGGAAAATTCTGATCTAGTATTGGGCCCCCAGGATCAGATGAAGAGTTAATGAGGTCAAAGCGGCTTGTTCGCACGTTAGATACAAAGGGCACGCGTTCCTATCTTGGCTTGACCTGGCTGACGAGAAAGCTGACACAGACACCCAGTCTCCTTGTGTGGGGAAAGCTTGAACATGAAGCCGACACAGATTCCGGCGATTGTGAATGCTGCCAGCGGAGCAATCGGCGGAGTAATTGCTAACGCCACGCTGTTTCCTCTTGACGTTGTAACGGTTCGCCTTCAGATCCAGAAGGGCGAGTTCGACGGGCTTTTGGATGCATTTCGTAAGATTCTCCACGAAGAGGGGCCTGCAGCACTCTACGAGGGTATACTAGGAGACTCTACTGCTACACTCGTTCAGGCCTTTTTGTATTTCTTCTCATATGATTGGATTCGAAATACCCGACTTCATCGGCAACAACGTCTTACCGGAAAACTACCAAGGACCCTGAGTACAGCGGAAGAGCTTGCTGTGGGTAGTATTGCAGGAATATTTTGCAAGCTTTTTACCTCCCCAATAAATAACTATGTTGTACTGAAGCAGGCTGAGTCTGAGCTTGTGGATGCGGATGCATCGCCGCTGCAGGCTCTACGTCAGATTTACGATGCTAAGGGCATATTGGGATTCTGGTCGGGATATAAGGCGACAATTCTGCTCAGCGTGAACCCGAGCTTGACATATTACTTTTTCCAGTACCTCAGTTCACGGATAATTCCGCGTCATCGTGCCCACCGACCAAGGTCCTACGAGCTATTTATAGCTGCCGCGCTAGCTAAGTCACTGGCCACTCTCATCACCTATCCTGCGATCTTAGTCAAGACCCGTACTCAAGTAGCTAGTCGCGGTGAGCATGTCCTACAAATTCTTTGGAGCCTGGTCCGTAAGAATGGCTTCAGATCACTCTACGCGGGGGCGTCCGGACAGATCCTAAAGGGCTTCTTCTCCCAAGGCATCACCATGATGACCAAGGACAGAATTGCCCGTGCTTTTGTTCGGGTCTACCTTTCGTGTGATCACAAGATTAAATAGATTCTTGACTTTGCTAAAACTTATATTCGATAAAAAAAAAATTATGACTGCATTTAAGTCATACGCATGTTGTATTCTATATAATTGGCCCAAAATTATATCTCAGCAGCGAGGTGGCGGGCCACCCAACCCTGTTTATATAATACGCGCGTGTAATACGCACATAGCACCAGCCGCCTCGAGTAAAGTGCGAGAGAAATGATTTTTTTAGTTTTCTGTAGACAGCTACACTCATATCCATAATCATAACGAGGGTCATGGGAAATGCGCCATCGGCCCCTATGCCACCTCCCCACGCGGCAGGGACTGGGGGGCCAGTACAGCCCTTCACTTTTACTTCACATGAACCAAGAGAGTCAGTTAAGATAGACTTCAACGCCTTACCGTCACTCCAGCCAGACAATTTAAATGGCGGTTATGGTATACAAACAAGTGGACACAGGCATTCATACTCGCATTCGTCCATGGAGCAAACAGCACACCACAGCGCTGAACTCGTCGTTCAGACATCTCCTTCCGCGTCAATGCACGGGGCGATAGAGTGCAGTCCACATTCAACACCAAGCCCTGGACTCATAAGAAGAAGGCTTAGCATGAAGTACGATGGCGACAGCGGTCCAATTGACGCCGGAGTGCCGCCTCCTGTTCCCGCTCATCGTGTCATTGGTGGGCAGGTTGTCTCTCTCCCGGCAGAAGTTACAACAGCGAGGGAGAACGATTCAGAATCTAGTCCCACGGAAAAATACACTAGAAAATGCTCATTCCGTTCCGTATCAAGCAGTGGGTCAATCTCACCATCTCGATTATCACCTCGATCGGCGTCCTGGTCACCGCAGAGGTCGTCGTCTAGGCAGACGTCCAACACGCGATCGAGAGCAAATTCGCGAGCATCAGGAAAATTCCCGGGACCAAAGCCAAAACTGGAAGATGACAGCGATTGGCCGCTCAATACATTTAGGGACGTTTCGCCATCACCGCCCTCTTTGGAAAGCGACAGTAGCGGATGCGATTCCTCATCCATATCGACTAGGTGTTTTGCACTCGATGGATACCAAGGGACCCTAAGAGTAGTCAACACCGACCCACCGTCACCTCCGTTATCTCCCTCACCCATGTTGCATCCCGTGAAATTCCAAGAGAAGGACCGTTTCTTTGTACCATCCAAGGCCATGCTGGCTGAAGAGGCGGAGTATGAGCGTGAGTTAAGATGGCGACGCCGCTACGAACGTTATGGACAACCTTTTTTATCAGCATCCAGATGAGATGATGTTGAAGTGTATGATAGAATTAGAGATAATGCTACGGTAGCTCCGGCTTTAGCTCAGATAAGTCTTCAACAAAACTGTCTAAGAACGAATTACCGACATGGAGATCGTCGAACTCAGACAGCTCATTGTCATTCATGTAGAAAGTCTGAGGTAGGTTGCTTAAAGCGTCAGCATCTGTCGATGGCCAGGGAGGTGGGGTAGCACCGAGACCCTGGTCTTCTTTGAAATCATATGGTTCAACTGAAGCTGTATTCCAGTCAGCATTACCACGGTGAGACGTTACTGACTGCTGAGGACCGCGACCACCTAAAGCAGATAAGCTTTCAACAGCAGCTGGTGCTACAGTTGCACTGACGCTGCGGTGATGCTCGTGTGAGAAAGACGGAGGCGCAGGCTGGCTGAAGCTCTGGCTATGGATGTGCCTCCGGCGGTGAATCTGCTGCTGCAGTAAGTGCTGCTGCTGCTGCTGCTGTTGTTGTTGTTGTTGTTGCTGCTGTTGAAGCTGCTGACGATGCTGTTGCTGTGGCTCTAAGTGTGTCAAATGCGCCTGCTGCTGGGGAGAAGGTACCATCGGACTCAAATTCAGATTCACATTCATATTTGTAGTCGAGCTACTGAGTGAACTTGGCATGGAAGTCGGGAGCGAACCGGGCAGTGAGCTATTTACAGAATCCGAATACGGGGTACCCATGCCCACAGAACTCTCCGGACCTTGCATAGAGACATGAGCAGATCCAACAGCGCTGCTCCCGTCAATCTCTGCGCCCGATTCTGGGAAAGAATGTGGCATATTACCCGAAAAGTTCCCAAGCAGAGATCCAGACGCTGTACCTTGTTCAGAGAATTGTTGTAAAGACAGAGAGTTAAGGTCTGGTAAATCCATAGCATTGAACTGCGGCGATAGAATCTCTGGAATTTCATCTCCGAACCAATTCTCAATATTCGGTACTACTACAGGCAAACTTTCCCGCTGATTCACTTGCTGAGATTGCTGTGACTGCTGCTGCACATGTTGTAAATGCATTGGCGCGTTAGGCTGCGACGTCAATCCCGAAAGTGGAATTCCCAGCCGCGACCTATTGCGAGAACGAGATCGGTTGCTAGAATGCGACATTGACCGAGCCTTTCGTACACCACGAGCTTCACGGGCATTTGGAACGGTGGGGATGCCAGTTGCTCCCGTCCCCGTAGGCCCGTTGACTGTGCCAGGGTTAGCTGCCACGGATCCCGGGAACGGTATGGAAAGAGGGCCGTTTCCAGGGTTCATTGCAGTCATCGTGGCGGGTGAATTCACACCAGAGCCGGTGGCAGATGACGAAGAAGACGTTGACGTCCCGTCATTTACTCTTCCCTGTGATTCGAACTGAGACTGCTGTGATACCTCAATCCTGGGACCATCACCAACGTCGTAGCCGTGCTGTTGCATCAAGTAGTCCCATAGAGCCTCGCCATATGCCTTAGGGGTAACGCCAGTCACAGAGCGGAAAACGCGGTGGAAGTGCCAGGGACTAAGTCGAGCGCGGGCAGCCAGCTCTTTAAAGCCAAGGATGCCGCCGCGCTTTTTACGCAGTGGTGGCACAGCCTTAGACGCACTGCCGAGTCGCTCGGCTTCCTCCCGTGATTCATTAATGGCTCGTAGAACGGCTGTCGCTACGGCGGTGACAATATGACCACAGGCGTCACAAATCAGACGTACGTGGCTGAAATCACTTTTCGTGGACTGTCCATGGCCAGACTCTTGTTGTCCTTGGCTACCTGTTGACGAAATTTGCGCAGCACTGCGGCTCGCTCTCTGTTCTTCTGTACTGCGTGATGTTGAGGGATCTGTGTTCGACGCCAGCGCCGACTCGTCTACCTCTACGCCACCAAGGTCAACGCCAAGTTGCTCATTAACCGTCTTCATGGTGCGTTTGATCATGGCAAGATCCACTACAAACGGGTCCAGCTGTTCTGGACTGCTCGCGTGTGAGAAAGGGAAGGAAGTTTGTGTCTGTGTCGGGGCCATCTGTATTTGCTCTCGAGATTCCATAGGACCAACCATCGCTAGTCTAGTATCTGTCAGTCTCGATTGCTCAAGACCAGTCGGTAGAGCTTGTGGCAAAAAGGAATAATCGTTCTCCATTTGATTGTGCGGGTAATCCTCCAGCCTCTTGTCGTCTTCAGGGACAGAGTCTAAAGTTGTATCCAATAGATCAGCTGGATGAGCCGTGAGTCCCGCAGAAAACAGAGGAAGGGGCTTGTCGCTGAGGAAATTGCCCAACCCAGTCATAGAAACCGACACCGGATCGAGGATGTCTTCAGTGCTCTCAGCCTCGTGTTTGAGACCACTGGCATCAAGCGGGACTGGTCGTTGGGTGGTATGTATAGCGCTAGTTGAGCTCATGATCGATCTGAGCTCTGTAGTGCGTGTAGGTGGCAGCAGGTGGTCAGAAGTATCGATAGCCCTTCTAAATCCGCCTAAGCCACCGCGATTAACGTGATGAACCTTTAGAATACGGCGAGTATTAGATAAGGTGCGACGGTGAGTGGGTGGGTGGGCTCCTCATGCGTTCGTGCCGACCATCACATCCTGCGGCTCAGATTCAAGTTCGCCACAGCGCAAAAAGTGTTGTATACTAATATGGACGCAGAATTATTGTTTGCATTAAAGCGTTATAATTTTATAGGGGCTGTTAATGGCTTTTGAGATACAGAAGCTAGTATAATCGACACATGAAAGCCTCATAGCCCCTCCTTCTCCTCCCTCTACAGCGCTCCCCTTACCCAGACTTAAGAGCAGAACAGTCAGCTGGGCATGGCGCCCAGGGAAATAGCTTCTATCTACGCAGGGAAGCCTGAGGCTTCACATGTCCATTTCTGAAAACGTGACGCCACACGCTGTCACCACCCTACTAAAATTGAGTGAATATAGACGGCTTAAAGTATCACTGACATTATTATCAGCCAATGATTGCCTTGGGTCATGCTTCTCTAATACACAATTCTCCACTTCAAACTGGGAGCCCCAGGTTGCATAATTATGCACAACTCCTATAATTGATGACATCGAAATGTATCAGTCGAGATGCTCCGTGCCAGATTTGGAACAGGAAGAATAATAAATCGGAAAATACAATTACGGTGAGTCGGCCTCATCTACATATATAAAATATTGGCAACGCAAACTCACGCTTATAGCGGCGACGTCTGCTCCACAGATCGTCATCGGACCCCAACGAGCGCCCTGGTCGTCTCCACTGCAGGATTTTAACTCGGTCCACTATCTCCGAGTTTATCCTGACATATGTAGTCAGGGTTGGGGTTGTGTACGTGGAGTAAGTGGGTGGTGGAGGAGGCTGAAAGCCCGTATAGGCAGGGGAATAAAACGAAAGCGCTAAGAGACTATGAAGAATCAGTAATGGAGCCGATATCAATTACAATTTTTTCTGATGGTGTGCACTCAAACCCTTGACCCATAATTTAAAAGACAGAGTTTATCACACCAACTCACATTGAGTCAACGACAGAATGAAAGTATGACTCGTTATAATCGTTGCAGAAAGTAAGCGGGTGCTGTCTTATCCTGACTATTATTCAACCTTTTAGTCGCCGTTGGTTGAAGCCTTTTGACAGCGCATTTGTAATAGTGGCGCGTTGAAAATTGAGAGAGTTCACACAGATTCAAGTAGGCCAGCATTCTTCGCGGATTCTACCGATCTTTGACAGGCGCTGATCCTGCTGTCAATGAGACACAAAACAGGAACCAAAAGTGGGGTCAAATCCTGCCGCTTTGTATATACTACATATTTTAGTGCCAGTGCGAGGATGGTCTTTTAACTGAATGTGTATACCGAATGTGCTATATAGAGCGCGAGTCTAATAAAAACACAGCGGGACCAAACAAAACCGTGTCTCTCCGGCCCCGTTATGAGTAATGAAAAAGTGACAGCGGTGGTTAGGAGAGTATGGGTTGGGTAACTAGATAAATATGCTTCACTAGAAAAGGCTACATGGCAAGAATTAAGTACGAGCGAGCCATAGCGGAGAACCTGGATAACAATTGTGACCATGCGCAGTTATAAGATGGAAGCTTCCTGGCGTAAAGTGTATACTGTATCAACTGAAAGGAAGCTCGCAAAGGCGTCATATCGGAGGGCGACACATGAGCTTTCATCAGCTGGGTTATTCATCTTATTTCCAATTAAATGAATTCATCTATAATCTATGAAGTCTCCTCGTCATGAAGATATACGGGGCCACTCGAAATGATGATTCAGTGCGGTGAGATGAGTCATCGGCCCTCTGCTCGCCATTTGGGGTTATGATGATTGTTGGAATTATTGGGCTCGGTGCAATGGGCAAACTCTATGCCACAAGGCTTGCTGAATCTGGAGTTGAGGTTATTGCCACTGATGTTCCTGAGAAATTAGAGGAGATGCGAGCTGAGCTCGAGCCTCTAGGTATCAAGGTTTTGCGCGATGGTCACCTAGTGTCTCGTCAGGCCGACTATACCATCTACAGCGTTGAGGCTTCTAATATAGATCGCGTTGTGTCTGAATATGGTCCGTCCACAAAATTAGGAGCAATAGTTGGGGGTCAGACTAGCTGCAAAGCTCCAGAAATTGCTGCTTTTGAGAAGCATCTTCCTAAAGATGTTGAGATTGTCACCGTACATTCTATGCATGGACCGGGAGTCGACCCCAAAGGCCAACCGCTAGCAATAATACAACACAGAGCTTCTGACGACTCTAGGTTGAAAGTTGAGAAGGCCCTTTCGTGCCTTGGCGGATCTGTTATTCATATCAGTGCTATAGAACATGATACGATAACAGCAGATGTACAAGCTGTTACACATATGGCCTTCCTCAGTATGGGCACCGCATGGAAGAGTAATCAACAATATCCCTGGGCCAACCCGAGATTGAACGGCGGTCTTGAGAATGCTAAAATCAACATTGCCATGCGAATCTACTCAAATACCTGGCATGTGTATGCAGGGCTTGCTATAACTAATCCAATGGCACATATTCAGTCACTTCAATATGCCAATTCGGTAACAGACTTGTTGAAATTGATGGTGGCCGGAAGAGGCGAAGAGCTTCGCGAGCGCCTGTATGCGGCGCGCGATTATGTGTTTCACAAAGTAATTCAAGACCCGAGACACTCTCTACTCCTTCCAGATGAGCTGCTAGGTCAGTTTTCACTGTCGAAAGACACCGTCAACGGCAAGCGACAACCTAACTCTCACCTCAGCATCCTCGGGATAGTCGACTGTTGGCATCGGTCCAAAATCATTCCATATGATCACATGATCTGCTCCACACCTCTTTTCCGTATTCTCCTCGGTGTAACTGAATTTCTATTCATGACCCCAGGCCTATTGGACATGTGTATTCGCGATTCGCTCTCCACTGTGGAATATCGTGGCGATGATGTGGAATTCGTAGTGGCAGCTCGAACATGGTCTCTCGCCGTTCGTAATGGTGATTTCGAGGCTTACCGCTCTCTGTTTGAGGACACCAGGGACTATTTTGCCCCTATGCTTCCTCAAGCGATGAAAATTGGCAATGAGATGATAAAAGCAATCAATTTGCATACAGAAGAAAGACGAAAAGAGCTTTCTTATGATACCCATGCGCCCTAATAATTTATATACTAAATACATAGATACGAAAAGGCACACCTTCATGTTTTGTGATGTCCTCTGCGATTCCCCCGGCTCTTACATAACAAGCCACCTTATAGATGATCTTCGACTTCAAGGAGGAGAAGTGGCATCGTGCCTTAGACCGCGCTCTCGGAACATGGGAAAGTGTTGTGGAGTGGGCCGACTATATCTCCTTCTTGGCAAGGCTTCAAAAAGCGGTCAAGTTTGGATTGTCCAAGGATAAGGGTGAAATGCCAGAGCAGAGTCGCGTTGCAGAGATGCTTGCTAGGTGTTTGGATCCATCATTACCTTCAGGAGTCCATCAGAAAGCAGTTGATGTCTATGGTACTGTTTTAGATGTTCTAAGCGATGAACAGTTAATTCAGGAAACTTCAATATGGCTCCCGGGCCTCCTACCTCTGGTCTCATTTGCTGCATTCAATGTGAAACCGTTAGTCTTGAAGGAGATTAGAAGAATAGTTGAAAGAGTTCCATCTGAAAATCTGAAGGAACTCTGTCAGCCTATACAGCTAAGCTGTTTGCCGTCTCTTGAAGAGTCCGAGTGCTTTGTGGAGATAACAGATCTTCTTTCGCTGCTAGCTGAAAGATTAGGAGACGAGTCGTTCTGGTGGCAATCTTTATGGATTTGTATTATTAGGGAACCAGGCGTGCGTCAAGGCTCTCTCAATTGGATACAACGTCGGCTGACAGGTGTCGTTGCACCGACAGATCCCGCTGCTCAGCCCGACGTTGGCCTTTTCATTCGTGCTCTTGTAGCTGCACTGGAGGACACAAATGTTCTGGTTCAGAGGAGCTGTCTTGATATGCTACTGACCAATGTTCCTCTCTCATCACCTCTCGCTACCTCAAAAGTTGGCGAAGTTGATAGACAGTTATTGATGCGAGCAGCTCTACTCACAATTTCCCGTAAAGATATGTCCCTCAATCGACGACTCTGGGTTTGGCTTCTTGGGCCTGATCCAGACCCAGACGCTGCAGACGACTCTGAAGCGACGGTTACCTTATCCCGTTCAGACTACTTCGCCCGGTACGCTTGTAAGGATGTGATTCAGACCTTGCTAAATATGCTTCCGGAGCCAAATGCATTTGTTATTGCGCGAGGTCTCATGGACCGATGGGAGCTGGGCTCCCAAGTGGCACCAAGGTTACTTGTCCCGACTCTGAGACTATGTATCCAGAATCCTGATCTTGTCAAATTTGCGGCTTCATTTGTTAATAGTGTGGAATCTAATATCATGTGGAAGACTGCTTTAGATCTAATAAAGGAGGGGGACACGTCGACGGTGGTTCTGTGTGATTATTTCGATGTCTCTGATGCTGAGATGCAGTCTCTTTATGTTCCTCTGGTCTTTTTGTGGTGTCTGCAGTCACGCCAGAAAAGTCTCAAGGTAGTGGAAAGCCGCCTTGTTCGGTTGATTGCGCCACTCACTCCACCATCCAGTTTCAAAGAGCTGACGAACGAACAGATAGAATCGTGGTTTGAGCAAAGCGTGGCAGCAAATGTTGACTCATATGAGGCTCCAGCACCTCCTATATCGTATTCTGCTCTCAGCAATGCACTCTTAAATGCAGCTGGAGACGATCCCGAACTCATAATTCCTCTTTTGGATAAACTCCCGCCCGGTGCTCTTCACGCTTTGAGGCCACTTGTATCGCGATGGAGTAATAAATGCTCTATATGCGCCCCTTTACTTATCCGTCTTCATTCGCTCCTTGCCCCTTCAGATGTAGCAAAGTCAGTTCGCGCGCTTGTAGCAACTGTAGTTGAACGATTAGAGACGACGGGGGAGAGACAGGTGGAATCTTTGCGAGAACTATGGAGTGTCCATGAAGCTGTGCGCGGAAGTCTTGTGGAATCATCTTTGGCTCGACACATTGCCTCTACTTCCACGGAGAAAGCAGCTAGGCTGTGGTCTGTCCTCTGGACGCACTCCATAGAGCGGTCAGACTTCTCAGAGCTTTTGACCAAGCCCACGTTACTGATATTGGACAAGTTCCCTGATAATTCGACTGCTCGAATGGCCATTGATGCCGTAGTCTGCCGCACTGGAACCTCCAGTAAGTTGGCAGGTTTAGTGGTGTCTCGCTTTTGCGCTGAATCGCTTGACCGCGGCTTGGTTTCGTACCATCTTTCTCTTATTGATCGCCTGTTAGCTGTCCCTGAAATTGCCAAAGCAATTCTACAGAGGTATTGGAAGCAAATTGCAACTGTTTTGCTTGAAGTTGCATCGAGGGGAGATCCCCCCAGTTCTCTATTTGAAGTGGCTAAACACGCGTGCACCCACCCACTACTTCCTGATGGAGATGTGTGGCTGATTCGACTCGTCGAACTTATTTCCGGCACCGCCTCTACTAGCACACCTACCGAAATTTTATTCTGTGCTGCAGTAGCCCCTCACATAAGTTCTAGAGCTGGTGAACTGCTAATGGTACTGGCTGAGAACGTACCTGTGGTTTCGGATTGGGATTGCATTTGCTACGCCCGACTAATGGATGCTTGCGTTGCTCACACTTCGTCTTCCGGAGTGTCTATGATCGACATATTGATGAGGAGGCTGGATATAGTCGAACCAGAAATCATAGATGTACAAAATCTGGAAGACGTTCACGATATCTCTTCCCTTGTTCAGCTGGCTGGATGTCTCGAACATGTTCTGCACGCATCAGCCGCTCAGACAGCTTCGTCAGGATCAGGATCGTCGACAGTGGTCGAAAAGGAGACTGTGTCGACAATAGGATCAGTGCTTGGCTTTAGCGTTGAATCTCCGAATGACCGCAGTGCCCAAGCTGAGGCACGGAATGCGTTCAGTCATGCGGCTGAGGCAAGCGTGGCAAGGTGCTGCTCCTGGTGGAAATTTATTGAGCGTGTTCGCATTGTCGCAACGGCAGATGACTCTGCCACTACTACTCTTGCAACTGCTTTGCATGCTCAAGGCCGACTCAAGACGAGGGTACGCAAGATTCTTGCCCAAGTATATACTGAGCAGCCAGGGGATGTGCTCAGCTGGATTGCAAAATATTTGGACTACGATTTCGAAGCCGCAACAAGACTGGCGCATATGTTCGGAGGCTCGCCGCTCACCGATATGCCAGCTCAACTCGATGATACGAAAAAGTTCGCGTTTGTTGAGGCCTGGGTCCGGTCACTAGAGCTAGACGTGCTTGAGGATGCCTGGCCAGCCTTGTCCTCATTCTTGTCAGGAACTAAGCTCATTAATCCTATCATTGGCTTCTTGCCTGGATTTGAAAAGAGGTTGGTCAAGGCACGGCTCACGCAGCGTCGTCGCATACGGAAAGAATATACTGAGCTTGTACAGAAGACAGTAAGTCAGGCGCTCTCGGATGGGGGATCCGTCTCTACTGAGAACTGGTGTGCCCTTTTGGACATAACAGATGTCGTGGGGGATGCTTTACTGTCAAAAATGCTTGCACAAGTGATCATTCCGGGGCTACCTAGTCAAATACTGACACTGGCGAAATTCGTGAAGAAAGTGGCGGCTAAAATTTGGCGGTCACCTGTGGAGGAGACCATATTTGATAGCCACATTTTTAACTGGAGCGTTGATGATGCAGACGCCTTCCGACCTGTAGTTCAAGCGTGGCTCATTGCCGACAAGGAACGAGCAGCGGAATTTCTTAATAAAATTGCATCTTACGGCTCTAATGCAGTGTTATTTGGATGGTCCGGCTCTCAAGAACTTGCTGCCGAAAACTTAATACGCGCGGCGTACCTTGTGATATGCGGTGGGACAGCTCTTCCCATCAGCTGGTTGAAGCTTCTCAACCAGCTTGGTTCATTATGGACTGCAGGGAATCTCAAAGTTCTCACAATGCTGAGGGCAGTAGAGTTTTCCGCACCGACAGACTCTGCTACTGCGTTTACTGCCTTCAGACTCCGCGCTGTTCTGGAGGAGGCGTTACGAGGAACAGTAGATAATGCAAGACTCTTGGAGGTTTGCCGTACTTTGGATCTATCTCTTGCAGTGGGAGGAACAACATTCCAGCTGTATGCATGGCTTTTTGTTGCTGATTCTACTGATGCAATCTATAAATCGCAGCCCAGCGATATCAAGGGTAGTGGGAGACTTATTGATCGTTTGGCGTATGCCAATCTACCTCTAGCGCCATCAACCAGTGAGTTGGAGCTGAGAATCTCCAAAGAGCACGGTGTGCGTCCTATACTGCCCCCTCGCGCAGGCTTTGAGCATATTGCGGCATTCTTCTCGTCGCTGTCCATCACCTTATATGAGGAAAAGTATCGGTTGGCTGAATTTGATACTGATTACACTCGCAGGTGGCTCTTGGCTGATCTATTCACGGGCCCACTCTAAATAATAGCATATACTTTGCATCTATCTATTTCACAATCGTCTAAAGCGAAGAACACAAAGCTCCTCCCACCCAGCTCTGCGCTCAATTACTGTATGTACATCCCAGCCACGCTCCTTCATGGCCAACGCAACTTCTTTAGGGTGATTTGACGCACAAAACAATATATATGCCACACCTTGGGGAGTAAGAATATCAGGTAGACGATCAAGCAGTTTCCAGGTTACTTGCATACCGTCATTGCCGCCGTCAAGAGCTAGGTCTAGCCATTTATCTGCCGATTCCGAATCCGGCCGGGCTGGTACCACCTCTGAGGGAACATATGGTGGGTTGCAAATAAGAAAATCTGCTATACATGACCGAAGCCCTATGCCAAGATCACACTCGACGACGTCGCAGTTCCGGTGACTCACTGACTCGTGTGAGATCGAACATGCTATAGGAGATATGTCGGTAGTCAAAATAATTGCATCTTGAACTATACTGGGTATAAATGCCGAGACAACCCCAGATCCGCTTCCCACTTCTACGAAAAGCGGGTTTGGTTGTGCTTGTAGAACGTTTGCTTCTGCTTCAAGCGCATCCAGCAGCAGAAATGAATCTTCCGCTGGTTCGTACACGCGGGAGTCTGAGGCGACTCTAGGCGTCGGCAGCATCGTGCCTTGGCGCCTTACGCATCGTATACTGCGAGCCACTACTAGTAGTCGGGAGAAGATGCAACTCCTTGTTAAATCACTAGTCGGGCGCGAGCTTTCCGTGGACGTTGACCCTCAAGATCGCATTTACACGATCAAAGAGCGTATCGAGGAGAAGGAGGGAATTCCGCCTGATCAACAGAAGCTAGTGTACTCTGGCAAACAAGTGTAAGTATCACAGATATCAGAGCATTTTTTCTGGTGCATAGACAACGATTCTAACTTCAGTGATGATAACAAAACAGTTGCAGAGACTGGCCTTGTTGAGGGCACAATGCTACACCTCACGCTATCCTTGCGCGGCGGCGTATTTGCCTCACGCGAATAATAGACTGCCATGAGCATTGGCAGCGCAATCAACGATGTTTTTTTGGCTCTTCTAGCTTACTTTCGCTAAGTGGATAGCATGATTGTTTAGGTTTGGATGTAGCGTAACTAACATATGAAGAACTCCGCTATTTATATTTGCTTAGTTTTTGTATTTCCTGGAAATTTTGGCGAACGGTAGATTACTATATCGGTCAGTAGTTAGCCTCTTCCTAAGATCTTCTAAAACACTTGATGTCCTCTGTTCCTGTCTCCGACGGCCACCAGAAAGACCTCTATTTTGATATTCGAGTGGAGTTGGACGACGCTGACTTCGCAAGGACATGTCTAGCGCTGGCAGCCGGGCCCTTTTGCGTAGCACAGATGAGGTTCGTGACCAGCAGGAGTTAGAAGAAGCTGCTCTCCGGCGCCGAACAGATTTTGAGACTGCTTTGAGGTCAAAGCGTGGTGATCTTCGTCAATGGATGCGATACGCTCGATTTGAGGCTGTGGAGATGCATGAGATGGGTAGAGCTCGGGCCATCTTCGAGAGAGCTCTCTCTGTTCCAGGAGGCAGAGAATGGGTGCCTCTGTGGCTAAGATATGCTGATACAGAGATGCTTGCTCAGAATTTTTCCCGTGCTCGCAATGTTCTCTTTCGAGCTACAGAACAGCTTCCGCGAATATCTCGCCTGTGGCTCGCGGCAGCCGCTCTGGATGAACGGTTGGAAAAGCTCGAGGATGCCAACCATGTTTTCGAGCGCTGGATGAAATGGCTACCAGGACCCACTGGCTGGTTAGCATACCTTGGCTTTGCTAGGCGTACATTGGTCGTGAAGCCACTGATAGTAGCACAAATGTTCGTTTCAGCTCATCCTCAGAATTTAATGGCATGGAAAGCATGGGCTACAGAGTCGGTCAATCCGCGGTCTATATGGGTACAAGCGGCGGATTCTGCTGAGAGTAATGATCTCAAGTCGCAGATTCTGAACGCATGGGCTGAATGGGAGCAGTCACAAAACGAACCGGAGCGTGCTGCAAAGCTACGTGAACTTGCTGATCCTTCTCAAAAGAGTGCAGCTAAAGTCGCATTTGAGCGCTACGTAACCGCCAATCCGTACGACTATGATGCATGGTGGGCGTTAGCCACAGAAGATCCCAGCACATTGGAATCAGCACTTCAGCACCATCCTCCGCCAAAGTCTCCCCCTGCTGTTTACGAAAAGTATTCTTGGCTGTGGCTCCGATACGCAGTTTCTATTGAACTGCAAGAGGGTGCTTCGGCTGCTCGTAAAGTGTTAGAACGAGCCACAGCAGCAGTGCCTAAATCCACCGAACTATGGCGTCATCGTGCCGCATTAGAGGTACGACAACAGAACTTGAAGGCAATGCGAAGCACATTCGGTAGTGCACTAGGCATAACAGGTCATGATCCAATTATATATAAGGACTACATCTTATTTGAGCGTCAGCTGCGCAGTACTGAAAGAGTCCGTAAGCTCTGTGCACAATTTTGCCAGCGCTGGCCTCTGCTATCTGAAGCATGGACCATATTCGCTGATTTTGAGGCAGATGTGGGTGATGACGTCCGAGCGCAAGCCATCTGGAGAATGGCGACTCAATTTGTCCCAGAGCTGTGGAAGGTATGGGCGGACAGAGAAGCAGATGCAGGCCATTTCGATGCCGCCCGAGACGTTTTCCTACTATGGCAATCTAACACTAATGACCCCGATGCTTTTGTAGAGCACGCTATGTTCGAGGTATCTACTGGACTGGACGACACAGGCGACGAAGTAGATGCACCCGCTATAGATAGAGCACGTCGGGTGATTTGTCGTGGACACCGTGAGCTCACTGGTGACGCTCGTGTGCGGCTCTATGATGCGGAGCTTCAATTCGAGCAAGTCTATGGTTCTGACCTTTCCTTGGACGCTGTTGAGGCTAGAGCACCTCTTGTAAACGGTGATACTATTGAATTCCCTCAGGATGACGAGAGACAACCATACTCAGTAGAAGAGCAGAGCATCGAAGAGCAAAGCGACCAAGAGCGCAGCGACGAAAATCAAAGCATCGGATCACAGGAAGCGCCGGCTGTCGACGTATCAGCCTCCGCTATACAGCGCTTACTAGCAAACGCGCACAAATGGAAGAAGAAAACCCTCACTGAACCTAATACATCTGAGAAGAATAATTCAGCTTCCGGGCTGTAGTCAAATGCATACAAATAAAATTCTAATGTACAATTTTTTTATTAACAGCGCAGTTGCTACTGAAAAATCAAAGGATGTGTGGCATTAGCAGGTAAGAAAAAAGGTTGGCTCGCGGAGGTCTGGTGCTCCTCAAAGAAGTCCAGGTGGTGCAGGAGGTGATCCACCGGGCGCAGGCGGTGGTCTGTTGGGTGGAACCGTGAGCCCAGGTGGTGCAGGAGGAAGTCCTAGATGGGCAGGAGGCGCAGGGGGGAAACCAGGAGGAAGCCCAGGAGGCGCATTATGATGCTCAGAGTGAATATCAGGAGGTGCTGGGGGGAGAACAGGCGGTAATGGGGCCTCCTCAGTAGAGAGCGGGGCCGTCGACCCTGCTGAATCCAGAGTCCCTGGCTGAGACGGGCGTAAAGCAAATTTTGCTACAGCTTCCGATGTTGGTAGTAGTTCACTGGCAATTCTCTGTGCTGCAGAGTGAAGCCCGGGAGGAGGAGACGGTAAGGTATGAACTGGCTTTGTTTCTGTGGATTTTGCTTGCAATTCTTTACTATTCGTAACGAGTCCTGGCGGAGGAGGTGTGGCCTGAAGATCCCCACTATGAACTGGTGCTCCGGGGGGACCCAATAGGGCCATTTTTGAGGTGGGATAACTTTCCTTGATTCCTGGCGGAGCGCTTGACTCAGGGACAGGAAGGGTACTGGTCGTCCCAGTCAAGTTTCCTGATGAGACAAGTTCAGGCCTCGAAGAGGGGCCAGCTACGCTCTTGAATAGCCGCTCAAGATTCCCTGAAGATGTACTCTCTACGCCAGCGTCAGCGCTGTTAACACCTGCTAGTGGACAATCACGGGCTATATGCCCTGGCTGGCCACAATTATGACACGTGAAGTCATTGAAGTCTCGCAAAGTTCCCCGAAGCCTGGCAAGCTCACGCAGCTGCTCCCGTTTCAGGTTTCCATCAGTGGTTACCCGAGCGACAAGGGCATCCAGAAGTCCCAGGGCCTTATCCACTGCCTCCTCGGAATCCGCCTGAACGATGCAATGCAAGTCTTCATTAGAGTCTGCTCCTGCTCCACTACCATTGCGAACTGACCCACGGCCCCTGATAGAAATGCGGGCCCCAGATCCCGCTTCTAAATTTCGCAAAGTTTGGCCTCGCGGCCCCAGGAGCAATCCCATAAAATTGATGTCGGGATATTCTCTAACTGGAAGCCAAAATTTGTCCTGCAGGCGCCGGTAAGGAACGAAATTGAGGGGCAAATGGTACCCGGGAATCAAATCCAGTGCCTCGTTAACTAGCTGAGTCTGTAGTCGCTGTCTGTCAATTTCTGCGCGTTGTTCTCGCGTATTTGTCCTTTTACCTTGATCGTCATAAACTGGTGGGGGGCTAGAACCCCTTGCAGGAGGTAGAGGCGTTTTTAGGTGATTCAAATCATTTATCAAAAGTTCCAATGCGATAGCATCAAGTTGATCGGGTGTTTTGGCTTCGAGCACTTTCATTTTGTCTCTGTCAACATGATAGTAAAATAGCTCTTCTTCTTATCTGCGTAAATTTCCTTCCTGACTCGTCACGTTGAATTATTAGCGCTGCTAAAATGTTCAAAATGCGTATTGATTTCTTACACAAGTGATGACCACTACTGCTATGTCCTCGGATCCACTGCAGAAGATACAAGCTACTCACGATTACGTGATCTTGATCATCGAATCAGCATGTCTGGAGTTAGCTTCACAGGCGGAACAGCACGATGCTGGCACGACTGGCAGAAGTTTCTAGACTGCTATACGGCCCAATCTACGGAGGATCCCAAAACTTGCAGCTTGCTTGCGGAGGACTATGCCGAGTGCCTCCATCACACAAAGGAGAAGGCCAGAGCGCGTCAGATTCACGCAGAATTTGAACGCAAAGAGAAGGCAGGAGAGGATGTACCCTCGTCAATAACACAGAGTCATCTTCGGACACACCTCCAAGACCTGGAGCTCATTAAGTAAAACTACTTGTAGAACAAATCATTGCGCCGGGTGAAGCACGATACTCCGAAACAGCCCAAATAATGCTACGGGTTTAGCTGTATTGTCGTTGCCGACTGCTCGTCGAGTTTACTCTACTAAATATTGTATTTCGGTTTATATCCAGAGTCTCAGGGCAGTCTTCTTGTTCTGTTCAGCCTCTGCCACTCATGCAACTCATGCAGCTTAAAATATTAGTCTGTCCCAGCCTCTCCTCGTTCCTTCACCCAATCAGCATCACCAGACTGTCTGGGAAGCATTCCGGTGGTCTTTGTTGTTGTGTAAGATCTTAATTCTATCTCTTCGGCCTGATCTCGTTCATATAGCTCCACCTGCTCAAGAGTGTCTAAGCTCACACGAGATTCTTGTGTGATTGAGGCAAGAGCTCCATAGAGAGCCTCTTCCGACCCGAATCTCGTTCTTGGAAGCTGCATCTCTTCCCGGCGAACGTAGCGCCGTGTGACGTCCGTGGCTCCAGTGACAGAAAATGCTAGGACATACGCCATCTTCTTGCCCCAGCCATCAGTATAGATTGTAGGGTTGTCCCAAGCTCCTTCGCAGCTGTCCACATGTATCCAACGCTGCTGCGTAGCGGACCATACCTCCGTCCATACATGGTCCTCTGAATTCCAAACCCATCTTACATCGAGGCCAAGCGAGCGCAAGCAAAGAGTAGCCGCGTCAGCCCACTCACCACATCGTCCACTGCGAGTCTCGAGAAGAATCTCAGCATCTCCATACCGTGGAAACCGTGTTGTTTGGCTGCAGTCGTGGCATTGATATACCTCGACCACGCGGGCTTGATACCTGCGTTCTTCAGTTGTTGGTGCAGCTGTTCCAATCTGGTGCGTGTTCTTGGAGCTACAGTGCACACAGTGTGCATTGTTAACCCAAGTGAACCATCCCTTGAACCATACTAGAAATGCCTGAGCTACATGCTCTTCCAGCCCCCATTCTGGGTGCTCCCGCTCGGACTCAGCAGCCTTATCGTAAAATTCAGCTAGGGGCATTACATCTAGAGCATGATCAAGTGCTTTCTGCTTTTCGAATTGAGCAGGCTTTGAAGCTAAGGGCGCTAATTCTTGTATAGCTCTAGCCACAGAATGTAACGATGCCATTCAATTAACGAGCGCGCCAAGGCTGAGTCATAGTGTATGATCTTGGTAGCGCACAGATGTACATTTATTTAACTTGTAGGTTTATTCATAGCGTACAGTATCTCTTCTGCGACGGAACTAATTATAGAAATTTGTCTCATCCTCTTCTGGAAGAGGCGGCGCTCGGCTGTTTTCGAACGGGTTGGAGAGCTGTTCTGGATATTCCCCTCTAGGTGTCTCTGAGCCTAAGCTGCGCCGTATTCCATAATTTGTATTGGAGAGGCTATCCCTCCGTGCTCGCTTAGACCCAATTAACCTTGTTTTGTCGCTTTCTGGAAGCGGGGGTATGTCAAAAGGAGGGACATAGTCAACAGAAGAGACCATGTCAACGCGATCTTTTCGGTATCCACGTCGGATTCTTGAGGGAATAATCCACTTGAACTTCCGAGCTAGCGTACTCATGACACTTCTCTTCAAATTGCGACGATGTTCCATACTCAACGACGAGAGCTGTACTTGTAAAATATATGCTGAGCTGGTATTGCGTAGATCCAAATTAGCTGTGCGTGTCTCACAATTACCCGCAGCTGGAAGCTAGAAATTTGAAAAAGTCCTCAAGCCCCCTATATTATGGAGAATTTCTTCCTGCAAGATTCAGTGATTTTTATAAGCTTAGGCGTAAATGGGGCAATTGAACCTTATCTATCAGACTTAGAAACTTACCGATAGAAACTTGGTCGCTGGGCATACATATACTGCTGTTGGTGCTGCTGCTGCTGTTGCTGTTGCTGTTGCTGTTGTTGTTGCTGCTGCTGTTGCTGTTGCTGTTGCTGTTGCTGTTGATGCTGCTGCTGCTGCTGCTGTTGTTGCAGCTCAGGTGACGGCAGCTCCCGTGCATCAAGTCCAAACAGAGCATTACGTGCAGGTCTCAATGCATCTACTCCATAAGTTCTCAATATTTCGTAGAAACATAGAGCTGCCAATCGTGAATCGGCTCCTGCCGGTGCAAAGCCAGGGCTACGAACTAATCCGAAATCCTCCGCGACGTCATGGAGCCCATTCTTGGCGCTGAGGCTCAGAGATTTCACCAGAGTCTTAACGTCCCAGACAGTAGGGAAATAAATATGCACAAGCTCTAGCCAGTGCGTGCGCTCAACAGGGGCACTCTTATTCAGTAGCGTTGCCACGATCAACCCCAAGTCGTAACCAGCATGGAAGCTAATCCACGTTACCTGGTCATTCAGAACGAGACCAGAATCAGTTAGCAATGTTCCAAACTCTTCAAGCGGTATACCCTCACTAGCATGTCGTGCCACGTCGACTCCACTCTGACGCAGAGCTTCTAACCCATCTACAGAGCACATAGAATTTGAAGGATCAAATGCAAAGTTGAATTGCCAGGTACCTCCTCCTTGTGTGGGTACATTTCCAGCCCCGTCAGTTAGAGTAATCCCCAGTTGTACTGGCTGCACGAGATCCACATTAGCTCGCAGTGTCTGATAGTGGAACTCCGAGGTAGTATGGAAAGTACCAATAGGTCGTGCTAAGATCCCCGGGAACTTTACGTCTACGGTGACGAACCGATATGAGAGCACAAGCTGCCGTAAAACCGTCATTTGGCTAGAAAGGTTGTGTTTCCACACCTCTCGCACAGGAACCTGAAGTTGAGGTGGCGGAGGTGGTGGTGGAGGTATCATTTGCGCCATCTGAGGCGGGTATCCGTATATCTCCGGCCCAGGGGTGGGCCACGCATAGGCCATCTTCAATGGTTACTACCGACCCTATGTTCCTCGATATCACCAGATCTGCTTATGTAATAGAAAAGGAACTACCGCTTAGATCATCGAAGCTATCTAGCATAGTGCGTGGCATGTGTCAGCACCACCAGTCGAGTTCAATGAATACAAGGGAACGTGAGATTGGTAGAGTAGAAGATCTGAACAACTACGGTACTCTTCAATTGATTGTGACCGTATATTTTACGGGAAGATTTTGAACTCGGCTCACTTTGTTATCTGATAATTGTAATAATTCTATTATAGAGTACCACACTACGAGGACTGCTCTAATGAAGGTTTCCTTGGATTCGGACTTGAACTTGAACTTGACTTAGCAAGCGGTAGACTGCACAATAGGCTGCACATTTTAAATTATGACAGAGGCTCACTACAGCACTTGTTACAAAAATCGCTAAGATCTTTAGACACGACCGCTTACGACCTCGTCACCAGAGCGTGCACTTAGTTGCAGCTTGGCACCCTTTAAAACATCAACAACAATATCAACTTTGCCCTGTGCAGTGAGTGCAATCTCAGCAAGCAACTTGCCAGGCTTGAGCACCACGCTTTTTGTCTCGTACTCTTCGTCGTCCTCGCTCCAATCGCTTTCATCATCGTCCTCAGTCTTCTGAGCGGGCTCAGGCTTATGGGTCTCAGTGACGATCTCACGGTTGATTTCTACAAACTTGAGAAGCACTGGTCCACTCGCGTCGAGCGTCAAAGTTTTACGAATCGGTACCAAGGTGTGTTCTTTTAGGATGGTCAAGATTGAGCCGTCAGCGCCAACAAGACCCACGGCCTTAGCAAGATGTGGCCCCCTAATAATTTCATCCTTCTCCAGAACAGCGATTTCTTCAGCGTCCAGATCCAGCCCGGATGTGAGGGCGGCCTGAATAGCTGCGCCGCGAGCAATGAGCTCGTCAGGGTCTACAGCGCGCGTGTCCGTAGCAGGAGATCGCACCTGAACTTTAGTATTATCAGCGAACACGCTTCCGATTACCGTCGCAACCTTGGGAGTCCAAGTTGCTCCGCCTACGAGCAAGACCTCGTCCACATCGAGAGGGTCTAGGCTGGCAGTGGCTAGAGTCTCCCGTACAAATTCTGCAATTTGAGAGAAATACTCGCGTCCAATCAACTCTAGTTTTAGTCGAGTTAGAGAACCTGAGAAATCAGCACCGTCGCTTAGACTCTCGATGCCGAACTGTGTACTAGTTGAGTTGCTCAACGTCTTCTTTATTGCCTCTGCCTCAGCTGAGAGCTTTGCAGCAGCACGAGGGCCTGATGGCTTTGAGGAGGTCTCCTTTTCAAACTCAGATGCTAGATATGCGATAAGCTTGTCATCCAAACTGCGTCCACCGAGGCCAAGCTTGGTAGTTGTACCGAGGACAGTTTCGATGCCGCCGTTTACAGCAAATATAGTACCATCCGAACGACTGCCACCGATGTCAATCACTGCAACAATTTTGTCAATCTGACCCAAATCAGAGCGTGTCTCGTGTGCTAGCAGCGCAGCAGCAGACTCGTGAATGACATCTAAAACTTGGATTCCTGCTTTAGTCGCAGCTTCAACGATGAGATTTTTCTGCTCATCGGAAGCACTTGCCGGGAGCGCAAGAATAGCTCCTTCGATTTCTCGGCCGATGTAGTCCGTGGCGGCGTGGGCAAGCTTTCCAAAATGACGACAAACAATCTCGGCGACAGGGATAGTCTCACCGTCCACCTCGAAACCAACACTGCCATCTTCTAGAGCTTTGGGGGGAGACGCTAGGCCTACGCAGCTAGCATCTATATCGGCAAATTTATGTCCAACGAAGTCGCGGAACCAACCGATAGTATTGGAGGCATTACGGATAAGCTGTTGCTTGGCCTGAAGACCATGGTATTCATCGCCATGCGCATACGAGAGCATCGACGGAATAGCACGGTCACCATCAGGATTTGCAATTACCTCGACCTTGTTGTCCTTCGTATAAGCGATAGAACTGGACGTGTTGCCAAAGCTCAACCCAATTACAGCCATTGTGCTGAAAATTTCAGATCTCACGTAATCGAGATCGTATGCGTGTAAAGTCCGCCCGCTCTGGCTCATTGGCATATATACGTTACTCACCAAAAACGGCCATTATCGAGACTAGAAAGTGCTATCGATTTAGAAAAGCAATCGCTACACGTGAAAAAGTTCTTTCTTTTTTTAGCCTTGTCAATCTTATTTAGCTACTTCAGTAAAAAAGATATGCGGGAAAGATCGAGGCTCACTCAATGGAATGCTCGCCTTAATCTCCATTGTCACAAATGCCTCCTAAGAGGCTGAAGAGTCTCCGAACGCTGGCAGGATCAGTAATTCTCGCCAAAGCCTGCAAACCTATGACTACAAGTTGCATTTGATTTAAAAGAAGTATATACTACTTTCCCCCTGTTCCCAGTTGAAACAGCGTTGACGCTCTAGAGATTGACTCTATCTGGTCAATTCTAGACAGATTCCATTTCGTCTCTTGATCTCGATAACACAAGCTCTTCATGCCGCACGTCCAGATTAGTATCCATGCATCTATCCACCACCCAGGAGTCACGAGATACGATCATACTCCTAGTCTGAACCGAGAGCTGGGTCTCAAATTTTCATTCTCACGGACTCAGCTTGTGTTTGTTTGAAAATGCGATGGGAGGCGTGATTATATGGGCATTGTATTTATCCTAGCCATCTATTCCCTACTCTTCAGTACTAATATACTGTCGACGCGAGTAGTAAATTGTGTTTGCTTACTACTCATTGTTCGTGTAAACAACCTGCCGACATGGGCCGGAGACTGGTAATTCAAGGCCTAGTGCTAGAGAACTTCAAGTCTTATGCCGGCCGTCAGGAAATTGGACCATTCAACTCCAGCTTTACTGCAGTGGTCGGTCCGAACGGGAGTGGTAAATCCAATGTCATCGACAGTCTCTTATTTGTTTTTGGGTTCAGAGCGAAGAAAATGCGACACGACAAGCTTTCTAACTTGATTCATAACTCTGACGAGTTTCCAGACTGTCGATTTGCCCGCGTTGAAGTTCACTTTGGCTATGCTGAGGCGTTGAACACAGCTGCCGAGGAGGGCCCACTTGACGAGACTTTGGTGGTTGCTCGTGATGTGACTAGGGAAGGTGGCTCATCATATTATATTAATGGTCGAACTTCTAATTATGGAGAGGTCACAACCCTTCTGAAGCAAAAGGGCATAGATCTTGAGCATAAGCGCTTCCTGATTTTGCAAGGTGAAGTCGAGCAGATTGCACTCATGCGTCCTAAAGCAGACGAGGGTGCTGAGGATGGTCTACTGGAATATCTCGAGGACATAATTGGAACTACGACGTTAAAAAAACGGATCGTGGATTTGGAGCCTGGTTTGGATGAATTGAAGCAGGCAGCCGCTGAGACAGAATCACGAGCAACTGCTGTAGCGAAAGATGTGACGAAGCTGGATAAACGACGTGCGGAGATTGAAGAATATTGCCGTGCAGCAAACTCGGCTACAATGGCACGTTCTCATCTCTGGCAGCTCGAACTCAGCCAAGCGAGATGTGAGGAAAAAGTTGCTACCGGTGAGGCGGAAGCAGCTACGACGGAGATGAAAGAACTGGAAGCGCAACTCGAAGCTATACGCATCTCAGATGCCGAAGCAATTAGACGTGCATCCGAACTAGAGAATAATATCGCAAGCCAGAAAGCAGATGTCGACCGACTGAGTAAAACTCTGAATAAAGCTCGGGTTGCGGCAATCAAAGCCCAGAAAAGTGCAGAGCAGCTGACTTCTAAAAGGGCCAAGCTTGAGACTGACCTTAAGAAAGCCGAAAACGAGCATCACCTTGAGGTGACCTGGCTCGCCTCTAACGAAGAAGCTGTATCGGAAGCCACGGCTCGAGCGGCCGAGCTTCGCGATATGCTTGCTGTCGAACAAGCAAATCTCGATAAGATTCAAGAGGCTCTCTCACTGAAGACTCGACCACTGGCTGCCAAGATTGAGGCACTGAGTGCGCAGGCCGCGCCTTCTCGCGACGTTTTGCGTGCAGCAGAAGTGAGGACGCGGGAGCTGGATGCTCTATCAGTGCGCCTAGAGGAGTCGCTTGCCCAGCTGCGTGAACAAGAGTCTGAGGCTACTATAGCCGCGCGCAAGATATCTAACCAGGGATCCGCAGCACGTGAGGAGGTCAAGCGATCCGATCACAAGATGAGAGAGCTCACTGCGCGTCGAGAACAGCTTACAGCAGCCCGTGCGGAAGCTGAAGCTAACATGTCTAAAGCTGACGCCGAAGTGTCTGACCTACGACCTCGTGCTCGGGCTGCGCAGCAGGCAATGACGGCTGCGCGCTCTCAGAACTATCGTGAGTCGCGTCTTCTTGAGCTTAGGGACCAGCATCACATCAAAGGGCTCTACGGGCGACTGGGTTTACTAGCTTCAATCGACGAGAAGTATGACGTGGCAGTGTCAACGGCGGCACCCGAACTCAATAATTTTGTTGTCGACACTGTAGCAACGGCCGAGAAATGCATTGACCTCATGCGGAAGCACCGAATTGGAGCTACCCGTTTCATGGTCCTGGAGAAGCAGCCGCCACCTCGACCAGCGCCTGTACCGCTTCCTAAAGGAGCTCAAAGGCTCTATGACCTTATTCGGCCTGTTGCACCCGAGTTCGCTGCAGCCTTTTACGCTGTGCTGGGCGATACTTTAGTCACAGATACCCTAGATGAAGCACGGAAAGTAGCGTATCACAGCGGAAATGGTCGCCGCTACCGTGTAGTCTCGATTGACGGCGCTCTCGTTACGCCGTCTGGTGCCATGACCGGTGGTGGCGCTCCATCCCGTGGTTTGCTGGCCCGTAACGCGGCTCCTATAGGCCTCGAAGAAACGGAGAAACTCGAGATGCAGCTTAAGGCGGCGCAGATGGACCAGGAAGCTGCTCGGTCCCAGTTGGAACAAACTACCGGCGAGCTAACGGCCGTCGGAGATGAAATTTCAGCCCTTACTACGGAGCTGGAGATGGCGCAACGAACAGTGGCTGCGCTCCTTGAGCAGTTCCAGTCCCTGAAGACTCGCCGCGATGGCATTCGTGCAGAGGTTGCGACTGCCGAAGAGGCACTGGCCTCGAGCAGAGTAGCTGATCAAACAGAACGAAAGGAACTCACAGAAAGACGTGCTCAGGCAGCAGCTGCTTGCGAGCCGATAGAAGAGCAGATACAGGCTATTCGAAGCCAAATTCTCGACATCGGTGGCCTTGAGCTGCGTTTGCAAACTTCCAAAGTTCGCAGTCTCTCCGACCAACAAGCTGAGGCGGTACGGCGACGAACTGAGCTTGACGAAGAGCACGCTCGGCGCGGTGGGATCGTGCGACGACTCGATTCCCAGCTTTCAACCCTGCGCCGGGAGCTGGAAAAGCCCGATGAGATCGAGGCTGCGAAGGCCAATGTACAAGAGCACCAGCGGACTATCCAGGAGCTAGAAGAAAGGGCCGCGATAGCGCAAAAGCAGATGATGCAACTCGAGATAGAGTGGGATGACGCTAAGGCCGCGACACATGAGTCTCAGTTAGAGACAACGAATTTGCGCAGCACCGAACTGGAAGTGCGATCGCGCATAGAATCTGCCTCCGCTCAGAGAGATCAGGCTGCCCGGCGTAGAGGCGCTCTTAGCGCCAAAATCGCTGAACTCACACTGTATAATATGGCAGATCTCAAAGCACTCCCAGATCCGCGAAAAGCCCGACAACAAGAATCGCAAGAGGTGGCCACAGGCACAGCTGCTATACACAAATCCCTTGCACCATCGACAGAAATACTCAAGGCTGAGTCTGAGGACGAAATGATGGCTGAGGGCGAAGAGGAAGACTACGAACAGGATCTGGTAGCAGATTCAGTCGAGGAGTGTCAACTCCGCGAACTTACACCTGACGAGCTCGACTCTCTGAATATTTCTCAACTTCGGCTCGCATGCGAGAAGGCAGATAAAGTTGTGAGCCAATTCAAGGCCCGTTACGATGGAGAGGCTTTAGAAGAGTACTCTCGACGCCACGCTGAATGGACCATGCGACAGTCAGTAGCCGACGATGCTGTCGCGGAGTGGAAAAGAGTCAAATCTGAGGTCGAGCGCCTCAAGCGCCGTCGTACAGACGAGTTTATGGCAGGTTTCAGCGCTATATCTGCTAAGCTTAAAGAGATGTATTCACTGCTAACAGCCGGTGGAAATGCTGAGCTGGAGCTAGTTGATACCCTAGATCCATTTGCGGAGGGTATTCTATTTTCAGTGATGCCTCCACGAAAGTCGTGGAGAAATATCTCGGATTTGAGTGGCGGCGAGAAAACCCTGAGCTCGCTTGCCCTGGTCTTTGCCTTGCATCATTTCAAACCTACCCCTCTATACGTTATGGACGAGATTGACGCTGCATTAGATTTCCGCAATGTGTCGATTATCGCTGGATACATACGTGAACGCACGCAAGATGGCCAGTTCGTTGTCATATCCTTACGGAACAACATGTTTGAGAACGCATCCAGACTGGTGGGCGTGACCAAGCACAAAAACCGGTCGCGATCTGTTGCATTCAATGCCTTTCCGGAGCCAGCTGCTTTGGGCAGCTAATCTCCTTTTCTACCCTATTTAATTTATATTCCCTAATTGTTGCTTTGCTTCCAACTTGCAGTGCTCATAGCTCGATCGTGGGAACTTGGTCTAATTTTTTATGTTCAACTTCCTGGGACGACATTCCCTCGATACCCTGGTTGATTGTTCTCTACTTGCCAGTGTACTTGATCCCTAACCCACCGCAATGTGAAATCGTGTCGAGCATTTGGGTGACTCTTGCTGACATATACACGCATTGACATATGGCACGTTGTTATTGCTCCCAACGGCGTAAGCAATGTGGACAACGGCCTCCCCGCAAACAATGGCCAGTCTGTGTATATATACTTATAGCTAACTAACTCCCAGGTTTTCCCAACCCAGATCTATTACTCCCATTTTTGAAAATGGCTACTATTGCGAAGTTCACGTTGAATACTGGGGCCAAAATACCAGTGATTGGCTTTGGAACTTATGGCGACAAAGGTAGCGCCGCTCGTCAAATGATAATCGATGCTCTGGACGCTGGCTACCGATCTCTAGATCTGAGCCCAATCTATGGTAATCTTCCGGAAGCTGGAGAGGCGATTCGTAGCTGGCTATCGAATACTGGCACTTCTAGAGAGGAGTTGTTTATAACATCCAAGGTATGGCCAACACGTGTCCGCGAAGTAGCAGAATCCCTGGACGATGACCTAAAGGATCTAGGTATTGACTATGTTGACATGTATCTGATGCACTGGCCCCTAGTAACAGACCCTGATCCTTCGAACAATTTTGGCCGCCTTGCCGACACAGATTGGACTTATGTCGATACGTGGAAGGCCATGGAAAAGCTAGACAAATCGAAGGCGAAAGCAATTGGCGTATCTAACTTCACGACTGTCAAGTTGAAGAAGCTCTTAGCGGCTACATCCGTGGTCCCGGTCGTCAATCAGGTCGAGACTCACCCTAACTTAGCCCAGCAGCCTTTAGTAGACTTCTGCCTCGAGCACGGCATTCGGCCAGAGGCTTACGCACCGCTTGCTCGTGGCGCCTTGGATATTCCCGTGCTTAAGGAGATCGCCAGCTCTCACAACGCTGACGTTGGTCAGGTAGTGCTGAGTTGGAATGTCCAACGCGGTGTGGTAGTGTTGCCTAAATCAGCCACTCCTTCTCGTATTAAGTCCAACCTCAAGCTGCTGAAGCTCACGGATGATGAAATGGACAAAATCAATCAGTGGGGCCGTGATAATATTAAGCGCTTGATCGATCCATCTGAGACGATTGGTACCGATATCTATGACGGAAACGTTGATGTAAAGGCTTAATGTGTGTAGATTTACATAGTGCAGAGAACTCTCTTTGTAACGTTTTATTTAGGTAAAGACACTAAACTCAAAGGCTCTTTTTTTTGCCCCATCTCCTTTCTCCCACTTCTCGGAAGCTGAATATATCAGCGACGGCTCTTGAAATATTGGCGCTGACAAACTGCCAAATCTCGTTGACTCAATTCGCGGGATACGCAAGAGACATCAATGTATCCGGTAGTTCCGCGCGCGCGTTTTGTCGCTGATTTGCACGCTGGTTCAGTGGTGGGGACGTTTATCGTGAGCCCCTCTGATGTAGCGATTCCTCAGCTCAGCGAGTTTTTGAAGACTACAGACCTGGATCTCTTCATCGATCTCCGCGAGTCCTCCGCTGATGAAGTTGTGGCCCTGCTCAATGCTGGAGCATTAGCTGTAGTTGTGTCGGAGTTGGTTGATGGTGTCCCTCTAGAGCGCCAAATTCTTCGTGTGGAGTCACCCTCGGATGCTAGCAAGGCGTTGAGCGATGGATGTGGTGTGTTCTTAATGCAGCCCTCTCGGGAAACTATTGCAGAGATTTCTACTATGGCCTCGAAACTAGCAGAGATGCGTAAGTCAGAGCTTCCGTTTGTATTCTGCGAGGACTTAGAAGTGCTTCCGTCACAAGTATCCTCAGTTGTTGAACTGTCACTTGTAACGAAGGTCCTGGCTGCTCGATTGCACACGGATCGCACTGATGGCTTGTTCACTACAGTAGTAACCAATCGTGCCCAGCAAGTACTGGGTGTCTGCTACTCAAGCCTCGATAGTCTCAAAGAGGCCATGGATACTCGGACAGGTGTTTACCAGAGTAGAACACGGGGCCTCTGGCGTAAGGGTGCCTCCTCGGGTGCTACACAGAAGCTATTACGGATAAGTTTGGACTGCGATAGCGATGCGCTCCAGTTTGTTGTTGATCAGCATGCGCCTGGGTTCTGTCACAATAATACAACCTCGTGCTTTGGCGAGCTAGGTGGCCTCACTAAGCTCTGTGAAACGGTAGAAAGCCGGCTCAAAAGCGCCCCCGCTGGATCATACACCCATCGTCTGGCCACTGAGAAAGGGCTGTTGGAAGCCAAGATTCGCGAAGAAGCCGACGAGCTTATCGAAGCTCAGACAGCAGACGAGGTCGCATGGGAGGCCGCTGACTTGTTATATTTCGTATCAGTAAAGCTTGCCAAGCATGGCCTTTCTATTGCTGATGTTGAGACTAACCTGGACAGGAAGAGCCGGAAGATCACGCGGCGCCCGGGCAATGCCAAGCCGGCCTACGTCCAGAAACCAGCAGAATCGAATCCAGCGGCCGCTTCAGAAGAGAAAAGTAACACTGTGGATATTAAAGCACCTATACATATGAAGGTGTTGGATGCGAAGTCTCACGACCTGAAGAGAGCGCTCGAAAGACCCGCGCAGTCGTCAAATGCGTTCGAATTGGCTCGCCCAATTGTTGAAGATATACGCAAACGTGGTGATGTGGCCCTATTAGAGTACACGGCTAAGTTTGAGCGGGCGCATCTTAAGTCTCCTGTGCTGTCGGCTCCTTTCCCTGAGGAGCTTATGTCTCTACCTCCAAACCTCAAGGAGGCCATCGACCTTGCCTGTGCGAATGTCGGAAAGTTCCACAGTGCTCAGTTTACTGAACCTTTGACGGTCGAAACAAGCCCGGGAGTTTGGTGCTCGCGCTTTGCGAGGCCTATACAGAAGGTCGGGCTATATGTCCCAGGAGGCAGTGCAATCCTTCCTTCCACCGCCATTATGTTAGGTGTTCCTGCCCAGGTAGCCGGTTGCAGTCACATCGCGATAGCCACTCCGCCGCGGCAGGATGGTAGCCCGAGCCCTGAAGTGGTCTATGTAGCGCACAAGATCGGCGCAAGCCAAATCGTGCTTGCCGGAGGTGCTCAAGCAGTGGCAGCTTTGGCATACGGCACAGATGCTGTGCCCAAGGTTGATAAGATTCTTGGTCCTGGGAACCAGTTTGTCACGGCTGCAAAGATGATTGTATCGACAGACGTTGGTGCTAGTGTTTCCATCGACATGCCCGCGGGACCCTCTGAGGTTCTAGTCGTAGCAGACCGCAAGGCCAACAAGAGCTTTGTTGTGTCGGATTTGTTATCACAAGCTGAGCATGGGCCTGATTCACAAGTAGTGCTTGTTGCAATTGACTTTAGCGAGCAAGATCTTGAACAGCTCCAGGCAGAGCTAGACCGCCAGGCCAACTTGCTGCCCCGTGTTGATGTCGTGCGCAAGTCCATCGCGCACTCGACGATTATAAAGGTTCACAGTCGCGAAGAGGCGCTTGAGATCTCGAATAAGTATGCGCCCGAGCACCTAATTCTACAAGTCGAAGAGGCATCCAAACTTCTGCCGCTCGTAGATAATGCTGGAAGTGTATTTGTGGGCGCGTGGTCGCCAGAGTCATGCGGCGACTACACGTCCGGTACAAACCATACTCTGCCGACGTACGGATATGCGCGCCAATATTCTGGTGTAAATACTGGCTCCTACCTTAAGCACATCACTGCCCAGGAATTGACTGAGGAGGGCATACGCAATATCGGACCAGCAACTATTGACTTGGCCCGCTGTGAGGGACTCGATGCTCACGCTGAAGCTGTGGTAATCCGAATGGCTACATTGAAGTAATCGCGCCTATATTCTCTCGGCTCACGAGCTATATAAGATAACATTACAAAGGTCGTGCAATTCCAGTAGTGCCTTTAGTCGAAGTAATTAAACCACAAGCAGACAATTAAAACACCAGTTTTTTCTGCAACCCATTGGATTGTTTGCACGATGAGCTGATTACAGTGGCTGCATGCAGTGGGAAAAGCCCACAGAAGTAAACTACCAGATTTACTGCTCTATTGATACTAAATTTGCTTTGTATACGCTTCTTGTGGGTACTGAGAGATAAATAATGTATCGCAGCGATTGCAACATTTGAGCAAACCTGTAAATAAATAATAAGCATCTGATGTCTCCTCCATCTTCGTTGTTCAAGCAGGAACGTAACCGGGACAATGCCTATACTGACTAATCATGCTCGAGGATGCCGCGGTGCCTGGCATCGTAATTGATGCAGGCTCTGCTTGGACCCGAGTCGGCCTGCCCGGCGAGTTAACGCCCAGAGTATCGCAGCCATCTGTGGTTGCAGATATAGATGGAGAGTTTCGCTATGGTGCTGAGGCCGTGCGCTATTCAGGCTCCACGACAGAGATTAGAACCCCGCTAGTAGACGGTGTTGTGCATGACTTCGATGCGGCTGCAGGCCTATGGAACGCATTAACCCATCAAATACTCGGTACAGATCTCTCAGAGCAACCTCTCACACTCACAGAAAATCAATGGAACCCCTCGACGTGCCGACAGAAGCTTGTCGAAACAGCCTTCGAGACCCTCAATGTGCCTCTGTTCCAGCTCGTTAAGACACCAGTCTGTGCTGCTCTCCAGACTGCGCAGGCAACAGCCCTAGTTGTACAAGTGGGTGCCGCAACAACGTCAGCAGTACCTGTAGTCGATGGCAAGCCCATCACTAAGGCTGCTGTATATACAAGGTTCGCTGGCGATTTCGTTACTGCCCATGCCGAATCTCAGCTTCACCGATTAGGTGTGGATGTTGTTCCAGAATTTATGGTGAACGGGGCGCGTGAAATCCGTACTGACCGCCCTGCAACGTCAAGCTTCCACGCGTTCCAAGCCTCTAGGGTCTTAGATCAGTTCAAGCAGGTCGTGTGTCTTGCTAGCCCCCGACCATTAACAGGACCTGAAATCAAAGGAGTGAGGTCATTTGAGTTCCCCAACGGAGTGACACAGCTTCTGGGATCCGAGCGTCTTACCATCACGGAGCCGCTCTTCAAGCCATCGGCCACCCCTTTACCAGGCACGGACAATAAGATGCTACCTTCTACAGCAATGGGATTGGCAGAGCTCGTTTATCAGGCGTGCCAGAAAGCAGATGCGCCTCCAGAGGTCAGCATTCATCTTACTAGTAATATTGTCCTTTGCGGCGGTACGTCTCAGATTCCAGGGTTGCAGCAAAGGCTCGAGTTTAGCCTCCAGGAGATGATGCCGAACTACGTCTTACGGTTTGCTGATGTTGGAGACCGTTCTACCGTTGTATGGACTGGTGCAAGCGTTTTGGCGTCGCTACCTACTTGGGATCAAGCTCTGTGGATCACGAAGGCCCAATATGACGAGAAAGGAGCACAGGGACTTATAGCGAGAAACGTTTCAAGTAATCTAAATGAGAAATAATGGCAATTGTAGATTAAGATAGGATATGTGCATCTGCCAATACATCATGCCAATGCGATTCATTGAGCCCTGAGCACAATGGGAGAGAAGGCACGAGACCTTTCAATATTAGATTTGGGCTAGCGCAGTGGCATCAGCCTCGAGCCGAGCAAGCGTGCTGTCCAGAGTAACGACAGCCTTACGCAACTCTGCAATTGGTCCGTCGAGATGCTGCTGCTTATGCTGATTATCCAGGGCAACGCGCTCGATCTTATCAGCCAGGTCTCGCGCCATGGACCTCTGCTTCTCGAGCCGCTGCTGATGGGCATCTTTTTCATATTGGCGGCTTCGGAAGTGTTCTTGAAGCCGATCTGCGAGATTATCGCTGTCAGTACTAGCACGCTTGAGGTCAGCCGATGCTTCAACAAGTTCGTCTCGCAATTGGGTGATGGCATCTCTCGCAGCTCGAACGGTCACTTCTAACCTGTCAGCTTCTCGTTGGGTATCTAGCGTCGCTGCTGTTGCATCTTCAGCACGCTCAGTCGCATACTTAACCGCTTGTAAATCTCGGCGCCATCTGGTAACATTTCGCTCGAGCTCTTGGGCTGCGTTCAGCCGCTTGCGTAGTTCTTGAACGTCAGCCAATGCAGCATTACGTTGAGTTTCAGCCATGCCAACAGCATCTATCAATTGCTGGTGGCTTGCTACATACTGTGCGGGTGTACTGTTTCCAACGATCCGGTTGACCAATTCAGTATCAGCAGCTAGTTTAGTTGACTCAATCGCAAGCGCTGACGCCTGGCTATTGGCCGTAGCTGAAGCTGTTCGTAGCTCCTCAAGCTCAGCTAGTTTGCGGTGCTCTCCTTGTCTTAGTGTAGCTGTCTGAGCCCGCTCGTTTTCAACATCTGCTTCTGTTAGGGACGCGTCTCCTTTGATAGCAGCTAGCAGCGTTCGGTGCTGGGCTTGAAGCTCAGTCAGTCGAGAAGCTGAAGCGGCCAATGACTTTCTTAGTTGCTCGTTGTCGCTAATATACGCAGCACGACGCTGCAGCAAAATGTCAAGCTGGTTCACTACAGAGACAAACCGCTGTGGATCTGGGCCGCCAATATCCCGGATTCCGAAATCGTGGAGGCCAAAATATCGAACCATTAGTGGCCTAATGCGCTCATATACTGCCAGAACATTCCCTTGACCGTCTGCTGTTGTCGGAGCTGCGGTGACGCGTGCTTGTAATGTTGGGATGAGCACGTCCGCAAGCGCAGAGTACATTTGCTGAACGTCGGTCGCATTTGGCGAGTGTCCACGACGGGCCGCATCAATTGCATCGGCATAGCTACTTTTTGCCGACGTGAACTCCATTATCGCATCCATGGCGGTTTTCTTTCCTGGCTGTGCTCGACCAGGCGGTCACGCGTCGGCCTCGTGTGATATTAGTCATATATATATTCTGAGCTTAGCCCCTAATTCCCCTCGCTCTTGTCGAGGAATATATCAAGTCTTACAAAGCAGCCAGCGTGAAGTTTTGGAAGCCTACTCTAACGATGAGCAGTTCTGTACCATACGACCCTTACATCCCCCAGTCGCAGGCACACGGCGGCGAGCCGAACCGGACGCAGACAATCCAGGCCCAGATCGATGACACCGTGGGGATCATGCGTGAGAACATCAACAAGGTGGCGGCTCGTGGCCGCGGGCTCGATGACTTGCAAGACAAGACCGATAATCTGGCACTCTCAGCCGCCGGGTTCCGTGCTGGTGCCAACCGCGTTCGCAAGCAGATGTGGTGGAAGGATATGAAGATGCGTATGTGCCTTATCGGGCTTGTCGTGATCATCATCATTGTTGTTATTGTTGTGCCGATAGCTACCCTGGCTAAATAGGTATATTTATTCATTCTTTTAAATTCAAAGGTCTTTCATTTCGACTTCTAAATCAGCGGATACTCCCGGATTTTTGAAGTGAGAGGAAAGGCGCCCTATGGTGCCAAGAGATTAGGATTGTTGGACCTTGTCTAGCAAATTTGCCAAGCTGATTGACTTCGGCCGCTCTATTGGGAGTCCCAGGATGCGGTCCCAAATCAACTGGACGATGGGGCCAATGGCTCGCGAGACACCAAATGTGACAGTATAATACTTCGCCTCTGATATTCCGTAGTGATGGAAGAGTACACCAGATCCAGAGTCAACGTTCGGGAACGGGTTTGCAGTTTTTCCGTGTTCGGTCAAGACCCCAGGAGCCGTTTCTGATATAGACTGAACCAACTTGAATACTGGGTCGGCTGCCACGTCGGGTCGTGCACTGGCATAGTCAAGTAGTGCAGCAAATCGCGGGTCTGGTTGCCTCAGAACTGCATGACCGTAGCCTGGAATAACCCGGCCCGAGTTGAGGATACTCCATAAATGTGCACGGACATCTTCAAGAGTGTAGTCGGCTGGAATCTCTGACCGCATCGTGAGGACAAATTGTAACACTTCTTGAGCAGCGAGTCCATGCAATGGACCAGCGAGCCCAGCGAGCCCAGCTGAGTACGATAAAAATGGGTCCGAGAGAGCAGATCCTACCAGGTGTGTCGCGTGTGCGCTCACATTGCCGCCCTCATGATCTCCATGCAGAGCTGTGTACAACCTTAGGAGGTCCACAAATCCTTCCTTGTCTCCATAGCCTAGCATGCGTGCAAAATTCAAACACATATCTGCCTTGGGATCAATTCCCTGGGGCAAATCCCCACCGCCATTGTAAGTGTTGTGGTATATCTGCGCTGCCACAGTGGGCAGTTTGGCCAGCAGGGTAAGCGCATCGTCGAACACATATTCCCAGTACGAAGTTTTAGGAATGCCTCGCTCATATGCCTTAGCAAATGTCGATTCATTGCTTAGGGCGGCAACTGCTGCCACAAATTGGGTCATAGGATGCGTCGATGGCGCTAGGTTCGCCAGTAGCTTCTTCACGTAGTCGGGAAGCTCAGCGCGCTCGGCCAAAACTTCAGACAGTTCAGTTGTTTGCTCCGGTGTCGGAACATTGCCCGTCAGAAGTAACCAAAACATGCCTTCAGGCAGCATTTCGCCTCGTCCGCGGTATTTAGGAAGGATGTTCCTGCACTCCGAGATAGTCTTGCCGTGGAAACGAATCCCCTCGTTGGGATCAAGTTGCGAGCCTTCCCACACCATTGCTGTGAGCCCTCTCATGCCACCAACGACATGAGATACTTGAAGTTCGCCCAATGACTTCGATTTATAGTCGGCCTTGAGCTTCCGAAGAAGTTCGATTTTGGCTGGAGCTGCCTCCTGCAGCTGGCTTTTGAGTGTTGACGTGTAGCGTACGCCAAAAACTAGTCCCCGACGCATATTCAGTGTGCAGAACTCTTTGAATTGGCACTTCCGTAACCCCAGTTTATTAACAACCGTAAAAGTGCGGGGGAAACACAGATAGATTGTAGGGTTAGGGCCAATATCCGTATGCTCGGCCCATCTTCATTCCTGTTCGTTACAATAACCGAGTCGCGTAGAAAGCGATATAGAGACAGAAATAGAGATCAGAACATATGTTTTCAGATAAATGTACGCTAAAAGGAAGAACCCCTGTTAAAACAGGGGCGCTAATTTGATAGCCTGGAAGGCAGCGGTTCCTGCGATGCGGTATAAATGCCTTAACTACCTTTTAGTACTTGTCCTACTTCAGCTGCTTAACTCGACACTGATTAATTGGACCTCTCTCGTCGCCCCAGTTTTTTGGGCTGGCAGCCCTCGCTGTCTCTCCCAAGTCCTCAGGCTCCGAGAACTCGCTGCTGCGTGAGTTTATGTGCCACTATCCGCAATCATATGTGCAATTGTGTTTTAGGCCCTCAGACAAATATAAATCTCTGCGCATTGCGTGTGTACTCTTTTGCCGTACGCTATACAGCTTTATTACGCTCTTTTCCTCGAGCTCTACTGCTAACATTGCACGTTACATCCCTTTCCTCCCAACTGATCTAGCTGAGCTGAAAGAAGGGTACCACCCGCCAAGATACTTTGCTTCTTTTTGGAAACTGGCGTTACGCATATACGCCAGGACAACCACAAAATGAGACTTGGTGTCTGCGGGCTTGCTGCTTTTGTGGCGTCTGTTATCGCTGGAGAACCTCTCACTCGATTCGACCTTGAGGAGCCTTATATTACAGACGCAGCCATCTCGAACTACGACTTCGGAGGGAGCACAGTGTTCTCTCGTCGCGGCGTCAGATTAACTGGTGACATCCAGGATCAACGAGGATGGATTTCAACGCCCTCTAATGTGCTGCTTCCTCCAGAGTTTGAACTTGAGATCGACTTCCGTATCGAAGGAGAATCTAAAAAGATGTTCGGCGATGGCATGGCACTGTGGCTGCTCGACAGCAGTGAATCTGTGACAGAAGGGCCCGTATTTGGGCTCAAGGATTATTTTAAGGGGACATTAATCGCTATTGACACTTATCGCAACCATCGCCCGGGAAAGCTTTTTCCACTGATTGTTCTGAGTCAAAATGACGGCACACACAGCTATGACATTGAGAACGATGGCAAGGAGAATGAAATAGCAAGTTGCAGTGCTCGGGGACTTCACTCTCCTACCAAAGAAACATCGCAGCTGCGCATCAAGTATGAAGGTGGTAAGCTCAAAGTCGAAGTCAATTACCGAGGCAGATGGGATTCTTGTATGTCGCAAAAACTTAATATTCCCCCCGGGGCTCGCTTTGCCCTATCTGGATCAACTGGACAGCTCACAGAGTCGCACATGATCCGCGGTATCCATGCGTGGTCCCTAGGCAGTGGGAAAGCGCCAGCGGGATCCGGTTCAAGCCATATGGGTTCTCTTGACGTTAATGGACGTGCTTCTAGCGACTCCCAGGACACAGAGAGTGCTCATAATGAGAGATACCGCCAGTCGCTAGCGAGAAAGGCTAATAGGAGTGGGACGTGGTTTGAATTTTTGTTCAAACTTGGTTTATTCGTCGGAGGCATTTATGCCGCATATAAGTATTGGCTGAAATACAAAGAGGCTAAAGAAAATGAGCGCTTCAAACTTGCCTAGTCTAACGTTATATAAAAACAGATTTATTTTGCGACAGCGGCAAGTGCTTCGAGCACCTCAACCTCGATTTTAGCCTGGGTGGCTGTATCCTCATCAGAGCTAGAGACATTCTTCTGGGCCTCAGAGAGTAGCGATTTGGCCTCCGAGGCGGAGAAATCCTCGAGAGGGTAGCCTTCAACAGCGTTGATCTCAAGGAGAGAGCCCTCGCTAACCGTCGCGAAACCACCAGCAACGAAGAACTGTTTAGTCTCAGTTCCGTCAATCACCTCAACAACACCCGGAATCAACTCCTCAATAGTGGGAACGTGGGAGGCTAGGACACCAATAGAACCTGCTGTCGTGGGTAGGTTAACCTGCGTGACTTCCTGTTTCGTATACAGGGGCGTGCGCGGAAGAGCGAACGATAGCTGGATCTTATCAGCAGCTACCTTGTTAGCAGCCTCTGCATATCCACGTACACCAACGCGACGAGCGCTGCTTAGGCCCTGGGACACGATCGACCTCAGCATGCTAATGATTGGTTCTTTGAGCTGGTTTTGTCAGCGTCTCTATACCCGACAAGCTTACTAACGGAGGCTCGTGATGATTTGAAAGGGTTCGGGTAAGAGGTCCTAGTAAATATGAAGAACCTGTCCAATAAATTGATTAATCCTACGACTAGACTACGAATGGTATGCAGCAAATGGCACCCCTTTAAGCTTCTGCGTGCTTTTCACACTACAATCTTGTTCCTCTAACCAGTTGAACAGTAAAGGGCGGTCAAGCCCGCCTTCTGGCGGTAGCTGCGACTCGGAGAGCTCAAGAACCCGACTGTGCTCGAGAATATGCGACCGAACTACTGTTGCCTCATAATACCAGAGCAATTCCTGGCGAAGTGTCGCTGCTCGATACGTCACAAGACGTGTGGCATCGACAGTCATGCCATACTGAGCTGTGTGCCGTAGTCTACCGTACACAGCTATAAGCATTCCAGGCTTGGCTACAGGCGTATCTCCTTGCGTAAATGCGTCAACACCTCGATGAACGATGTCCAGGGATGCACCTGTTCCATCGTCTAGTTGTATAACTATCATTGTTTTCCGATCCGCTACCGAAACGACGCGGCCGGCCGTGACAGCCCATTGAATGGGATGAGGTCCAAACCAATGTATCCCCGTGCTGTCAACATGGATATTTGCAATATCCTGCGTCGACAGAGATACCCAAGTATTCCATGTGAGCTCCCGGCAGGGCATGCAGCCACGGAACTGTCACAGCTATTCTAATCCTCTCCTTCTGGCTGACTGCTCAGAGCATGACACTTAGGTCATGGCAGCGGTAAGGTCTGACTTGGAGAGATCTGTCGACGCGGTCTTTGAGGCAACGGCAGATCTTCTAGTATACATAGGGGCGGAGCCCGGGAAGCTTTACCCCAATCCACCAGTAAATACTTCGGCGCTTGAGGCTGCAGTGTCAAAATACCAAGCTCAACTCAATACCATGGAAGTGCGGCTGATGAGAGCGATTGCCCGGTTGGAAAAAGCCGAGGCGATCAAGGATCCTGTAGCAGCAGAAGAGAGCTCTAAGGATTCGGCTGATCCGATGGCTAACTCGAGCAGAGACGAGATCGAGCCAATCGACGAGACAGCGATGGAAGGGCTCGACGATATGCCTGGCGGGCTTGACGATGGCTCATATGGCAATATAATCACCGACAACTACCTCTATTTCTAGCATCCAGTCATATATTTTTGTTTCCCAAAAAAGTAGTATTGAAACCTGCCGATCTACCTTCTTCTAAGTCGGGCGCGAAATTGCGATGCTATAATAATTTAGCTACCAATACTGTTACGTTGTCAGTAGTGAAAGCAGCTAAAGCATTTTCCAGTAACCTACTAGAAATGCGGCTAGCACGATCTTTTGTGCTTTCTACCGTCGACACGACCTGTTCTCCTGACATCACATCCCATATTCCGTCGCAGGCAAGGACTAAAGTATCACCCGCCTCTACAATTGTTTCTGTAGTATACGGGTCACCGAGCACATAGTCTTTCATGGATAAATCTCCTAATGAGCGCGTAACTGCTAGCATGCCATTAACACGGTTGGCCATGATGATTCCTCCTGCATTCTGTACGCGCCGTTGTTCATGCGGATCAGAACCACGGTGGTCGTACGTCAGTTTCAGACATTTTCGTTGTTTATGAGAGCATAGTATTGCGGCCGCATCTCCCACGTTTGCAACAAATACCGTTCTTCTGCCCCCTGGCGCTGTTGCCGGTACAATGTCAAGTCCATTTTTAGCCACAAACCCGGTAACAGCTACCACGGCCGTGCAGCCGGAATGCGTGGTCCCATTTTCCTCGAGCTGGCGATCTATTTCGCGGAATGCCTCGGCCATGCATTCCGGGATGCTTCTAGACGGTTTTTTTCGGATCTCCACGGCAAGAATATCGTGCAGATGTTCGTTGCAGAATCTAGCTGTTGCCACGCCCGCATGGCCATCAAATATGGCAGTGTATGCACAGCCTGGGATCCCCAAGTATCCTAAAACATATTTGTGCGTGTCCTCCATTGTTTTGCGATATCGCTTGTTGCAATCTGACGAAACGCCGACGTCGTGGTATTGATCGAGAGCGCATCCATCGTCTGTTGGGGTTTGGGGATCCGCCTGCGACAAGGATCCAGATGCATCTGACCGATTGCGACTATGCTGGAAAACCCTCCTCATCTTGGCGCCTCCGTATGCCCAAATGCCTCTTTCGCGCTCTAGTCGTTCGCAAGCTGACGCGAGATCCTGACTAAAAATTAGGCGAGTATTCCAAGCGGCATTATTGTTAATGGGTCGCCGCGGGGTACAAGCGAGCGAGGATCACTATATCTCTTCATATATGCTGGAAAGCTGCACTACATACCGAATATGGCTATAGATAAAGACCCTCAAGATTTTCTTCAACTTTATTTTTCATTACCCGCTCCTTCGCGGCTTGAAAATCTGCGGCGGTTACGCGCATGCGGCGTTCCCGAAGGGCCAATAGACCCGACTCCGTGCAGATGGCCTTGATATCTGCACCACTGAGATCATCTTTTGAGCTCACAATCTCATCTAGTACCACATCATCGGCCAGCGACATCTTGTTTGTGTGAATGGCAAGTATCTTGCGTTTAGTCGCATAGTCAGGGTTTTCAAATAAGATCTTGCGATCTATACGACCGGGTCTGATGAGAGCAGGGTCAAGGCTCTCGATCTTGTTAGTTGCCATGATTACTTTGACATCGCCTCTATCATCAAAGCCATCAAGCTGATTCAACAGCTCCAGCATCGTCCGCTGAGTTTCTCGCTCGCCGCCACTAGTCGATTCATACCGCTTAGCACCAATGGCATCGATCTCGTCGATAAACACGATTGACGGGGCATTCTCACCTGCTACCTGGAATATCTGCCGTGTGAGCCTCGGGCCATCTCCAAGATACTTCTGATTGAGTTCCGATCCCACAATGCGTAAAAAGGAGGCTGAAGTTTGGTTGGCGACCGCTTTTGCGAGCAAGGTCTTACCCGTACCGGGTGCACCGTACAGAATGACGCCCTTAGGAGGCTTGATGCCCATCTCCTCGTAGAGTTCGGGGTGAGTGAGCGGGAGCTCAACTGCCTCTTTAATTTCCTGAATCTGTTGCTCAAGACCACCGACGTCAGAGTAAGACTCCGTTGGCGCTTTATCTACTTTCATGACTGAAACAATGGGATCAGTATCATCCTGTAGTACTCCGACAACGCTAACGCTCTTCTGGTGGAGCAGAACCGTACATCCCGGTGTAAGCAAGTCCTTGTCTACAAATGAACGGATGCTCACATAGTATTCAGTGCCTGAAGTCGAGCTCACAATTGCATGGTCATCGTCAATAAGCTCCTCTAGCGTCCCAAGGCCCATTGGAGAGCCACGCATCCCGTCCACCTTTTCGCGTTCTTCGGAGATCTTGTCGTCTGTTGGCCAAAGTCGCTGCTGATTCTGCACAAATTCTTCCTCGAGAAGAAGGTGATCCTTGATACGCTCCAGCTTCAAGAGCTTGAGCTTACAGCGCACGGTTGGATGCACAGCTGGCAGCTTGGCAGCGCTATCGGGACCCTTAGGCCCCTTCTTCTTTCGCAACGTTCGCGTCTGTACAGGTGGCTCGTACTTAAACTTTTCTTTCTTATCTCCTTTCTTTCCGCCGCCGCTTCCGCGCTTGCGGTCGTTGGTTGACGATGGCACTTGTCCCATGATCTACTAGTAGTGCCGACTGGTACCAAAGCGATTCTGATTCCCTACGCTTCGATGCTGCTTAGGCATCAACGCAGTGGAGACTCGGTGGCGACAAGCATGACATGATGTCTGCTGACTCAAACAACGCTTTTACAACTATGATACGATATGTCCACTCTTTAGGAGTCATGACTCCCGCTAGTCATCATTGAAAACGATTATTCGGAGAATCCGATCTACCGTAATATATCACAGCGTGCCTGACTTATGTATATAAAAGGGCGCAGTCTGCTATGGTGCAGCTAAATAGCAAGGTCCACTCCTGTCACAAAATAAATCACTTGCAGAAATTGTTAGACATAGTCGCTATTTAGAAGATCTTCCCTACATGAAGCGAGAGTGTTGAGCCAAGCTCGCAACGTCAAACCCATGTCCAAATAAGCAGGTCGCCCACCTTGCACATCACTCCTGTAAGAAGAAAAAAAAAATTTAGAGAAGGTATGCGGCCCGTCAAGAGCTCTTTCGAGGTAACAGGGCATAATGAGGGGAATAATACCTTTATACGCCGGTGGATTGGTTCCTCAGAAGTCAGGATTCTCCCTCCTTTTGTGAACTGTGAGTTTTTCAGGATTGACAGCGATGGTATGAAGCCATTCCCTTGTCGAGGAGTACAAAAAGTCACGTACCTACTGGAGGGAGCAGTCCATATTGCGTACGGGCCAGGAAACGTTGTCGAGCTCGAAGCTGGTGACCTCACATCTATCATGGTTGGGCAGGGTTGTCGTCGTTCTATGAATGCCGTGGGCGACAATCCAGCTACAGGTTTAACTTTGTGGATTGACATCCCTGAGCCTCTTAAGCGTGAGGAACCAAACCATATTGCACTGTGTCACACCGACTTGACTGTCGCGACTCCAGCCCAAGGGGTTGAGGCGGAAATTCTCAGCGGAGAAGCTTGGGGCCAAACTGCCTGTAAGAAGGTCTCAGAAACGCCGCTGATATTATTGAATATATCCATGGAGCCTGGCAGCAACGTTACTTGGGAGCCTCCAATAGGCTGGAGCTGTTTTATTGTCTGTGTGACCGGCGAGCTCAGCGCCAATGGGACTGCAGTGAGACAGTCTGGATTCGTAGAATTTGCGCAAGCTAGTGACGACGATCCAAAAATAAAGTTCGAAACGAGCAATTCCTCTGCCCACTTTTTTGCTGCCGCTGCCGAGCAGCTGTCACAGCCAATATACCACCAAGGACCATTTGTGGACGTGAGCGCCAACTGGATTCATCAGGCGTTCGACGACTACACTTCTCGGAAAAACGGTTTTGAGCCATCGTCTTCTTTTGCCGCACCAGAGGAAACGAATGGTGAGGACACTTATAATCCCTGCCAAGACGGAAACGGCCACGACTGCCTGGCATACGAGAACCTATCCAAGTTTGGATATTGCGATAGATGCACAGCCTCTGAATCAAAGAATTCATAGTAGCGGATCTACTCCTAAATTAATAGTCGTTTATAGCTACATAGATGTGACACATACGTGGAATGCAAGCCGCTCAGACCCTCTCTGATCCTAGTGGCCTAGAAGTGCCTCAGCTACACGGGTCTTATCGTCATCAGTTGAAATATTCTTGATACCAAGATCATGCAACACAGCAAGTACCTTCTCACGAGGATAGCCCATCTCGATGAAAGGAGTAAGTGTTGATTCATCAATCCCCGGGGCAGAGAGAGGCGTGGCATACTTCTGTGTCCACTCCCTTGCAGTCTTGACATACTCATCAGGGTGGTTTGTAAAGACGCCAGCGACTTCAGCGTCTTGCGGGTCCGCCGGATTCGGGCTGCTCAACAGCTGCTGGAGGGAGATCAGAATAGACTGCAGATTATAAACAGGAGTCCACTCAGACTTTAAAATGTCGAGGCATATAGCGCCTGTCTGGCTCGAAATATTCGGGTGGAACACGCGGGTACGGAATTTGGCTGAAGGCGGCTTCAGCGGATACTCGGGCGGCACCTTGAAGTCGACTACGAACACACCACCCTCGTAGGGGCTACCAGCAGGACCGGGAAACGTCGCAGTTAGTTTCGTCAAATCGCTATCATCCAGTTGCGCTGTAAAATGCCACTCATTATCCGCCTTGATGGCTGCGAGATCGCGCATCAACCGTTTCGACATTTGGCGGTTAAGGCAGACTGCTGGCTGAGTAAGATCTTGACCTCTTCACACGAGTTATTAGCTAGCATATGGGCTTAGATGGGCTAACGTGCACGGCGCCGATGCAAAGTTAACAATATCAATAGCAATTGACGAATCTGAGCATCAGGAACCCAGCTATTGCTGTGGGAAAAGAAGCTACAAAACCTCATGAAAAACTTTAGACAGTTATTTAAAGAGTATACAACTCGGTGTACGTATCGACGTCGAAGTCGACAATGTCCTCACCACTAGCACTCAGAATCGACTCAACTCTGTCCTCAGGAAGGCGGCCACGAAGGTGACGCTCAAATTTCTCTAGCAGCACAGGTGTTCCCTCTTCGCGGCGCCGACGGTGGCCTATAGGGTAGTTCACCTCGACTTCATCGAGCACGGTTCCATCTTTCAAGGTCACCAGCAGCGCATTGCCAATGTAGCGTTTGTCTGGCGCATGATACTCGAGTGAGAACCTCTCATCCTCCACGCAAACCATTTTTTTACGCAATTCGTCGACGCGGGAATCTGCTGCTGCTTCGTCTGTGTAGTCGTCTGCGGTGAGATTTCCCTTGAGCAGAGCTATGGCTACCATGTATTGAATGCAATGGTCACGGTCAGCATAGTTATACAATGGCCCTGTCTTGTCTATAATACGCATGGCGGCTTCTTGCGTGCGGATCCGTACTTGTCTTATATCTTCAGCCGTCAATCCCAGATCTTTGAGTCGGCCATAGAGAGTAACTGCAGCCTCTACTGCTGTCTGTGCATGGAACTCTGCGGGAAACGAGATTTTGAATAACACGTTCTCCATAACATATGATTCATACGGTCGCTGGAATTTGAACGGCTGTCCCTTGAACAGAACATCATAGAACCCCCATGTAGGAGCTGATAGTGCGGATGGCATGCCTCCTTCACCACCTTTGACCAAAAGAGCAAGATTGACCGCCCGTGAACACGCATCTCCTGCGGCCCACGACTTTCTACTCATAGTGTTCGGCGCATGACGATAGGTGCGCAGGGCCTGACCGTCCACCCAGGCTTGTGAAACAGCAGCATTCGATTCTTCGCGAGAAAGGCCAAGCATTTTAGATACTACAGCAGTTGACGCAACTTTGACAAGTACAACATGGTCAAGACCAACACTATTGAACGAATTCTCCAGCGCCAGACAGCCTTGAATCTCGTGGGCTTTGATCATAGCTTCCAGAACATCCTTCACCTTGAACACTTTTCCCTCCTTGTTTTCAGTAGCTTTTGCTAGCCGTGTCTGCCAATCTGCGACCGCCAGAATTGCTCCGAGATTATCGCTAGGATGGCCCCATTCTGCTGCGAGCCAGCAGTCGTTGAAGTCTAGCCATCTTATGAGAGTTCCGATGGCAAACGCGCCTCTAATTGGGTCGTGAACGTAGTCTGTGCCAGGGACACGGGTGCCGTTAGGAATAATCGACCCTGGCACCACGGGTTTCACGATTTCCCTTGGCTGCGGGTACTTCAGTGCCTCCAGGCCGCATCCAAGAGTATCTAAGAAACACAGTCGTGCCGTCTCCCAGGCCACTGGGCTGGTAACATGATAGTCATGGACATAGTCCACTATGTTGCTGATCTCCTTGTCGAACGGCGGGCGAACATTGTCAGTTATAAAGCTGCTCATCGTACGCGTCCGCGCAGTTCTCACTGCTCTAGGTCGAATATAAGTCCGAAGCATAACACAGCCCTGAGATTGGGCTACCAGTGTTGATGCGGGGCAACTGAGATGCATATAACGCGCGGGGAAGGAAGTCTGGGCTAGGGTATCGCCTGACGGGGCCGGCTCGGCTGCATATATTGAAGAGCTTAAGCATGTGGTTTGCAAAAAAACCATAAAAATATGTCGAAAATATATCACAGTCTATTGTGAAGGTTCTATGTTGGGATGCTTTAACCAACCTCTTGCTTCGGGTTTGGAGAGTCTGGGTAGTTGGATCTCAAGCATGACCCGCCTAATGAATAAAGGAATCAAGAATGTACAGTCTACAACTGATAGCTACTAGTTGTTCCAGGACAGATACGAATGGTCTCCTAATCTCCGCGGTTTGATGAGATGCTGGAGAAGGAACGCAAATCCAAGAAGCGCAGAAATGCCTGCCACAACGCAGTAAGCGATGCCAAGGAAGTTATTACGCCCGCCGATCGCGGTTCTGGTACTCAGAAGCATCTTTTTACGACCCTTAAATAGCGTGGTATTGAAATTGTCGTTGATCTGAAGGCGGTAGGTTCCAGCAGGCAAATCGGCCGTGTCATTCCGACGAGCGAGCTTGGAAAACGAGGCGAGCGCCGGAGTCCGCATCCAGTTCTGGAACTCTTCCCATGTCGAGATATCCGGAATCGGATTCTCGTCAGTATAGCCATCAGGGAACTGTCTCGCCCAGTTAACGGGAGGCTCAACCTGGGAGTTCTTGTAGGTAGTCTTCTGGAAGCGATTTTTATCACGCGCCCATGCAATCCCAGAGGTTGTCATTTCATAGTCATCTGTACCATCGACGCCAGATAGACTTGTAAACGAATCATTGAACATAGAGTTGGCAATCAGGCCACATGGATAGTAAGGCTTACCATTAGGCGCAAGCGTTAGTGGCTTACAGTCATCCGTCTTCTTCAGAGATGAGCTTGAGACATTGCTTCCAGTAATCTGATCCTCAGACCACGACAACACAAGACGTCGGTGATTGAGATACATGTTTGTGATCGAGTAGAAAAGGTAAACAGGTCCGTTCATTGTAGTTGGTGTAGTAAATTGTAGTGTACAGACGCCATCACGTGCATTACGACCCACAAGAAGTGATTCGTTTGTCTCACGAACGTACTGCCACTCCGGCTGCTTGGGCAGCTTTGCATTTCCATTGAAATGATACTCAAGCTGTGAAGAAGCGACATCACCAAATGAGCTTGGCGCCTGCGTTGCACAATCGGTATAGTCGATCAGAAGCTCCTGTACTTGATCGCTTGCATGGATCAGAAGACCGCCGAACAGGGCAAATAAAGCGGCAACGCCAAAGAATAGGGGCAAAACTGTTCGTGGCGTCAGTATAGGTTGCCATGCTTTCAGTCGCTGCTGGCGGAACGCTGAGTTAGGAGGACGATGACTTTTTGTTTTCTTGCGCTCAGTGACGACTGACGCGCGCTCGCCCTCGCTATCGCTATCCATCGCGGGCCGGAGGAAATGCCAGTGGGCGCGGACTAAGCAGCTTCCAAGTCGAGTCCAGGTAGGAGAAAACAGAGAGAGAGGCAAAGCTGACGTGGGCAGTAACACGGGCTTTGTAATTTTGGCTGGAAAATTTCAGGACGGCGTTATGAGTACGCAGGCCGATAAAAACATTGAGATCTGGAAGGTAAAAAAGCTTATCCGCAATTTGCAGGAGGCTCATGGCAATGGTACGTCCATGATCAGTCTTATCATGCCGCCGCGAACTCAAGTGTCGCAATATGTGAAGATGCTCACTGAAGAATTTGGCACCGCTCAAAATATCAAGTCTCGTGTCAATCGCCAGAGTGTACTGAGTGCTATTACCTCAACACAGCAACGTCTCAAAATGTACAACAAAGTTCCTACCAATGGACTTGTTATCTTTTGCGGAGAAGCCATGACCAACGAGGGCAAAATGCGCAAGGTGACCATCGACTTCGAACCGTTTAAGCCCATTAACACATCTTTGTACCTATGTGACTCGAAGTTCCACGTCGAGGCCTTGAGTGAATTGCTTGAGAGTGATGATCGGTTTGGATTTATTGTCATGGACGGTAACGGTGCACTATTTGGTACTCTGAGTGGAAACACGCGTGAGGTTCTACACAAGTTCTCCGTTGATCTTCCTAAAAAGCACGGCCGTGGTGGTCAGTCAGCGCTGCGTTTCGCACGTTTGCGTGATGAAAAGAGACACAACTACGTGCGCAAAGTAGCTGAGGTTGCTGTACAGAATTTCATCACCAATGACAAGTGCAACGTGACGGGGCTCGTGCTGGCTGGTTCAGCTGACTTCAAAACTGAGCTATCGCATTCAGACTTATTTGATGGCCGACTCCAGGATAAAATTGTTAAGATCGTCGACGTCAGTTACGGTGGTGAGAATGGCTTCAACCAGGCTATTGAGCTCAGTGCAGAGTCACTTTCCAACGTCAAGTTCGTCCAAGAAAAGAAACTGCTCAACACATACTTTGAAGAGATTGCTAAAGACTCTGGACTGGTCTGCTACGGTTATGACGATACGCTCAAGGCGCTAGACTTGGGCGCGTGTGACAAGCTCCTCGTGTTTGAGAACCTCGAACTCATTCGCTTTGAGTTACGTGACTCTGAAGGTACCCTCACACAAGCTTATGCAACTAAGGATGCCCCTAAGGACTATCTAATTGCTCGCGATGGCACCGAATTGGAGATTGTGGATGATAAGCCGCTAGTCGAGTGGTTAGCCGAGAACTACCAAAACTACGGTGCTCATTTGGAGTTCGTTTCCGACAGGAGTGCTGAAGGTGCGCAGTTTGTCCGTGGCTTCGGTGGTATTGGTGCCCTTTTGCGATACAAAGTTAACTTCGAGCAGCTGGTTGACGAGAGCGAGGATGAGTACTACGACTCAGACTAAATAATCTAGTGGACGCAGGTACGTCATATTGGCAGTTTCCCAGGTTTATTGCTGATTTTTTATATTCCTTGGTTTAAAAAAATAAGGAGATTATGTAGATTTAATTTTACGAGATACTGCCTCCAATGCGGTCTCCCGCGCCCGGCCACTACCAATCTCCGGGTCACTCAGTAACAAGTGAGCCAGATTTTGCGTTCCGCCTGTCAAGTACTTACGTCGAGGGCCCAGCGGTGCTCGCAAGAGGCTCTCCAGCTCAGCCCGTAATCGAGCCACGTCTGCGGCTTCTTTAGACTTCCCCATTTTGCCTTTACCTGGGCCACGTTTATCTCCTAGCACACCAGAAACGTCATCCAGATCAACCCCAAGCTCTGCGGCAGCAGCAGCTTCCCACGAAGCCGTCTTGCCCTTGATGGTCTTAGACTGTACAGCATCTGCAATCTCCTTGGCCAGTCTCACGCGATGCCGCAACTGCTCCAGTACCGCGAAGTCAACTGAAAGTGGCGACAGCCGCGTCTTCAGTAACTTGGCCAACCGCGGAAGGGGTCCTGATGCCTCTTGAGGCGAACAGAGGGAAATGGCAACACCAGCGTGTCCAGCGCGGCCGGTACGTCCACTTCGGTGGACATACATGTCTCCGGTTCTGGGTAGGTGATAATGTACGACGTGGTCGACTAATGGCACATCGAGACCACGTGCAGCAACATCAGTCGCTACCAGAACGCTTTGTGGAGTGTTCTTGAATCGCTCAACTGCGCGTAAACGTTGCTTCTGGATCATATCCGAGTGGACTCCGTGTGCAGCTAGCCCGACTTCGCGAAGGAGCGGAGCAACCCGCTTAACTGCATCGATGCTATTCACGAAAACTAATGTGCGACCGGGATACTGCGTCAAGAGATAATACAGATAAAGATCTTTTTCCATTGTCGGGCATTCAATTACCGCTTGAGCCACTTGAGTAGCGACCTTGGTGGCTGGATCCGCGTCGATAAATGCAAAGGTCTTACGAAGTCCAAATTTTTCCTGTAGTAAGGGAATAAGATCATCTCTTCGTCGCTTCCGATTAGACGACAGTGATGCGCCGAGTTCAGCGTCCAGGGTAGCTGAGAATACCAGCGTCTGTCGCTTTCCTCGACCAAGTACGTCTAGAAGACTGTCAAGGTCCTTGTAGCTTCCTGTCTGAACGAGACGGTCGGCCTCATCTAGAACTAAAGTCCCAATCTGCTGCCATTCACGTCGCTGAGCCGCCGGCATTTGCTCCACAACTTCAAGAAGGCGCCCGGGCGTAGCTACAACAATTGGAGGGTTTTTCGAGAGCAGCCTCAGCTGCTTCTGAATTGAAAGCCCTCCGGTCACCGCAATGGCGCTGCGGTACAGCACCGCAGTAAGGTGGTCCCTAATCTGGTGAGCCAGCTCACGAGTTGGGGCTATGACTAGGCCCAACGGCCTTGGTGGCCGCACCTCAATATCTGAATTTGTGCTTTCCTTTCCATTCTTTAAAAAGCGATGCAGAATAGGCAGGCCAAAAGCCAGTGTCTTTCCTGATCCAGTAGCAGCTTTACCAATTACATCCTTTCCTTCTAATGCGGGTGGAATACTTTGCACCTGGACCGCGGTAGGCTCCATGAATCCTAGCTTTTTCAAACTGCCCAGAAGCTGTGGGTGTAGGGCTGGCCATGACCCAAGGTTATCAACTTCTACCGCTTTGCCTGTTTCTGCTATTTTTGTTCCCGACTCCGGTTGCCGATCGGAAGAGCTACTCGACAAAGATTTAGGTGCAGAGCTCTTCGCATTACTTTTAGCCGACTTCTTTGCTTGCTTTACCAACGGCTCGGCCGCCGATTCATCTGTAGATGCTCGTTTCGTTGCTTGCTTTATCAAGGGCTCAGCCGCAGATCCAGCCGCGGATTCATCTGGAGATGCTCGCTTTCTCCGCGGCACAAACGAAACTTTACCGGTACCGTCCTTCTCGACGGTGACGTCGTCGTCAATTTCCTCCAGACCATAGAACCACCCCTCATCATTGTCAACATCTGCGAGATCGCCGTCATCTACCCGCTTCCAGTTTAATTCATCGGGCTTCATGACCCTTTCCCCTTCGCAAATTGAATTATGAGAAATCAAAGGAAGCCTCAAAAATTGACAGATGACGTAACTAACGGCCGTTCATTCACAATGGGATCCAAAGTGGCAAAGACAGCAGGCGAGTGGCGAGCAATCTTAACTCCAGCTCAATTTGCAATTTTGCGAGGTAAAGGCACTGAGCGGCCTGGTACTGGAGAGTATAACCACTTTTCAAAGAAAGGAGTTTACGAATGTGCTGGTTGCGGCAACCCGCTTTATAGATCTGACACTAAATTCGACTCGGGATGCGGCTGGCCAGCTTTTTTCGATGCTATACCCGGCGCAATTGACTTGCATAAGGACACTACGATGGGAATGATGCGTACAGAGATGACCTGTGCTAAATGTGAGGGCCATCTCGGTCATGTGTTCTATGACGAGGGCTACAAGAATCCGACAAACGAACGCCACTGCGTTAATTCTGTCAGCCTGAAGTTCAAAGGTGCTTAATTTAAATGCTACGTATACGAAATTTAAATTTTTGGGTCTTCAGCGAATATGTCCTCAGGGAAATCTGCCTGAGGCAAAATCTCAATGGAATAGCCGTCGGCGTCCAGAACGAACCCAACGAACTTCATCTTTCCATCACGAAGATGTTTTTTGATACGAACACCCATTCCAGCGAGCCGGTCCAATTCAGCGCCCACGTTAGGAACGGAAATTCCAAAGTGACCGAAGCCTTGCGGAGCGTCGTTGCCATTGTGGTAAGCCAAATCAGTCTGCTTTTCTGTACCGTAGTTATACGTGAGTTCTATCAGGCCCTCGCGATCGCCGCGGAAGTCTGCAGACGAGCCCGGGAAAGCGAGGAAGAACAAAGTAAATTCAGCCGAAGGGAAGTCCCTTGTGTCAACGACTTCCATGCCAAGTTTGTTTGTGTAAAAATCTAGCGCAACATCTTTGTCCTTAACTCGAATCATACTGTGATTGAATCGTATACCAGTTTTATCTCCAGAGTTGGCGATAAGCTCAATCCAGTATCCATCCGGGTCAAGAGCAAACGCAATGTTGTGCTGACGGCCATCGCTCAGACGCTTCTGGAATTTCACACCATCAGCTTCGAGGCGCGAGCATGTTCCCTCAAGGTCAGAAACACTAAAGCAAATGTGACCGAATCCGCGATGAGGTTCCTTGTTGCCATTGTTGGCATGGAAGGTAGATGGACTAGCATCGTGGTTGTGACATAGTTCAAGAACTCCTTCACGAGCATACCACGGCGCATTGTGCCACAATGCGCTGCTCCCATCAAAGGCTAAGAAATAGTTAGTGAACCCAAGTTGGGGAACAGGAAGCTCGGTAATAACACTCATGCCAAAATGCTTGCTGTAGAAATCCAGCGACCGCTTAGGGTCAGCGATTCGAAGCATGGTGTGGTTCATATAAGAGCGAGGACCCATGTTGTATCAATTTCTTTGTTAGTACGGAGCGAGAAAGTAGAATTATGATTCGAGAATCTCCGTTACCCCGAGGTAGTAGTAAATGAGTTGCTATCTCTTATTTGACTGCTGAATGATAACCTCCCGAGAGCTGGTCTTAGTCACTGGCGATGCTGAGCTCGGCGCCAGTGGGCCAGCAGCTTGATGCTATGGCTGATCGCCCTGGCCTTACGGCTTGCGCGGTGTTAACATTGAACGGGAATGTTCTGGAAAGTAGAGAAAACTTCACGAAACCGGAGACGGGTGCCAGCCATGGTCCTGGAGATCCTGATGTCTACGGGCCGTCTCCTAAGCTACAGACACGAATCTGTGCCTTGTTTGCCTCCTCTGCGTGGCGAGATAAAGTCAAGGAAGCAATTTGGGTAGGATTAGAAACAAGCGAATACCGAATAGCTATAACTCCAGTGGGGAAGCTGTTATGTCTTGTTGTCGCAGCAAGTCCTTCTCACGACGAGAGCTCGGAAACTGCAAATGGTCAAGAAATCAAAAATCTTGCGGGCCCAGTGCTGCCGTGGGGTGTTTTAAGAGCGACTGTTCTGGAACTCTCAGCATCGCTCGCTGATAGCGTGGGTGACTTTGACCCTATTGAGTAAATAGCATATATAAATGTAGTTATCGGTGTATACGCGGTCTCCAGACTAACGGGTAAATCTATATAGAGGAGAGAGAGAGGTGACGTTCATGGCTCCAAGCTCAAAAACTGCCTGCCCTTCGCCCTCGGCTGCCAATGGCACAGGCTGGCATCTACCACATCGGTGTATGCTTTGGTCCAACTTCCTCAGCAAAGTCATCGCCGAAGGGATCACTTTTTCTTCTAGAGTCTGTGTGGGGAGGAGCATGGTCAGAGAAAGAACTGGCATCATCACTAGAAGAATCCGAGGGTCGTCGCACACTCGGTGGCCGCCGCGTTGGCTTGATTTGAGGAGCTGCAGCGGCAGGCTCAACTTCGAGCAGCTGGTCCAATGAAGCATTGTCCTTAGGCTGGAAAGTCAGTCGCTTACCCGCTACAACCGCATCCGCTGCCTGTATTGCAGCAACTAAATCCTGATTTGCATTGAGCAATTGCTCAATGTACTCCTGGATCTCAGGTGTGGGGTCATGAACAAGTTGAACGACTCGTTGCCGGAGCTGTTTCGCTTGCCGGTAGTACGTGCGCGTATCCTGAGACTTACTTGGGTGTTCATTCGTGATTATGAGCGAGTTCATGAGTCTTGTTGCAACTGAATGCGCTGTAGCAACAGTTGTCTGCAGGCTGGCGCTTCGGAGGTTGGGCAGGGGGCTAGGCGAACGGCTACGGCTACGTTGTCGAGGAAAAGCACTGCGCTGAGCGTTTCGGGGACTTTGGGGGCTCCGTGGGCTTCGCGATCCCGGGCCCGGGTCTAGATGCAGGTCATCATCTTCATCTGCTCCCCAAGGTCCGTCCGGCTGTCGTGGCTTTGAACGTGCTAGGCTAAGCCGTTTCGAACTCATAGAGCTAGAGTTACGGTTATGACCGCTCAGGCGACTCGAGCTTGTGAGGTCTCCATCTTCAGCGTCATAGTCACTATCAGTATTGCGGGAACCATGACGACTATGCCTCTCTCCCGACATCTTCACACCAGCCTGGGAAGCATATCCAGCGAGTTCCGGGTGATTACGGGACCATCTGACAACAATGGAACGTGCGTGCTTTGTTATGGTCACTGAGCCTGAAGCAGCTCCTGAACCAGAGGCAAGATTGGCAACAGCGTCACCGAGCCCAGTCTCGGTAACTACCGGCATCATTTTTCGACCTCCGTTGTCGACTAGCAGCTCAACCAGAGAAAGAGCACGCGCAATTTCATGAAGCCTACCATATTTGAGCTTTTTGCGCAGTGCACGACCAGCCTCCGAGGCACCGTTACCAGGATGCGATTGGATGAGCTCAATCAAGTCTACCAATCTCGCCGGATTCTCTTCACGACTTCCAACGATTTCATCAATGTCAGCAGAAATAGCAGTATACTGCTTAGAATCACGGAACAAGCCCATGGACCCAAAATACCCCTAAACTTTGAATGACAGCGGCGATTGGAAAGGGGAGAGACCAGGTCCTGATGGCCGCACGGCCTTAGATAAGGTGTCTTAATAATACGCCCGCCTGCTTGGCGAGCGGCGATCAACAGAACGGTTAGAATTAAGACTGTTTTAGATTACAGACATCTAAGCTTAATTCAATAAGTGGCAATACAGGCGTGTTTTCAATATCGGTCATAATATGGCTCTTGGTGAACGTCCAGCGATAATATAACAGAAGTATAAGGTAGCATTGTTTTCGTCCACTCCTTGAAGTCTCTCTTCACTTCTTCAAACTTCTCGAATAACAAAAGGCGCTTATCTCCACGTTCACGCTTATCGTCTCCAATGTCGAACAGGTACTCGCACCCTGCAATTCTGAGTGATTTGAAGTCTCCGTCTCGCACTGCGGCCCGCTCATTTGCTTTAAAGCGCCAAAACAACTTACGAGAGTGTGTAGGGCCCATTCCAACCAAAATGGGCAAGAAATTCTCGCCATCAACATGACTTCGATACTTGCCACCAGCAGCAGCGACTAGAGTTGGTAGAAAGTCCATGGTTGTAACAGCTTGGGAGTTGTCCACTCCCTACGGCAACTGGCTCGGCCAGCTAACCAACAAGGGGACGCGCAAGCCACCCTCGAACGGCTCAGATTTAACACCAGTGGACGGCCATCTATCCGAGAATCTCTCGCCGCCATTGTCGCTCGTGAAGACTATAAGCGTGTTGTCCAGCTTACCTCTGCGTCCGAGTGCATCTATTTCCTTTCCAATATTCTGATCCATAGATTGCACCATACTACTTTACACGCGGATGTTGCCACTGTCATTACACCAGAGGTCCTTCAGTTGCTGAGCAACGTGCTCGTCCTCGAGCCCTTCCCATGGCCAATGCAGAGCATTGAAGTGCAGCGATATGCAGAGCCACTCGGGTAGCCGAGCAGACAGCTGAATTTGCCTAACTCTGAGTTAATCGGATGCCTCGTTTCGCCATGTCATCGAGCACTGGGGTTTTGTAGTTAACGCGACCATAACAGCTCAAATCCGCATATCCAAGGTCGTCTGCCAAAATAAAAATGATACTTGGAGGTGCCATAGTGTAAGTTTTACTGCGAATGTTTTAGTCTAGCCGAATTTAATAAAGAGTAACTGCTTCAGTCGTGCATTCACGTAGTCTTGCCTAAGAGTTGACGAGAGCGTTATTTATTGAACATTTAGCATTGCAAATAGGGACATAGATATAATCCGTAACTATAAAATGTCTTGAATTGACATTTTTTGGATATTGAAGACAACAGCCACATTGTGAGCCTGACAACGCAAACGGATAGGACAAGTCAAATACAGGCTTTATCCAAGGAATAGTCAGCGTCGCGCGCGATGTAGCTGTGTAGCGATATTTGCTTACCAATCATAAGCTAGCGAGCGTGTTTTATATATCCATAACTTTTTCATATAAGGCGGAGGAGGGCCCGACATTGAATGCTTGTGTGTATTTGATGAAGGTAAATTTTGCCATACTTTGTGTTCTAAGTGACGTAATTATCGTTTATTATTGACTTCCAATAGAGCGAGAAATCTGTTCCTGCCATGAGTTTCATTTTCTGTGTTCTGTGACAGTAGAGCCTTAGATTCAAAAGGACAAATATCCTTTCGATTAACTTATATCAAAGAAGAAATCTTATAGATGCTTTTGTTATAATCTAATGATAACCAGCTACCCTTTTTGGTTTCTCGGCTCGCGTAAGGCGTTGTTGCTACTTACCACCAACGGAAAGTTTTCCCATCCTGCTTAGTACCCCTCGTCCTTGCGAACAAGAGCGCTCTCCGGTACCCCATCCAACGTACTTCACATGCAGTGATAACATAAGCAGCCAGCTCACTCTCCATAGCATCATGGCGTCACGTAGAGGTCAGCGGTATGATATACCAACAGCCACCTCTCCCAGTACGGCAGGCTCGGCAAATGTCGGTGGAGTCGGCCAGACTGAGCCCTCTTTACACGTGCGAGTAGCTCAGTGGATGCATCATGCTGACGAGAAGCTAGGTGAGTTGGGGCATCCACTGAAGCCGTATTTGCCAGGTATAGGTCGTTTCCTGGTTATCTCCACTTTTCTGGAGGATATTGTGCGAATCATAAGTCAATTTAGCGTCCAGACTCGTTACATTTGGCAAGTGCGGGGTCTGCCGTGGATTCTAACTGTGCTATTTCTGATCTTGAACGTGGCGCTTATGGCCGTTGGCTCGTTCTTTGTCCTCACCAAGCGCCGTCTTGAATTGGGCGTGGCCTTTTTAGGTGGAGTTATCGTCAGTCAAGGTCTTGTGTATGGCCTGATCTTCGACTTGCGTTTCTTTGGTCGTAACTTGTCGCTTGTTGGGGGTCTTTTACTCGTAGTTAGCGACGTGTTCGCCAACGATAAAAACCGATACATTCCTGGGCTCCTCCGCACTGATACGAAGGATAATCGCCAACGATTTATCCTAGGTGGGCGTGTGCTGCTGGTGCTTCAGTTCATTTCGCATCTGTTCCGTGCGCGTTGGACGCCTCTCCAGACCATTGTTAACCTCGCCAGTATTCTAGCATGCGTTCTTGTTGTGATCGGCTTCAAAGCGCGATTTTCGGCATCATTACTGGCAGGCCTTTTATTGGTCCAAAACCTTGCGACTAATTCCTACTGGCGCCTCTCGGCTAATAATCCTAACCGAGACTTTCTGCGTTATGAGCATTTCCAGCTCCTATCCATTGTTGGCGGCTTGATTTTGCTTGTGAACATGGGTGCTGGGCGCCTTTCGTTTGATGAAAAGCGCAAGATATATTAAGAGAAAATAGGAAGTCGGCCATCGATATGCTATCATATCGTTCATGCTGCTGCTATTAGAGAAATGATTAAAAGGAATCGAATTCAATTAGAAAGATTTACCAATTCTTACACAGTCATATCGTACTCCGCAATCGAAAGAGCAGGGTACTGAATTGAGTTCTATAAATTTTTTGCCGTATATATTCCGACTAAGTTCGTGACTTCCTAGCATCGTTAGCCAGTGATATCAAAGTCTCTAGCTCGCCGCTCTTCGCACACATCTGATAGAAAATTCCTTCCTTGTCTTCGAGCAAATCATCGGGTTGTCCAAATTGAGCGACTTCGCCATGCTCCAAGACAAGAATACGGTCGTAATCTGCAATAGTTCGGAGTCTGTGGGCAATCGTAAGAATGGTAACGTCAGTAAATGCCGTACGAATAGTGTGTTGGATTTGAGCATCGGTATCATAGTCAATTGAAGCCGTAGCCTCATCTAACAAAAGAACTCTCGGTTGCTTTAATATTGAGCGTGCTAGACATATGAGCTGGCGCTGACCTTGAGAAAGGTTGTTTCCACCTTCAGAAATCTCGCTATCCAGGTTGAGGAACCGATTTGTATTGTCCTCCTCGGCAGTTTGTTCAATAGCTGCTGCTGCCGCTTCAGAAGAAGTGACATTTTCAGGTACTAGCTGCACCTTAGCAAGAACGCCGAACATCTCGTCATCACTATACTCGCTGAACATGCTCAGATTACTGCGCAGAGTACCTTTGAAAAGTGTCGGATCCTGTGGGATAATTGCCAAGTTCTCGCGTAGATCAGCCAGCCCAATTGTTGAAATATCAACACCATCTATCTCGATTGAACCTGCAGCCGGCTCCAGAAGACGGAAGAGAGCCGTGATGATTGTAGATTTTCCGGCTCCAGTACGACCAACAATGCCGACTTTGAGACCACCAGGAACCTCAAAAGAAACGTTCTTGATTACGAGCGGAAGCTCAGGCCCATAGCGCAAGCTCAGTCCCTTGAATGAGAGAGTACCATGTTGGGGCCATGAAGCAGGAGGCCGAGATTCCGCAATAACAGCCGGGGCCTCCTGCTCTACATCAAGGTATTCGCCAACGCGCTCAACAGAATTCATTGAAATTTCCGTCTGGCTGTACATGCGCACAATCCAGAGGACCGCATCACCAAAGCCCATAGCATACGACAAARAAATACCCGCCATACCTGCAGAAACAGTGTCCGAATTCCAGATCAGGAAAAATCCGGCCAACACTATCACAGCCATAGACATGAACGCACTCCAGAAGGCGAGCCATCGGTTGGATACCCACAGGAAGAAGTAAGGACGGTGATTGAAATCAACTGAGTTCCAGTTCGAGCGCTGAAAGCGCTGAGCATCCCCGAACGCACGAATCACCACAGCTCCGCTCAATGTTTCACTGAATTGCTGGAAAATAGGCGATCGCGTAGTAGATTCGAGACGCTTGAGCTCACGAGATGCACATAGGTAGGCGCGGCCAACCCACGTAAACGCTGCTGCAATCAGTGCAGCTCCGGGAATGAAAGAAGGAGTTACGTATGAGATCACAGTTGAGATAACTGCAACATCAATACAGCACATGATGAAGAACGACAGATCGACGATGAGCTCCTGATCGATCGTTTCCATGTCCTTAGAAAACCGATTCACGATCCGACCAGATGGCGTTGAGTCGAAAAATCGGACGCGTGCACGCGAGACGGAATGGAGAAGTTTACGGAATATCGTGCGGGAAGCACGAACACTTCCGAAGAAAAGTACACCATCTCGTAGAACACCCAGTATCGAGTAGATTATACCAAGAGACAAATACATCAGCGCATAGTACGATAGGGCACGCGAGACATCGTGAGGGACACCGTCAACCCCGAATCTCCGTACCAACTGGTCAGCAGCACGGCTAAAGGCGGTCCGAGCAGTACTTACAATAGGCACTACGAGCGTGAACTCAGTTTCATCTACGCCGAGATCTGCAGACGCCCATTGCTTGACCCACCATGATTCAAGATACTCCGCTAGAGGAGTGGCGAAAAGGACGAATGCAGCAGAAGCAAAGAAGAAAATACCACCAAGCTCGCGAGTGTATCGCATGTAGGTCTCCAAGGGAATGGCACCTATCGCACGCTCTTCTTCGTCGTCAACAGGAGCATCATCATTTTCCCCAACGGCACTCTCGGAGCCGATGACACCCATAACATCACCACCAACTTCAGAATGATGACCGTGGCTTGCATGCTTAGGACCATTAACATCATGGCCCAGGCGCTGAGCTGCCTCAGCTAACTGTTCCTCAGGTGTATCCCGGTGGGTAGACATTTCAGCCAGGTTAGTAGCTGATTGTGTACGTGATACAATCGCAGATTCAGCGTTGCGCCGAATCAAGTCATCGTCTCCTAGTGCACCCGATGCAGCAACCTTATCTGGTTCACCTGATGCGACAATCTTGCCGTCGTTGATCACAAGGACGTGAGCTGCGCGGCCAACTGTGAGCGCCACGTTGTGCGACACTAGGATAATTGTGCGACTGTTGGCGATAGGGCCGGTAAAAGCGTTATTGTACAGGGCCTCGGCGGTGTGAGAGTCCACAGCACTGAGCGCATCATCCATAATCAAATGGCGCGAATTCGAATACAGAACTCGAGCCAAAGAAACTCGCTGCTTTTGACCTCCGCTAAGAGCGATACCCTTGTCGCCGATTAGCGTTTGATCACCCCTACTTAAAATCTCCAGATCGCGTCTGAGCTCGCATGCGTCGAGGACAGCATTGTATCGGGATTTGTCAAACGGTGCAGAAAAGATAATGTTGTTTTTGATAGTGTCGTTAAGAAGCCATGGTTGCTGAGGAGCGTACGCAACAGTCTCCGCTAGACCATTTGGCGTACTTGGCGCAGAGTGGCGCTCACCAATGGCGGCGGCTGGCAAGAATACCTTGCCAGAGTCTAAGTTCATCTCACCCAATAACGCCAGCAGTAAAGACGTCTTTCCTGACCCCGTTGGGCCCACGATCACATTCAAGTCACCTCGTACAAATGTGACGTCGATGTCTTTCAGCTTGAAGGAATCCTCGTGGTCGGACCACGAGAAAGAGGCAGCTTCGAATCCAATCTTTCCGTCGGGAGTCGACTCAAGCTGTTTGTATTTCGGCGTCTCAGGCTCCTGTAAATACTTGGAGATTCGCAGACCTGAGACACGGCAACTGGTGACGCGAGTGATTAGATTTGCAACATCATCGAGAGGATAACGAACAACTTGAAAAATGGCCAATGCGGTGAATGCGACTGACGAAGTCAAGTTCCCACCTTGGATATACACATATGACCAGAACGTAGCGGTAATAATAGCGACCGGCATAAGGAAGAATACAAACGACTCACCACACCAGATCACATACCGCCACAGTAAAAGTCGAAGCTCTTTGTTACGCGTCTTCATGATAGTCTCCACAAAGTTCCCTTCCCACGCAAAGAACTTTATAATTCTAATCGCGTGCAAAAACTCGTTTGTTTGTTCAATGCGACGATCAGTCACGGCCATAAGCGCATTCTGCGTAGAGCTAAACTTAGCGCCAAGATAAGCTGATATGGGCAGGCTAACGAGCATTACCGCTACACCAGCACCAATTGACCAACCAACTACCTTAAACAAGTAGCCAATCGATACAATGAGGATCGCTGGAGATGCAAAATTGTCATGTAAGTAGGAGAAAAATTCAGCAACCTTGAACGAATCTACGCTCATGAGGTTGATCACTGTGCCTACAGAGTTTGGATCGAACTTTTCAGGATCATCCTCATCCTCGGCCTCTTCTCCGTCACCAGTGCCTTCAGAATCAACGTTTTTGTCCTCGCTTTCAGCATCTGACGGCATGTGTACCGCCACTTGGCGATAAAGGGCCTTTCGGTAAACAGATCCTATCACGAGACCACGAATACCAACAGAAAGGATACGGCCTTGGTAGAATGCCTGGTTGACGAGCACAGTGTGAAGGAGGTGAGAGAAACCTAGACCGAAAACATAGAGCCAAGCCACCGGCCGCGGAGCCACAGGGTCCTCTACATACTTCAGGATCAGGTTGACAAACAGTGTGGGCGAAAGAGCCAGAAAAGCGGCTGTGACACCGAAAAAGACGTTGAGAAAAAGGGGCCACCGCAGCGTTATGATAGTACGCCACCAAAACGAACGACGCGGGTCATGCTTGGAGAAACTTTCGAAAAACGAATAAACGTGGTCCTCCTCTCTCAGCTCCCACACATCCGAGGGCTCAAGCGGCTTGCGAGTTGCTCCGATAATCATCGATGAGTTCCAGCAGCACGTCATTATCCGCAATAACGACGATGTAGGCTCTGCCGAGGGTATCGCACCTTTTGCTGTATAGAGCCGTGCCGCTGAATCGCCAATGGGACTCGTAATAAGAATGACCCACTGCGCAACACTAACAATCAGCAGGAACACCGAAAGGCGAAGAGCTTCTGGGCTGAAAGGGCGTACAATTTGGCTATACCACTCCATTGCAAATATCACTAGCATCAGCATATACAGATATGCGCACTGCGAGAATGGCTTTGCTATAAGCGGTTCTGGATCATTCTCACCCACCTTGCGATAAATCACGAGCCCCAATGTCCACAGAGATGCCGATACCAGTACCAACGGCACATTGGGTGCCCATTGGGCATACCCAGCAGCGACACTGTGTATTGTCCATAACATAAATACTAAAGCAGTCTGGCCAACGGCTAGGGCAAGCTCGCAATTGAGCCGCAATTTATCGCTGGCACCGCGACGACGAATGGTGACTATAGCCGCCGGGTCCGAAGCGTTGTCAGGGTGAAAAGCATGCTCATGCCATCGAGTTCCAAATGTACCTTCAGCGTCGTCAAGAGATATCCGCCGCTTGGACACGAGCACGGCGTACCCTGTCCACAGCACTAAGACTACAACAGAGATAAGCACTGGCCATAGTTCTAGATAGCGCTGACGTTGACAGATGCCAATGTCATCGAGCTGCCACCACGGCCCTGGACACCCCATAGATATGTGATACTTTTTACTGTGGGCAAGACTGTGCGCCGTGTGGTTAATCTTTAACTAGGTCTCGTAAGCTATGACTGCTTACAGGGTAAGGGCGAGTTCTTTCTACCCAGCTCGATTAGGCAGCTCTCGGACCCTATCATTCGCGTAGTATAGATTGTGTGCTACATGAGTTCGATCGGGTTTGAGAAATACACACCACCGAAGGCTCATATCCGGGTAATAAGGAAAAGTATTCTGTTTTTCGATATTCTTAATTGCATTCTAGTAAATTCTTGTGTCTTCTGCTAATCTTTGCCTGAAAAGCATCTAATGAGCCGCAAATTCAATTGTGTGCTAGTTCGGAGCAGGTTGACGTCATAGTACGCCCGCACGTTACACCGTGTGAGATAGGTCTCTAACGAATTGAGGTACAGTGGTGATTCGTACGGTTCTCAAGGATGGCTTTCCCTTCGATTGCCGCTTTACGTTGATACGCAATGTGTAGACGAGATTATATACAGTTTCAAGATGCCACCGAGTAGAAGACCTACATCCTATTCAGTCATAACTCCGACCAAAAAAACGGACTTCCACCCACAATTCTACCTGAACTGTTAAAAGCTAATCGAACCTAGATGCTTGATCTGGGATATGACAATTATTTCTTCACGCAATCGAGCTAAGGCCGTGAGCAGCAGCGTTGAGTATGTACAGGGTGACAGGCGCACCGTCGCCAGGTTTTTCTCAACTTAGTCCTCTTATGAAATGTTCAGCATTTTCTCAGATACTCTCAGTAATTATATTGGCCCTGTTTTAAGTCCACTAGCCGGCGTAAAGCGCCCGCTTCTTTAGAGCGCAAATCCTCGCGTATAGCTCCGAGAATATGGCTGCAACCGACATGGTTCATAGCCCACAGAATGAATAAACCAACGCGTCTCTGTGTTGTCTATAGAGGACCTAATTGCAAGACTCGGAATATACGAGATCAGCTTACTCGCGCGTAAAGCGGGACCTGGTGAGCGAGCGATGCTAATATCTGCTAATGTAAGCGCCGATAAGGTAAGGAGGTTTTGCACAGTAAGCAAGTGTATTGGACGTGCAGGTTGTACAATTTCTGGGGTCTAAGAACATAAGGAGAACCTTCAGATGCCCGGGATATTGCAGAATGCTCCTGGAGAGGGCTACCACCATTCAGAAACCCCGGATAACTTTGACAGGCGTCAGGTGCTGGAGAATACAGAGTTGAATGCTAAGCTAGGGAAAGAAGGCGATGAACTGCGGCGCAAGCTGAAGACAGAAGGCTCTGAGCAAGAGATTGAACCTGTCGAGAAGCACGCAAGTTTTTCTAGCGACACTGCCGAGCCGCATAAGAAGAAGTTTCCCAAGACAAAAGCTCCGATGGCAGCGCCACGTTCACCTCAAGATGCGGAGGACGACGATGTGCATTTCAACGATGTAGAAATATCTGAATGGGACAAGCAACGAGGCCAGACAGAGAAGATTGATGAGCCAAATACACCCTATCTGGGTACTGCCAAGGACACTGAATACTATGATGAAGACCCAGTTCCTGGCTTCGACTTAGGCGAGTCACAGTAGATGCCGTGGCTAGAGAGTATGTAGTGTGTGCTTCATGCTAACTTAGTCTATTGTCTTTATTGAGCGCGATTGTAGGGCACTCAATGTTTCCTCATATTGGTGCTGCGACTCGGGATGGCGGGCTAGGTATTCCTGCGCTAAGCGAGCCAGGTAACTTCCTTTGAGTCCCACGCTTCGAGCCAATACTCCCTCGAACTCAGAAAATTGGCCTCCGTACGGCTCCGGAAGATGTGCTGTGGCAGCTAACCCGCAGAACAAGCTGGCATAATCTGGGTACCACCAGTTGAAGTCGTGGCCGGGGAGGTTGGCTCTTCGATGAGCTTCCCACTTTTCTGTCTCCTCTACTGAAGGCCACTCCTTGCGATCAAGTTTCCATAGCGCAGCAGAAGCCTCTGCGCGCATAGCTAACGACTTCCAAAAGAAAGCGCAGCCAATGTGCGATGAAAACGTCAGAGAAGCGTCGTGCTTCCACCATGTGGACCAGAGCAGATTCTTAGTTCCACGACCTCCAGGCATGGTTATGCCGTCGTACTTGGACAAATACTCTTTGAGATATGGATACGAGTATAGATATCCCGTAGCCAAAATAATAGAGTCTACCTCGATATTGCTACCATCGCTAAAGGTAACCTTGAGAGCATTATTAGCGCCGATACTGATGTGATCAATTCCGGTATGAGTCTTTATCCACGGCTGGGCTATCCAGGGAATGACAAAATCCAGAACTCTACGGAAACTGAGATGGACCTCAGCTGCGCCAGCTTCGTGAGAAAGATGAGCTCCGTCGACGCTACTGTACCCTGCCCCTACAATCAAAACACGCTTGTTCTTATAGATACTAGGATCGCGGAATGTTTTTGTGTGTAGAATGGTGCCCCTTGGCGCCTTAGATATGGCTTCCCGTAGCCCGGGAATTTCAGGTACAAATGGTACATTGAAGCGTCCACTAGCTGCGTAGACAAAGTCTGCTTCGTCTGTCCACCATTCAGTACCTTCATCATCTCCGGACTCAGCTTTTCCGTCTCTCTTACATCTCCGCACGCTGAGCTTCCACCTTGAACCTGGACCGTCAGGCTGCCACACGCGCTCGACGGAGGTATTGAGCAGAATGCGACTTTCATGGCCCTCAAAGTATTCTAGTACATAGCGACGCAGATCCTCGTGCCCGCGATATGTGTCGTCTTCGCCAAATTTTCGTACGCTAACCTCCGTTTCCTCCGCGTTCAGAGGTCGGAATGGTTTTTTTGGGAACTGGAGAAGTTCGGCAATGACATTGGCCTCAACTTGAGGATAGAGCGAGCCCTGATCAAAAACGGAGCGCTTTAAATGTTTAGGGCTAATGAGTATTTGATGGCGAGAAGCATTCTCTGCATCTTCCGGAACTTTTACGGAGCTGTCCTCAATGCCCTCTGCAAATCCAGGAACATCCTCCTCGGGAGAGAAGTTCAACTGCTCGTCTAGTGTCCACGTTCCTCCCAGGGTGCAATGGCGTTCGTATAGGGTGACGTCGAAGCCCGCGTCAACAAAAGTCTGAATGGCTATCGCTCCAGCAGGCCCGCCGCCGATAATAGCTACTTTAGACATCAGAGGCACTCTCTCAAAATACCTGCGCTGTCTGAGTGCTAACTAGGTGGTTTAAAGTTTCACTAACTCGTATATGTATCTCGAGGGCATCTTCTCATGACGTGCTCGAGCGTGATCGAGCGAGATCACGATTAGGCCAGGTCTCTATCGAGCTAGGTGCCAGGATTCTACGTTGGCACATAAATTATAGTTTTTAATTATGGGTTACTGTCTCAATCGACGTTGAGCATCGTTTCGCCAAGTAAGCAAATTATATTTACGGGCAGTTCGCCGTTATCGCCGATCTGCGGGTATTTTCAATCACGTGCATACGCGTGATGGCAGAATAAAGACTGAAAACTGCCCGCAGTGAAGTATCCCGCCAAATAGATCTACAAGATGTCCAAGGAGCAAACAAACGAACCAAAGTGGCGATTTGAGACCAAGCAGATCCACTCGGGATGGAACAACGATCCTCAGACAGGGGCGACTTCTCTGCCGATCTATCAGACATCTTCGTACGCTTTCTCATCTGCTGAGCAGGCCGCTGGACGTTTTGCTCTAACAGATCTGGGCCCAGTTTATAGCCGGTTGACGAACCCCACAAATGAAGCTGTGGAGAATCGGATCGCCGCCCTTGAGGGCGGCGTGGGCGCACTTCTTGTTTCCTCGGGCCAGGCCGCGTCTGCTTTGGCTATCATCAACATCGGCGAAGCTGGTAACAACGTCGTTGCTTCCCCGTCATTGTATGGTGGCTCGGTGACCCTGCTCAAGAATACTTTGGGCCGACTCGGAATTGAAGCTCGCTTCGTTGCTGACCCCCACAATGCTGAGGACTGGCGGAAACTCGCTGATCAGAAAACAGTCGCATTCTATGGCGAGACTATCCCTAATCCTAAGGGAGATGTGTTCGACATCGAAAAGATTGCTAAGGTAGCGCATGAGGTTGGTGTGCCCTTGATCCTTGATAACACCGTAGCGACTCCATATCTCGTACGTCCCTTCGAGTGGGGTGCCGATATCGTCGTGCACTCTGCCACGAAATACCTCGGCGGCCACGGCACGACGCTTGCTGGTGTGATTGTGGACTCTGGTAACTTCGACTTTACAGCAGATCCAGAGCGATATCCGCACTTCAATAACCCAGACCCGAACTACAATGGACTTGTATACGGACGTGACCTCGGCAAAGGCGGCTTATTTGGGGTCAATCTCAGTTTCATTTTGCGTGCTCGTACGGTCGGCGAACGTGACCTCGGTTTCGCCATTTCGCCGCAAAGCTCGTTCCTTATCGAACAAGGCATTGAAACTCTTTCATTGCGTATGGAGCGTCACGTTGACAACGCTTTCAAGGTTGCACAGTGGCTTGAAAAGCGTCCCGAGGTTAAGGAAGTTGTTTATGCTGGCTTACCATCCTCGCCGTGGTACTCACTCGCTCAGAAATATGCACCGCGTGGTCCTGGCGCACTCGTATCGTTCATCATCGACGGTGGAGCGCCTAAAGGTAGAGCATTCATCACTGGTCTCGAGTTGCTGCCTACTGTGGCTAATATTGGCGATGTCAAATCCCTAGCCATCCATCCGGCGTCCACAACTCACTCGCAGCTAACCGAGCCTGAGCTACTACGTGCTGGTGTCCACCCCGGCACGGTACGTCTCTCGGTCGGAATTGAGCACGTGGATGATATTATTGCAGATCTCGAGCTCGGTTTTGCGGCTGCTAGCAAAGCCTAGAGTGAACTAGTGCGAGTTTACTACAGACTGAACGCACATGAAACTTCCAAAAGCCTAAAATAGCGCATCTGCTGCTCCTTGATGATAGTAAGTTGATTGACTAAATATAAGCGGACAGAACCGACCTGACCTACAAGTGACAACTGTTAGAAGTCAAATGTCAACAAAATTATGCTAGTAGGGAAGATACGCCATACTCATCTTATCCTCCAATAAGCCATTCTTATTAACTCGACCCGGGGATCTAAACTTGGATGATTATGCGTATGACCACTCTCCCAACAATAATAACTGGCGAACCATACGCAGGCAAAATGCCGGTAACGTAAGTTATTAAATACGAGAGGTAACGGCGAGCAAAATTGCCGAGAAGAGTAGCATGAGCAGTGCAGCCGCTTGTAAATTTTCCGCGGTTGACAATGTACCGAAGCGCACCATAATCATAAAGGGATAGGAGACTGTATCAAGTTTGCGGCGATCGACGCAAGTCATAAATGGGTTAGGGCTTCTAGCCTCTTTATAACGGTAGGCAACCCACTTAGAAGCGTTGTAATTTTCCCTCACAGTCAAGGAATACGTGCTGTAAGGGGATTCCAACCAGATATCATGTCTACTGCTCTTCGTACTATCAATAAGGCTCTGCTGGTCCGTGGCGCAGCATACGGCGCAGGCAGCACCCGCAATTTACCCCGCGGCATCCGCAGCTTGTCGGCTCGACAGCAACCAGCGAATGCAATCTTTCGGGCAGGTGTCCGCTTCAAGTCCACAATGAAAGCTGCAGTGATGGAGACCAAGGGAAAACTAGAACTCAAGGATGTCCCGATTCCAAAGCCCAACCGGCACCAGTTTCTAGCCAAAGTGCTAGCCTGTGGTGTCTGCCATACCGATCTACACGCTATTGATCAGGACTGGCCTGTGAAGCCCACAGCAAAGATTCCTGGTCATGAAGTTGTTGCACGTGTGACAGAGGTTGGCGATTCCGTCTCGTCCGTGAAGGTGGGTGATATCGTCGGCGTACCATGGCTTGGAAGTGCCTGCGGCCACTGCGAGTTCTGCTTGGCTGGTCAGGAGACAGTTTGTCCTAGCCTGAAAAACGCGGGCTACTCAATGGACGGTGGCTTTGCTGAGTACATCGTTGGTGACCCAGATTTCGCGGCTTTACTTCCTGATGACATTGATCCTATCGAGGTGGCGCCCATTTTGTGTGCTGGTATTACTACGTACAAAGCGCTGAAATCTACCAATGCTCGCCCCGGCGAATGGGTTGTTGTTACTGGTCTTGGTGGTCTCGGCCAGCTTGCCGTCCAGTATGCCAAAGCCATGGGTTTGAATGTTATTGGCGTGGACGTTCGTGACTCGGTTCTGCAAAAGGTAAAAGATCAGCATGGCGCCGATTACGTTGTAAACGCTAAAACGGAGGACCCTGTTGCGTTCGTCAAGAGCAAGCTGCCTCATGGCGTCCAAGCTGCAGTAGTTACGGCAGTGACTCCATCTGCTTTCGGTCAAGCTCTCGATTTCCTCCGTCCTTTCGGCACTGCTGTACTTGTCGGTCTACCGGAGGGTAATTTCCCTCTGTCTATTTTCAACACAGTACTGAACGGCATTACCGTGCGCGGCTCTATCGTCGGAACACGCATTGATATGATCGAGGCTCTCCGCTTCTTCCAGCGCGGCCAGGTAAAGTCCGATGTCGTCACTGATAAGCTCGAAAACATTGTGGACGTGTTCCAGCGTCTACGTGATGGCAAGGTCGAGGGTCGTGTGGTCATCGACTTCCGCTGAGCGCATTCACTTCACACAGACCTTAGTAGAACTCTTAAGCTAGCAATCTACGTACTTTTTTCAATTGTTCTCTATTAAAATAAGATGTGGCCAGTTTTGAGAGCGGCAATACACGCTTAAGGCAATCACGACCAGCGAGAGTGTCTCTTCCCCTACCTCGATCAGCTCTATTACTGCTGGAGTAGCTTTTGAGTCTCACATATATATCGCCAGCGGCGAACGGCCAAAACCATCACAACGTAAGTAAATAAACGGCTGTCGCGTATGTTCTACACTTATAAAATAACTAGTTGCCCTGTGAAAATATCTCGTAGACGATGAAAAATGTGAGACAAAACGCAATTAAGAGCGGAACACAACACCATTCTGGACACCGCGTCTACCAGTGGCGTTAGTGTGCTGACCACGAACCTTGTAGCCCCAGAAGTGACGGAGACCACGGTGGGCACGCATACGCTTGAGCTTCTCAATGTCGTCACGGACCTTACCGAAGAGGTGGTTGACGAGGAGGTGGGTGTCCTTGCCATCAACGGGGTCGCGCTGACGGTTGAGGAACCAGCCGGGGATCTTGTACTGGCCAGGGTTCTGAACAATAGTGATGATACGCTCGAGCTCCTCAACGGTGAGCTCACCAGCGCGCTTGGCCATGTCCACATCAGCCTTCTTGCAGACAAGGTTGGCGTAACGGGGACCAATACCACGGATGGTGGTTAGAGCGTACATAATTTTGATGTTACCATCCACGTTGGTGGAAAGCAAACGTAGAATGTGCTGGAAGTTACCCTTCTCAGTGACGGTCAAACTCATCTTGAAGAGAACTGAGGAAGCAAGTCGTGACAAATTTTTCGAAGATGAGTGTGTGAGTGCGCTCTCTGCTGAGATTACTAATTGTTCACGTGACTGAATTTTTCAAGCTCGAGTGAGTCGAGTCGAGAGAGGATACGCACATCGTAGCAGATTAGTGACTAAGTAGCGGTTTAACATAAAGGTTTAAAGTTAAATTGTTCAATGCCTGGCCCAATCCGGCATCGATGCTATTTAACGTTCACTTGATCGTGATCAGACATGCCATTTAGATCCGATATACTTTTTGATAATGTTTGCGATAACGCGTTTACAATTCTTGATCCCAAGCCAATATTCCTGCTTAGTTCCCGCTGGCCCAGGTGCAGAAGTAGAGATCCTGTAAGCGAGAGTAGTTACGCGCATGCGGCTCTTGGAGCCCGAGGGCGAGGATGTGCTACTCACCAACGCTGAAGTACTTGATCATCTGAATGAAGCCAAGGCCTCGGCACGCTTAGAAAATCTGCAGACGATTATTGTGGAGATACAGGCGTATCTTCGGGAGCGGCCAGCAGGCAATCCAGAGGAGCCACAGACTGCAGAAAACATTGCTGAGTTTGTGCGCCATATCCGCGAGCAAAAGATTCAGCTTGAAAAAGCCGAAATTTTTCAGATCATCAACTCGGCGCCGACAAGCATGCCTGTTCTCTTTTGTCTTATAGAGGAGGCAGATATTCGGCTTTCTGAGGACCAGCTGCAGCTAATTTTGGATCTGAGCCAAAAGTATTTAGGCAACGAACCGCAGCCGACACAATGAGAACCCACGGCAGAGAACGTGGGAGCAGCGTGGGAGAGCAGCAGATCGGACGCCCTTTTGGGAGTCTGCTTTTTTGACGTCCTGGTTTATTATATACTTAATCACACTAACTTTAATCCTGTAAATCTACTCCATATTTGGCATTCCCATACCTCCCATGGGACCCATTGGCATGCCGCCGCCCATGCCAGACATACCGCCCATAGGCATCGGCCCGCCGCCGCCGCCAGCCATCTGTGCCGGACCGCTTCCTCCGTCCTTTCTGCGGGCGCTGACAATGTCGTCTACGCGGAGCAGAAGGGCCGAAGATTCAATGGCTGTCTTGATTGTCTGCAGCTTGACCGCCTCGGGTTCCCAGACCCCGTACTCGTTCATGTCTACAAGCTTGCCGGTGTTTCCGTCGATGCCCCAGGTCGTGAGGCCGTCAGCATGCTTCGCTCGAAGCGACGTCACTGCCCGCAGCGGATTGCCGCCGCAGTTTTGGATCAGCGTGCGCGGGATAACCTCGAGCGCGTCAGCAACAGCGAGATACGGCCACTGCGTAACGCCCTCGATATCCTTGGCCTTGCGGGCAAGAGCAACGCTGACTGCCATCTCGGTGGCGCCACCGCCAGGGCTTAACCGCGGCTCGAGCAATACATTACGGGCAACGGCCATGGCGTCCTGTAGATTGCGTTCGATCTCCTTAAGAATATCTTTAGACGTGCCTCGCAGGAGAATTGTGCATGCTCCGGGATCGCGGCACTGCGAGATAAACGAATAGTATTCATCGCCAATGATTTTGACCTCAAAGAGACCGCAGCGGGTTCCTATGTCGCTTGCCTTGATATCGTCGACGCGGGAAGCAATCGTGGCGCCCGTGGCACGCGCAATGCGGTTGTTATCAGTCTTACGCACGCGTCGAAGCACTGTGATGCCCTTCTTCTGCAAGTGATGCTGGGCAAGATCGGATACCCCTTTCTCGGTCAGAACCAGATCCGGCTTGAAAGATGCAATGACGTCGGCCATACGCTGGACTTGCTCCTCCTCTATCGCTAGTATACGAGCCCATTCTTCTTCCTTTGTGATCTCGATGTTTGTCTGGGACTCGCCCTTCTTGTACTCGAGAGGGAAATCAAGAAGCATGATGCGCGGGTTCTCAATTCGTCGACGCATTGCTGCATGGGTCACGTCCTTGTTGAGAACAACGCCAGCTATCACCTCAGATTCCTCCAGATCATCCCCTGGAATGCGTTCTATGCGCACGTAGTTCTTGATATCGACATCTAGGCGGCCAGTCTCCGTCTTCCGTGCTACCGTCCGGACACCGTCGAGGGCAAGTCGCGTCATGAGCTTGCTCCAGCGGGCTGCGTACTTGGTCCCAATCGAGGATCCAATGATCTGCAGCATCTCCTCATCGCTGGACGTATCCACATCTTTCGACACCGAGTGTACGACTTCCAAAGCGTCGTTGAGCGCCTCCTTAAGTGCCCGAATAATCACTACGGGGTGGATCCCGCGCTCGAGGTACGGAAACGTCTGTGCTAGCGTCTCACCGGCCAGAATAATCACCGACGTTGTTCCGTCGCCAACTTCCTCATCCTGAGAGCGAGAGAGCTCTATCATGGATTTTGCCGCTGGATGCGTGGCCTCGATTTCCCGTAGAATAGCATGGCCATCGTTTGTGAGAGTGATGCCACCTACGGGGTCCAACATCATCTTGAGCATAGCCTTGGGGCCAAGGCAGGTACGGACGATATCCGCCACTGCCTTAGCTGCTGTAATGTTCGAAATCTGGGCACGACGACCGGTCTCGCGCTCAGCAGCGCCGGTGTTCAGGACCACAACGGGCGCCTGCATTTTTGTCAACCGCTGCTTAGGTCAGACCACGTATATATGAGAGAGGAGAGTGCCACAAGATCAATGACATGAAATATATAATAGAGGCCAGAAATGAAACAATCCATATAGCAAGCCAAGGGTATATAATAACAAGATGTTAAAGGTATACATTCTGAGGTAAAAACTGCTTAAGAATTAAATTTGCCGCGCCATCGAATGAACTCGCGATTGGGGCTCACAATTTGACGAAATGGGAGGTAAGAAGAAGCAGGAGAAGACGTCACGTCGACAGAGATAAAAAAAATCAAGTTGAATAAAACAAGCTAGGATAATAACAATAATTGGGTACAGGTTAGAATATAGCGGCTCCTAAGAGCACCAAGCCTACTGCGGGAATCAGTTTAGAAGCTGCATTCGCCTCTGACGGCCCGGAGCTCCCTGGTTCAGAGCTGCCTCGCTGGCCACTTCGACTAGGTTCACCAGAGGCTCCTGCTGGAGGCCCTGACGGAGCATGCGTGATAACGCACGGGCAGTTCGTGATGGTCAGAGTTGTAGGTGAGGACACGGTGTAAGTACCGCCATTAGTTGTTATGGTAGTCGGCGTAGGGCAGTACGTTGTCAGTCTCGTCACCGTCTCAACTGTTGCCGAGCGTCCACCAGCAGATGCGCTAGCTCCACCTGAGGGGTTTGTGCCATTGCCAGACCCAGGGCTCCCAGGCTGGCCACCAGATCCCTTAGGTCCACTGGTCCCAGCGGCTCCACCAGGCCCACCAGATCCGCCAGAAGGTCGAGTGCCGTTGCCACCGCTGCCACTGCCGCTGCCGCTGCCTTCACCACCACCAGTGCCATTTGTCCGGCCCGCAGGGTGGGTAACTGTGCACGGGCAGTTTGTGATGGTCAGAGTTGTTGGCGACGACACAGTATATGTACCGCCGTTGGTCGTGATGGTAGTAGGCGTGGGGCAGTAGGTGGTCAATGCAGTAAGTATTTCTGTCCGAACAGATGCGCCAGTGGCTCCCGGAGCGCTTCCCTTAGGTCCAGCTTCAGTAGGATTGGTCCCAGCGGGGGGCACGCCTCCGCTGCCGCTGCCACTGCCTTCACCACCACCAGTGCCATTTGTCCGGCCCGCAGGGTGGGTAACAGTGCACGGGCAGTCTGTTATGGTCAGAGTTGTTGGCGACGACACAGTATATGTACCGCCGTTGGTCGTGATAGTAGTCGGCGTGGGGCAGTAGGTGGTCAATGCAGTGAGTATTTCTGTCCGGACAGATGCGCCAGTGGCTCCCGGAGCGCTTCCATTAGGTTCAGTGCCGTTAGCGCTTCCTGCCGGGCCAGGCAACGGCCCTGCTCCCGTGTGGTTACCCGAGGAGCCGGGAGTCCTGGTGATCGTACACGGGCAGTCGGTTATCGTCAGCGTCGTGGCCTCCACAACTGTATAAGTATGACCGTTGAAAGAGAGCGTTGTCGGGGAAGGACAGTAAGTCGTGAGAGCGTCTACTACCTCCGTGGTCTCTACGCTAGGCCCGAGCACAGCCGCGGTGTCCACTGACGACGTGCCTGCCACGGAGCTGCCACCAGGGGTACTAATACCCGTAGTGCCATGGCTAACAGAGGTATTAGAGAAGGACGACGCAGCCGCCGCCACGGCCATCAATGCAAGGCTCCAAATCATGATAAGTGCCCTGGTAGTTCTGATTGCGTCCTGAACTGGCTCCTGTTATGCCACATCCTTACTGCCTGCCTCATAGCTTTTATACTGCCGAGCCGACGCCCCTGCGCATCTAAAAATGGCCGACGAACCTTCCCAATACGGAAAAATATTCCTCTAACAGCTCCTGCACAAATGTATGAGCCCAGCAGCATTGCGGTGCTAAAGATAGTTACAAAATATTGCTAAAACGTCGCATCTTAAGCACGCACAAGACTAAGTTCGAGACACTGATGAGACATTATGCAAGTCGCGCATCATCGGGAGAAACCTTAAGCCAGCTTGAACCGGCTCATGCCTGCAGCCGTGAATCACGGAGCTTACCAGCGGGCATTACATTTCCGGGCCAAGGAGGTTTCTAGTTGCGATGACGCGTAACGCATACCACTGCTAGAGTCTCAAACATCTTCTGAAGTAATAGTTTCGGCGCAAATAGCGCTGGATAAGTCACCGCCGACTGTTGTTGACAGACAGACAGACAAAAGAAAAGGCTTAGCATAGCTTAGCTTTTTCAACGGCGCTGATCAGATCCGGAATGATCTGCGGGTTGCTGAGCGTTGACAGCTCACCGAGCTGGTCAGCCTGACCCTGGACAATCTTACGCAGAATCCGTCGCATGATCTTGCCGGACCGCGTTTTGGGAAGGTCTTCGACCACAAACACCTTGCGCGGCGCCGCAAACGGTCCAATCTCTTTGCGAACAAGCATGACGGCTTCCTTGCTCATGTCCGCAGTGGTCTTTTTGCCAGCTGCGATCTCGTCGCGCAGCCATGGCTCAAGAACTACAAATGCCATGATAGCCTGACCAGTAATCTCATCCTCAATGCCCACGACCGCCGACTCGACGAAAATTGACTTCTTATCGACCTGACCCTCGAGGAAGCAGGCTTCTACCTCGGCAGTGCTCAAGCGGTGACCAGACACGTTGACTACGTCGTCAATGCGGCCGCTCACAAACACGAAGCCATCTTCATCCACAGCAGCACCATCGCCGGTAAAGAAGTAACCCGGGTACGGCTTCAAGTACGTATCCTGGTATCGTGCGTAGTCGCCTTTGATGGTTCGGGCCATGGACGGCCACGGTTGTGATATCGCAAGCACACCTTCAGCAGGGTGCTCATTGATGGGTTTCCCAGACACGGAGTCGATAAGCTGGGGCTTGATGCCAAAGAAGGGGAAACCTGCTGCACCAGGCTTCATGGGAGTCACGCCGGGCAAACTCGAGCACAGGATGGATCCTGACTCAGTGAGCCAGTAGGTGTCGCACACTGAACAGCGGCCGCGGCCTACATTATTAAAGTACCACTCCCACACCTCCTCGGCAATGGGCTCGCCTACACTTCCCAGAGTGCGCAGCGACGACAGGTCGTACTTGGCAATGTCCTCGGCACCGTACTTACGTAGCAATCGTAGAGCTGTGGGGGCCACGTAGAACTGAGTCGCCTTATACTTGTCGACAATGTCCCAGTACCGCGTGTGTGTGGGGTATATCGGCGTGGATTCGAATACGATAGTGGTGGCTCCATTAAGAAGAGGACCGTATACGGCATAAGTGTGACCAGTGATCCAGCCAATGTCTCCAGCAGTGAACATGATGTCTTGCGGAACCAGCCCGAAGATGCATTTTGTCGTCAGCAGTGCGCCCAGCAGATATCCTGCGGTGGCATGCTGCATACCCTTCGGCTTTCCGGTTGATCCGGACGTGTAAAGCAAAAATAGCGGGTGCTCTGACGACACCGGCACGGGCTCACACGTCACCGGCTGCTTGGACACGGCTTCTGCATAAGGAATGTCACGGCCCTCAACCATTGAGCATGCAGACTTCGATCGCTTCACAACAATTACCGAGTGTACGTCGGGGCAGCTCTTGAGCGCCTCGTCCACAATCTTCTTCGCATCAATCTCCTTGCGAGCACGCAGCACAGTGTCGATTGTGATTACAACCTTGGAGTCTGCGTCAAGGACACGATCCTTGACGGCTCCAGGAGAGAAGCCCGCAAATACGCACGAGTGAACAGCGCCGATGCGGGTCACAGCCAGCATCGCGATCACAGCCTCCGGAACCATGGGCAGATAAATAGTCACAACATCGCCCTTCTTAACCCCAACCTCTTTTAGCAAATTCGCGAGTTGGCAAACACGCTCTAATAGCTCGCCGTAGGTAACAGTGTAGCCCTCACCGGGCTCGTCAGCCTCGTATATAATCGCCGGCTTGTTTGGGTTATCCCGCGCATGGCGGTCAACAAGGTTAACAGAAGCAGATAGCTCGCCCCCAACAAACCACTGGGGCGCGTGTGCGAAGCCCTCGTCGGCTACTAGTGCTTCATCAAATGGTTTCGACCACTCTAAATATCTTCGGGCTCGCTCGCCGAAGAAAGTGCTGGGATCGGAGATACTCTGTTGATAGAGGGTTCGGTACTCTTCCATAGAGCGAACTTGGTCACTATCAGACCCCCCAACTGGCGGCAACGCCGTAGACGGAGCGTCCACTTTGCGCACGTGCAGCAGCTTCTCGTTATCGAGTGGCGCCATGTTGACAAAAATAAGGTGTGGGCTCCGGTTTATAAACTGGGACTAATCTGATTTGCCGGGACGCGTGTCAAAGCACCTCCGCGGGGTAACAGGATGACAAAGTGTTGGGGTTGGGGATAAACCGCCGTCTGCGGAGGCGATCCGGACCCGGCGCGGACATTGTACTTTTAATAGTAGATAAATTCTGGGGATCTGATTCTAGTTTCTGCCATAGCTCAAAGTCAATCTAATCTAAGTTCAAGGCCTCGCCGGGTTAGTCACCCGGCCATTCGGCGCAAATGGCGTTTGAGATCTATGCCGACCCTCTTGCAGACTACAGCTGGGCAGGTCAACATTGGGTCCAGAAGCTAGGAAATGTTACTGGCATTGGCCGCCTGCCCGATCACCTCCATGAGGTTGTATTTTTCTCTACTATATACACTGCGATCTACTACTTGAGCGGTATCATTAGCCCGCTCCTTGTGCCTCAGTATCACAAGCTCTCTCCTGAAAACCGCGTCGGTTTCGACATGCATGTGGTGTCGCATGTACAAGCGATTGCGCTCTGCACGATGTCTTTCCCTCTGTACTTTTCACCTGAACTGACTTCCCTCGCAAGCTATACTCCTTATGCAGGCTTTGTGACCGCAGCGGCTGTCGGCTACTTTGTGTGGGATTCCGTGGTTTCAATAAAAGCGTCGAAAACATCGGGACCGGCATTCGCAGCCCACGGCGTCGCAGCACTGCTGACGTTCCTACAGGCGCTGCGGCCATTCATGCTGAACTATGCCGCTCCATTCATGTGGTTTGAGGCCTCGACTCCGTTTGTTAACGTCAACTGGTTCGCGTCGCACGTTCCGGGTCTTGTGAGTCCGCGCTTTCGGCTGATCAATGGCCTCTGTCTGCTTGTCACGTTCTTTATCGTCCGAATCGTTCTGAGCCCGATAAATGGCTACAAGTTGTTTAAAGAGGCGCTCATTGCCCCGCCCGAGTATGTTCCGCGCTACGTAGTTTGGCTTGTTTTGTTGTGCTACGGCACATTATGCCTGCTAAATTTCGTTTGGTTCTCGAAGATGCTGAAGATTGTCAAAAGGACTTTATCTAAATCTAAGAAGACGGCTTAAGTCTTATTGCCGTGCGTGTCTCGCTTTTGCTTAAATTTTAACTCTCAACTAGCTTCCTAGCATCCTCGTATGCTGGCCTCTGCAGACTGCGCTCAGCCACTCGAATGTCAGTGTGTATATCTTCGATTAGCGCATCGACAGAATCATATGATTGTTCCGGTCGAATGTAGCCACAGACGGCCACGCGGATGTGACACCCGTAAAAGTTCTCGCTAAATTTGTGCAGAATGTGGACCTCGGCGCTCTTTTTAGTGTTGCCATAGTACGGATTCCAGCCTATGCTCATAACCATTGGAAACGCCACATTAGCATCACTGCCTAGCTTGGCACCAAAATTGTACTCAACTTTACGCTCTTGAGGGTGTTCCGGGATGGATTTAGAATCTGACGCTGCTACAGCAACCCATCCATAGTAGACGCCAGGCTCTAGGTCGTTCAGCAGATCGGGAGCTATGTTTGCCGTGGGAATGCCGAGTTCGGACGAGCCGCGGCCGAACCCCGACGTCACCACCGTGTTCACAACTACAGGGTAAGGCGGCTCAAGCACCTCGGGTCCGGCAACCTCTTGGCGCATTGTCGATCGCGTAATAGGCTGACGGACGGGAAAGTGCGCGATGTCCCTTATGCAGTCGAGTTGACTACGCTTCCCTCCCTTCCCCCCCACCCCCCCCTCTCGCCCACCCTTTCTCCTTCTCCACTTTCCCTTCTGCCGCATCTGTGGCCTCCCTGACACGCACGAAACAATTCAATTTAATCAATGTTGGGTACGATGCTATATGAATCTAATTACTGTGAGGTTTTCCCCACACTTTCAATCGCTGTTGTGCCAAGGTGAGTCACCCCCACACGCATAGTCCTCGTGAGTCAGTCCAATAAACCACGCGATGACGACAACTCCTGCATCTTTCGCCCTTGGCCCCCCGCTGCCCCCCAGATCTCAGTTTACTTAATACGCCCTTTCTCGCTGCGCCCGCCCCCGGAACCCACGCCCAGGGTCTCTCGAGTGAGTATGTATTAGTAATATTGTGATGACGCATTGGTGTTTACATACTCCTCGGATTTCTGACTCAGATTTCTTACTCAGATTACAACCGGAATGAGACAGCAAGCAGGCGTTAGGCTCGAGGTAGGCGTTGATGACAACCCTTGCCGTCCTGGGTTAGGGCGGAATATAATGCGGGTTAATATAGCGGTCGTGTGAGCAAAGTCTTTTTTTGGCTAAGCCTTCGATCATGCTGAAAATCTTCCACCACTGGTGGCTGCCGGTGCTTTCGGCAGCCATCTGGTGGGGCATGCTGATAGCGCTTCTCGCGTGCTGGGCGGCACAGGGCCATCCGGTGTACGGATGGATGGATGATACCGATGGTCAGACCATCCTCTACATTTCTGATATTAGTGCTACAAATCTTCAGCCGATATTTATATCATGCTCAGGTGCTCAGGGACTATTGTTCGTGCTCAGTCTTGCCAGCGAGAGGTGGCTGAGACACAGGGCACGCCTCCGTCCCAACTTCCGGCCGTGGGGAAAGTGGCTCAGCGCGCTGGCAATCTGCTTTGCAACTATCGGCGAGCTAGGCATTCTTTTTGTATCCATTTTCAATACGAGGTACTTCCATCGTGCACACATGAGCATGCTTGTTGTTTTCATTGTTTTCGTAGGAATCTCTGCCCTGTGCTCAATAGCAGAGTACTTTATCCTTGACCGCGATCATCAACATAAACGTCACGTAGTTGTGTCGTTATGGTGTAAGATTGTTTGGTTCATCATCGAGTTGGGCGTCGCAATCGCATTCCCCACTACAGCCAAGCACCATGTTAATGCTTCAGCAGTTCTCGAATGGGTTATCTCATTCGTGTATCCATTTTACTCACTCATCCTTGCATACGACCTATGGCCGGCTTATAATAAGAAAAAGGGTCACTATCCAAAGTATCAGGACTTCGACAAGTATCCTGCGGGCGGGCCCGCTGATCCCGAAGCGGTCATGGCCCAGTGGTCCCCATCCGAAGAGGAGACTAAAGCTACATTCTAAAAATTTTTGATACATTATGTTGAATATAGTAAATCGAGAATATGAATACAAATTATGGAAAAGGAGTCTTATTGTCAATTATTTATAGTGTTACTCGTCGATTTCTTCCTTGAACATGCTCTCCTTAGCGTGGCTTTTTGCTTCGTCCGCTTCAGCCTCAACATTAGAAGAATCAAAGCCAGAAAACTTGTCATCTCCATGGGCTTTAGGTACAGTCCCTGATACTGCTTCGGGAGCTTTCTCAGCCACTTCCTTGGAGGTCTCTTTGGCTTCTGCTTCACTCGTCTTGAGAGCATCAGTGGCAGAAGCTTCGACCTTCGGCTCTGCGGGGGTCTCTACCTCTTTGGAAGCGCTGATTTTCTCTGAAGGATAAGCTGATGAAATCTTATCGTCAGCTTTGGCAGGATCCGTGGCTGCTAGATACTTCTCCTTGACAGCATCATTTTCGACAGCGCTCTTAGCCGCCACGGTGCTTGAGAGAGGCTCTGTGCTATTGGCAACCTCGGTAGTTGGCAGAGTCTCTGTGCTCTTGGCAGCCTCGGTAGTTGAGAGAGGCTCTGTGCTCTTGGCAACCTCGGTGGTTGAAAGAGGCTCTGTGCTCTTAGCAGCCTCGGTGGTTGAGAGAGGATCTGCAGCTGCAGTTTCAGCAGATCCACTAATCTCTGGAATACTAGACTTAGCAGCAGTCGCTGTTGATAGCTCGGCTTCTGCCGCCTTAGAAGCAGCAGCGGCATGGGCAGCAGCGGCTGCCTTGGCCTCTTCAACTGCTTGAAGGGCCTTAGCCTCTTCTGCCTTGGATTTGGCCTCAGCAGCGCGTGACTTTGCCTCTTCAGCCTTAGCCTGAGCCTCGGCAGCCGCGCGTTCTTCGGCAGCTACTTTCTCTTCTTTAGCCTTTCGCTTCTGCTCAGCCTTGCGTTCTGCTTCGAGCCGTTCTTCCTCAGCCTTCTTCTCGGCTTCAAGTCGGCGTTCTTCCTCCTCTTTGGCCTTACGCTCCTCCTCTTCCTGACGTGCCTTCTCGTCAGCCTCCTCGGCCTTAGTCTTGGCATCAAAGTACTGCTGCTTCAGCTCGCGGTGCTTCGCAATCGCCTCCTCTTCTGATTTTTCAGCGGCTTCAAGCTCAGCTTTCAAGCGTTCAGCACGAGACTCGAGATTAGTGCGGACGGCCTTAGCCTCCTTTGTGTTCTGCTTGACACGGTCACGGAGCTGGCGTAGTTTGAAGAGTGACGCAGTCTCTGCAGCTTCCTCTCCATCTTCAGAACCAGCCACGGCGACCTTGTCGTCGATCTGCGAACCTAATTCGAAGTACTCTCGTTTGAGATCGTGGTGCTTGGTCACTACCTCCTCGAGTTCTTTGTCGGCTTCCTCCTTAGCAGCGCGCTTCTCCCCAGTGGTCAGGATATTATCTTCACGATGACGTTTAGCAAGCTTGACCTCATCTTTGAGGCCTTCAACAATATGCCAGAACCACTTTGGTGTGTTCTCTTCAGCCGGATCAGCGGCACGGGCGGCATCATGCGCGTCCTTCTCTTCCGCAAGCCGAGCATGTTCCTTTTCACGCTCAGCAGCAGTAGCCGCTGCTTGTTCGTCTGCCTGGCTTTGCTTCTGTTCGCGAGCCTTGGCCTCTGCAGCAGCGCGCTTGGCTTCTTCTGCGCTCACACGAGCCTCCTCATCGGCAATACGCTTCTTCTCGGCAACGAGTGCTACTTTCTCTAGCACTGGCTGAACATGGCGTCGAGCAATGTCATCAATCTCGTCCTGGGGCATGAACAAGCCACCACCCAAATTAATTTTGCCATGTGTTTCCATGCGCTTAGACGACTTACCCGACGCGATATCAAACGCGATCCTCTGATACTCCGCGCTGCCAAAAATGTCCTGCGATCGGATGCCCTCATCCACAGCTGCTAGCCGTTGCTTAACATTACGGTCGGCAATTGAAATCAGACTCAAAACCTCTTGACGTCGCTGATACTGCTGCTCTTTGGTGAGCTGGCCAAAGTTCGCCGGCAGATGGTTCTGTGCATTAGCAAGGCGCTCGCGTGCGTTATGCTGAGCAACTACCAGCACCTTCGAAATATCCATGGCCAGCTCAGGCGGTGTTTTCCGCAAAGAGTCCAGCCCACGCTCTACCTTCTTGGCTTCCGGCTGTGCAGCAATAGCACCTTCGAGAGCCCACTGACTACTCCGCTTGTCCATGTACGAGTCAGGGATGTATCGGGCAGCATATTCCTCACCAGTGTGGCTCAGAGAAGCTGTAGCTGCACTGCTTGCAAGTGCGGGATCCGTGCTCTTATTGTAAGGCATATAAGGGACGTACTCAACCGAGGATGCGGAGGAAGTAGTTGCAATCGTAGATGCACGCTGAGCTACACCAGACTTCGTTGGCTTCCATAGCTTGGGACCTAACTCGGACTGTGTCGCTAGCAAAGCAGTGCTCTTAGCGCTGTCTGAGCGAATTCCTACACTTGGAGCGCTCGGGAGTGAGCCATAATCACCGTGCAGGCGGCGGCGGTTGTAGGCCGCAATGGCACTCTCGCTCATATCTACCATTTTTGCTAGAGAGTAGTGAGGGGTGGATGTGTGTGGGAAATGGCTGGCTGGGCCTAGGGTAGGGAGAGGTAGGTAGGTATTACTAATATTGCTATCTTATGTCACGAGATCCCTGTCCCGTTTAGGAAAGAGTGTCGGCATCGTACCGTGAGACATCAAGTCGTGCAAATAATACTCGGGAGGAGGTCGTCGGGCAAAATAAGTCTACGGACTGATGGCAGCATAATTTGAGACTCCGACTAGATTAGATTCATGCATTGATGTTAATAGGCTTCACACAGCCACTATACCAGCCGCCCCACAACGAATTGTTTCACGTGTAGAGAAAGTAGGGTAAGTAAGGTCAACGAGCTAAACGCCGCAATGTGAGTGAAGTTCGCCGTGTTGCATATCTGTCAGCAGAGGCGTCATTCGGCACGCAGTTCCCGCTTTCTGGGGTAGGATTAAGCAGCTTATTTAGAATAACATGACCTCAGGCTATGATAACAGCTGCATATTTTACAAACTGGTCCATTTACGGTCGCGCTTATGCACCGAGCAAGCTGCCTGTTGAGGCGCTCACGCATGTGATTTACGCTTTTGCAAAGCCAGATCAAACCACCGGAGCGGTTGCGCTAAGCGATCCGTGGGCCGATGTAGAAAAACCTATGGATCTTGGGGGGCATGGGTGTCTTGAAGAACTGAAAATACTTAGAAGCCAGCGGAATCCGGCGCTACGAATTGTTCTCAGCGTGGGGGGTTGGACATGGAGCCCAGATCTGGGAGTGATATTCGCAGATCCCAATAAAGTTGCGACATTCGTGCGGTCGGCTGTAAACTTGGTTAAAACTTACGGTCTGGATGGCCTGGACGTTGACTGGGAATATCCAGATACTCCGGCAAAGGGCGCTCAACTTGTGACAGTTCTACGTTTGCTTCGTAGCCAATTGGGCGAGGGCGCTGATTTAACCATCGCTGCGCCAGCTCTGCCAGCTATTATCGAGGCTATGCCGCTGAGAGAAATTGATGCCTTGATATCTTTTTGGAATATTATGGCATATGACTATTCGGGACCCTGGTCTGCTAGGGCTGCCCACCACGCAAATCTTTATGGTGGCGATCTGAGTGCGGATTGCACTATTAATTCATATCGGAAAAAAATTCCGGCCGGACACCTTGTACTTGGAATGCCCTTATACGGCCGCTCCTTCTCTCATTGCAGTGGTATCGGCCAGCCGTACGAGGACACACTTCCTTCTCAGTTCGAAAAAGGACTTCATGACTATAAGACCCTTCCACTCGAAGGAGCAAGGGAGTCGCTGGACCAGCGTGCGGGAACTGCCTGTTGCGTAGGGACCGGCCCGGATGGTGCTCCCTATGTTATAACGTATGACAACAAAGCTGCCGCAGCCGCCAAAGCTCGCTACGTCATAAAAAACAAACTAGGAGGAGGGATGTGGTGGGAGGCTAGTGGAGATGCAGCTCCAGAATGTTCGTCGCTCATACATGCATTTGTAGACGTACTTAACTCTTCGCTTTAGCATGTTTTGCTATACGATGTATGATATATACCTGCAACGAACGTAGATGGAACTAGAACGAATTGCATTAGAACTCAATAAGTGACTGATTATAATTTTCAAGTCCTCGCCCTATGATCAAAACTCGATCGGTCAATGTTGATATGTCAAGGTTAATATCTCATAAGATGCTATCGCCGCAGGTATTTTGGCCTCTTGATGACAGTTGTCAACTTTGTGATCAAAGCTCGCGTAGTCATCTTCTATCCCCACGTGCGCAGCGTAGCGTAGACTTGGTTTTGTACCTTCGCAATGAAGTTCGGCAAGTACCTGGCAAAACGTCACCTCGACTTGCCAGAGTATGCGGATCACTTCATAGACTACAAGGGGCTCAAGAAGTTGATCAAACGCCTTGGATCCGAACAGGGCGTATCTGGTGGGCTCTCTCCGCAGCGGCTACAAGAAAATAAGGCTACTTTTTTCTTCCAGCTAGAGCGGGAGCTCGAAAGAGTACAGCAGTTCTACGATTTTAAGGAGCAGGACATCGAGGCAAGGCTCCGGGAGCTGGAGCAGAAAAAGGAGTTGGCAGACAGGTCAGGAACGGCACTTACACGCAACTCTGTGGTGTACATATCCCTATACGAAGGTCTTCAGAGATTCAGACGGGATTTGGGCAGACTCGAGCAGTTTGTTGAGCTCAATGGCATAGGATTTTCAAAGGTGCTCAAGAAATGGGATAAGCGGTCCCGGAGTCACACGAAGGAGTTATATCTGAGCAGAGCCGTTGAAGTACAGCCTATGTTTCACCGTGATATCCTGGTTCAACTTAGCGACCGCTCAAATACGCTTCTGCTAGAACTTGAGGCGGCTGCAGATGGTGATTCTGTAGTGTACTCGACTCCGTCCAAAAATGTGCCCGAGCTTAGCGATGATCTCTATTTCGAATTTGTGAATTTCGCTACAATGTACGACCCGGACAATGCAGACGCGAGAGAAGCCATGGCTGGCTGGATTACCGAGCTTCAAGTTGGCGAGAACCCTCAAGAGATGTGCAACCGCGTGTTCCTGCGAGCTATCGGCTCCGACGCTACTGATTCTGCGCTGATGGCTCTCTTAGATTCAGGGAACGTTGACGTCACAGCAGTGGATGAGGTAGCAGGCAAGAACGTGCTCCATATGTGTGCGAGTTGTGACCTCGGCCGCGAGCCCTTGTTTGAGGCTTCACTGGCCACAAAACTGATTGACGTCAACCAGCTGGACTCATATGGTCGGACACCACTACATCATGCGGCTATGCATCACCGCCGTACTTTCATTGCCCAACTCCTGCAGGCAGGTACATCTCCAGACATACGTGATCACGACAATCACGCAGCTTTACATCTGGCCATATGGCGCCAGTTTGACGATGTAGTATCCCAGTTACTGGATAATGGGGCACAGACACAAGGCTTCGATGCGGAACGCTACTATGTACCGCTGAATTTTGCCTGCCAACGGGGCGCGATAGGATCGGTCCGGCTGTTGCTCCAAAAAAGACCTAACGATGCTCAGGTTGCTGATGCCGAGGGCTTGTTCCCACTGCATATAGCCGCTCGAGCTGGTTTTGCTGAGTTAGTACCGCTTCTGACCAAAGCTTCGTCTAAAGAGACCATTAATCAACTGGACAAGCTAAATGATTGGACACCATTAATGTATGCCGCGGCTGAGGGGCACGCAGATGTACTTCGGGCCTTATTGGATGCTAATTCTGACCCTTCTGTTCTGGACGTACAGCAGCGCACCGCGATGTTTTACGCAGCTATTCGTGGCCACCCACAATGTCTCAACCTTTTGGATGCCGCCACTAATAATGACATCGATATATCTCGCGTCGGCGCGCCTATCACAAAAGAGCCAGCTGCCCATGACCACGTAGAGGACGAAATGGACAACGATGCTGATGCTCTCAGCTCTGAAGGATCTCTTGACAACTTGGAGGATGGCATCCCCGATCTTGCGTTGCCGCCGCCTATTCTCCCCTTGCAGCGATACGGACATAGCTTCCTCGATTCCAAGAAGGTTATCCTGCAGATTAGCGGTATTTCTCTCCACTTCTCCGAGGACCGCAAGGGCCTCAGTGCTGGCCGTCTCATTCTTACCACCAGTGGGACCCGCGATTCGATACCGCGGAATCTCCCGTTGCCTATCAACGAATCAGATGCAGTCCAGACGTTCCAGGTAGACTGGCTGGATCAATTCGCGATGTCGGTTGAGATTCTCCCCACGTTCGGGTCGCGGTTCATCGCTAAGACGACTGCGTTGCCTTACGTGTTCACTGGAGAGGGTCCGCAGGAGGCAGAGATCCCTATAGTGGATGCATTGCTTAGAACTGTAGGCTCCCTCCGCTTCTCTTTCCTGGTGGTGAAGCCATACCCGGGTAAACCGCTTGAGATATCCAAGTACGACACTTACTGGAAATCAACCACATCAGCGACCATGCTATCATTCATCACAGCCAGCTCTTTGCACGGTGAATACCAGGTGCTACCAATTGTCCTCACTCGTGATTTAGTGCCTGTTGTAATGGACTCTCACTATGTTCTTGCTGGGAATATTCGTATCTGCGTGCCTGGTTTCACTTTGGCAGAGCTAAGAAATTTTGCCGGATCTATCAGGACTCTGGAGGAGGTATTACAGGACCCTGCCACGCCGCCAAAACTCAACCTATTCATTCCATTTCCTACTAAAGCAGAGTTCAATATAGATGGTTATGTTCCTGTGCGCTGGCCGCATATGAACACCTATGTCGATGAGATTCTTCACGCTGTGTTCAACCATGCAAGGCTTGTGCGCCACGAAGCACCGGACAAAGCCCACTCACTCGTATTCACGTCGACTAACCCTGAGATCTGCGCGTTCCTTAACTGGAAGCAACCTAACTTCCCCGTTCTGTTCGTACTCAACGCCATGCGTACGGACGGCCTGCATACGACGGCCAATCGGTGGGCGACCTCTGAGCATTCGTTTAACGAAATGGCTGTTTGCGTTAGCCTTGAGGAGGCGGCGCATTACGCCTCTACAAACAATCTGATGGGTCTGATTGCGCCGGGTGATCTCATGCGCCTCGTTCCCTCGGTAGTCCCTGCAACTCGTGTACTAGGGCTTGTTCTGGTTTCTAATGGCGATGGAGCTGTCGATGGCGTCGACGGTAACCTCAACGGCAATACTCTGACGTTCCCTGAGAATATTGACATTTAAAAGGAATTGAATCAGAAACAAAAATACCAAGAGGACGACATATATATATATAACCGTGTTACACTTGGTCGAAAATTTTATATGTACAAGCAAAAGCTATATGTAGGAGAAATTGTCGGTAGATTATCGGTAGGACCCGTGGACCCTGTCAATCTCATTCGGAGATGGGCGGTAACGGCTTCTTAATGGCATCGGTGATCCGTACTAGTCGACCCGGAGGCCCGCCAACATGACCCTGAACAATTACAAGACCTTTTTCAGCGTCGACGTCAAGAACTTTCAAGTTCTGAACTGTTCGGAAATCGAAGCCCATCCGCCCAGCCATCTTTTTCCCAGGGAACACTCTACCGGGATCTGTATTCTGACCTGTTGACCCTCCAGATCGATGAACTTTTGTAGCACCGTGTGAAGCAGGTTGGCCCGAAAAGCCCCAGCGCTTCATTACACCTTGGAAGCCTTTACCTTTGGTCTTTGATTTAACGTCCACATACTGGCCAACTCGGAGATAGTCTGCCTTGATCTCTGTACCAAGTGGCAGAATGCCTTCCTCACCGCGGATCTGAAATTCGACAATATGCCGCTTTGGTGCGACCTGCGCACGCGCAAAGTGGCCCAGCATCGGCCGCGTTGTGCGGGATATGGGCCGAGCACCTACGCCTAGCTGGACAGCCCAGTAGCCATGCTTTTCCTGGTTCTTCACGTCTACAACTTGGCATCGATCAACTTCAATAACTGTAGCAGCATGGTGGGTTCCATCTGCATCGTACCAGGGCACCATGCCGCGTTTGTATCCGAGGACACCGACACGGTTGCGTAGACGTCTACGTTCGTGTGCCGCTTCAGGGGAGCTGAATAGCTTTGGAGGTTCACTTTTAAATGTATTTGCTACGCTCTTAGCTGTTAGCTGTGCAGCGTAGAGGGCCCGGCTCACCCTGCTCATGATTGAAATTTCACAACCGGATGTGCTTAGTAGTCGGGGGTCACGTGGACCCCGCGGCCATTACCTGCTATCGTCACTCCTCCACTGCGATGGAGGGAAAGCAAGTCAACAAGCAAATGCAAAGCCGTGAGGTTTGGGTCGCCCAGAAAGGAACGCTGCAAAAATGGGAATTTCCACTCCGTGAACTAAAGCCTCTCCAGATTTGTGTCCGAGTACGTGCCGTCGCTGTTGATCCGACTGACGTTAAGCACGTAGATGGCCATTGGGCTGACGGCTGCGGACAAGGAACAAGCTTCAGCGGCGTGGTCGAGGCTGTGGGCCCCGGGGTAAATGGAATTGCTGTTGGGGATGCTGTTTTGGGTGGTGCTGATGGTGGCAATGTGGATGCAAACGAGGACGGAGCTTTTGCCAACCTGGTCGTGATTTCTAGCTTGGCAGTCCTCAGAGTACCCGAGAAACTGAGCTGGTCAGACAAAGAGATCGTTCCAGCTGGCCCTCTTCGAACGTGGGAACAAGCTGCCAGTGTCTGTTTTGATCTCGTCATTGCCATCGTCGCTCAGGGTAGTGATAACGTCTCGGGACTTGATAGCTCCACAAAGTTGCATGATAACTTGAGCCCAGATGTTGTAAACAGGGCATTTGCTAGCCGCTCTACAGAAGGCCCTCTCACTGAGAGTGAGTTGACCTACTATTGGCTACGGCAGCCAAGCAAGAAGATGGGCACAACACTAGCTCCGTCCCCTGCATACCTTAATGGGAAAATGCCTAGAGTGTTTGCAGCTATCTCTCAATTTCTTTCAGCCGGAAATCTCGAAATTCCTGCCATACACGTACTGCGAGGCTTCTCAAGTTTGCCTGAAGCATTAGACCTTGTTCGCAAGGGATCATCTAAAAAGGTTGTGGTGGCCTTCAATTGATTAAATTGCCGTCTTGTCTCCATCAAATCCTACCTCTACTTCAATTTTAAATGATCCTACCCAGAATGACCGTAGCGGAGCTGAATTGCCGTTGTCATGATGTTGGGCTCCCCTTGCAGACATGGTTCTCTCCGGCGTTTTCAACCGAACGCAATTTCGCGGGATAGTATCGAGCATTTCCGAGATGGACAAAGATACTTTGAATACCACGTTTTCTGGTAGTACAGGTAGAAAAGCTGCTGATGCCGTGATCTGGTCCAACATGGCGGAAAACTCCTCCTCTTCGGCGATGGCTACGTCCTTTTGGCTATCGCGATAGTTTCGGGATATGAAGAAGCACCACCATTCCAAAGTACTCGCATCATCTTCCGAGTAGAGGGTCAGCACGATGTTGATTCTGTGCTGGACGCGCAAAAGACTTTTGACGGCGCGTTCCACGGTAGTGAAATAGAGTCTAGCGGAGTCATGCCAGCATGCAGAGTAAACACTGCCGTTGAGAGTGGCCGGAACAATAAACAATTCATCATAAACTTCCCGTACACATGTTATCTCGTGCAGTGCGGCTGTAATATGTTTGGCAACGTCACGACAGTCCGTGCTGGGGAGTTTCTCTGGCATTCGCGCGCAGATTCGTCATCGACTGGAGACAATGTTCTAGGAATACAGTTGCAGATAGCGCTTGGACATCTGGGAATATAGCTTATAACAGTAGCAGTGAATTTTAATTCTATGAGGGATCCTCAACCATCCGATTTGGGGTCACGACTGGATAAGCCGATATTGCCGCCATGATGATGATTAGTCATATGAAAATGGTTCTGCAACTAGCTCGGCGAGCTTTCTCTAGCGCGCCTCTAGTGAGATCAAATATAGGCAGTGCGCCAATATTTGTCCCGAAAGGCACCCATTTTGAGTTAACTAAAAGGCTGCTGGATGATGTTACGGCCCTGCGGCTACAACTAGACAAAAAGCGCCAAGGAAAGCCTCGCATTCATGTCACTCAAGATATCGAGGTGAAGGGCCCGAAGGGGTTAATAAAGCTGGGCTTGGCCGACTTTGTGAAGTTTGAACTCAGCGATGACGGCAAGGTAGCTACTGTTTCAGTGGAAGACCCTGCTGCAAAGCACGAGCGATCCATGTGGGGAACATCTCGGTCTCTCGTAGCTAACGCTGTTACTGGCGTCAACGAGGGCCACCTTTGCATTGTCAAGCTGGTCGGAACTGGGTTCCGAGCGACTTATGATGACACTAAGCGCGAGATATCGCTTCGCGTAGGCTACTCGGATCCTCGCGTAGTTGCAGTTCCGGATGGCATCCATGTCGAAACGCCGGTTCCCCACCGCATCATTCTCGAAGGTTGCGATAAACAGCAGGTCAAGCTCCTGGCAGCAGAGATTCGGAAGTTCCGAAAGCCTGAACCGTATAAGGGCAAAGGCATATTTATCGACAACGAGACCATCCGGCTCAAGCAAAAGAAGATCAAATAAGCCTAAAMGTTATCATGCTAGTATGTACATAACCGGAAAACTTAGTGCGCGCGACGAATACCGGGCTCCTCCGAGTTCGAGGCTGGAACAAGCGGCTCGTATTCCTCAGCTGTAAGATCGACGACGTTTCCATCGGGAGAGGTAATCGACCAATCACTCGTGCGGTAACGATCGTGTGCTACCCGTTCGGCGCGGAAATGCACGAGGGCCGGACCAGCATCTCCCTGCGCCCAGTAGCTGAAATCTACAATCTCCCTCGCGATGCCTGCGCTGCCGTAGATCCACGGCATTGGAGAATAGAAACCAATGTTGTCACCCATGAGGGCCTTAGCAGCTGGAGATCTTCGAAGAGTTAACAATGTTGATGATACGATCGGGGAATTTGCGTCTTCATACTTGATCATAGCTCCCAGAGCGGCCACCATGGTCACACAGAATGCCCCGAAATAAAACCGATTCTTGCGCCGAGCTCCTTCCACATCAGGTAGTGGCCGGTCCACTGATACCTGGCGTTGAGGTGTGGGATCAAACAACCGCGCCCAACGGGGTCTAGTTGCCGTAGCCAGAGCCCGACGTGAAATTCGAGGAAGCATTGGAAAATAGATATGCGTATGCGTACCTTCTATGAGCCTATCATGTGACTCTCTCCCCTCTCGATTTCACAGAGTCCGCGTTTAGGACGACCAAGTACGACAATTGCGGAAGAACAGAAAATCCTCGATTTAGTCTCAGCCAACTGTAGCTGCCGCAGCATATTGCTCGCAACGGCAAGTGGAATGTTGTTTCTACATATATAGATATATACCAAAGGGCAGACGATACTTCGCGTGCCATGCGTTAAATTAAAATTATAAGAGCTCATAATCGTCGACGGTATTTTTGTATTCCCGAATCTTGCGCCGTATCTTTGATCCGTCGGCCCATGTCACGAAGTCTTCCATGTCAGGTGTGATCAACATAGCGGGGTCCGTAACTAGCTGAGGTCCTACTCGTACATGACCCTGTTCCACGAATTTGGTTGCATCGGAAACATTTGGCGCCATATGTATCCGGGCCATAACTACAGGGAGCCTTCGGCGGCAGAACGCTGCCACACTCAGCTTTTCAAGATCACTTGCTTTTGGGCTCATATTATGGCCAAATACTCCCAAATTCTCTAGCTTATCGACAAGCATTTCTTGGTATTGTATTCTTACCTTGTCTTGTGCTGGAAGCTGAGTTAGGCGGTGGGCAAGCTGTCGAATCTGACCGCAGATCCGGTTGTATTTCTCGTAGTCTGAACGGTTTTGTACATGATACATTCGCATAACCTGAGCATAACGGTGTCCTTGATCCTGCTTCCAGTCAAGGAAGTCGACCTTTTTGAGGAGCTTGCGCTCGTGATGCTTTAATTGCCGGCCCATTTTTTTCCCGAGAAAGAGGATCCGCTTAAAAATTCCTTATGCGTAAGCTTCAGGATCGCTCCCAATACCTGAATTGACATGAAACGATAATATGCATGCATGATTACCGAAAAATGACAAAATAGCAGCACCCTTATCGTCGACTTGCTGTGCCCTCTAATGCACATGCGGTATCCTAGACTTCTCCTTATACCAAATAAAATAAATAGTTTTCGATGAAAGAATTCACGGGTATATGATAGCAGAAAATTAAATAGAGTCGCAAAAGTTGGAACATTTGCTGCTAGTTCTCATACTCTCTCTTCGCATATATCGTGAGTCACAGGGTCGTGCCGTGCAGACTATCTGTTGAGCTTACTCTGTACCTCCACCCTCACTTGAGCTTACTCTGTACCTGCACCCTCAGATTGCGTAAGGCATAAAAAATATAACAAGGTTGGCACTGAAAAAAAAATTGGAAGGTGTAAAGGGCTGCCGCTGGAGGGCCAGATCTATTTATCACCTCGAGTCTGTAGACTCTGGCACAGGATTTAGGCGACGAATGTGGGCCTTCAGAATGTGGGCCTTCAGATATTCTCTTTTTTTCCCGCAGATATGGCCAAGGGGTTAACTTTCACGTGATGACACCTTCACGTGATGATATCTTATCTCATGCATCTTCTGCATTTATCTCAAGGTTGACCCGCCGCTGTAGCGAGCTTTCTGTAGTTGAGTGAGCTCATATTCTTTGGAAGATGTCAGTCTCGGAGCCTAGCGGAGAGTCTCTTAGTCCTTCAGCTGTTAGCTCCAACGAAAAGAGAATCACGGTCGAACCATCATTATTGTATGGCGACTCATGTGAGAAAGAGATGAACGAGACGATATATGCAGCCTCAGGACAGCTGTCTCCAGTTTACAATCTACAATACTCAGATGGCTCAATTGATCCAGAGGATTTCGATTTGATTCTTGCCCACCTCGACGACTTGACTGTCGAAGAAGCGCAAGAGGTGGTCCAAAAGGCTGTTATTAAACACCGCGGTGATCCTGGCCTTGACGAAGTATATTATGAACACCTATTGCGATTGGTGAATCCAGATCAGTCGCCTCATTTTGCGAAAGAGGAATGCGAATATCATCTTAAATTCGAAGCATTCGTGATATCCCAATGGTCTATATATACCCTGATGTCCGGGCAGCTACACGTCCGATCTCAGAGGTTGATGAAACTTGTGAAACGTTCAGAGTTTATGTGCTTGGTATTATATGGGCAGGCGCTGGCAGCTGTTTAGACACCTTCTTCACTAACAGATATCCATCCATCAAGATGAGTGGTATTTCGCTGCAGATCCTGTTGGCTCTAACTGGGCGGCTCTGGGCTTATCTCCCGCATCCTTCTGTAGGCAGTCGGTGGAGATGGTTGAACCCTGGCCCTTGGACATTTAAGGAACAGATGCTCGCAACATGTGCTATTAACGTAGCCGCCAATAGCCCTTACATCTATTACGCTATTACCGCTCAATCGAATAGCTACTTTTTTGACTTCGCCGTGGGTTCGTATGGATACGTCATTTTGCTGCTCTTGAGCACAACCTTTATGGGATTTGGCGTGGCAGGTATACTGCGAGTCATCCTTGTCTATCCTGAGGATGCTGTTTGGTATCAGGTTCTGCCCAACATAGTTCTTTCACGAACTCTCGTCAATACAGAGATTCGGGAGTCTGTGAATGGGTGGCGAATTACCCGTACTGAATTGTTCTGGATATCTGCATGGATTAGCTTCGGTTGGTACTGGATCACTGATTTTGTATTCATAGCTCTGTCTAACTTTGATTGGCCAGTGTGGTGTAACCCCAATAATGTGCATCTTGCGGCTATCTGCGGCAACAATAGCGGCTTGGGGCTAGCACCGATCCCCTTCCTGACGACATTTGACTGGTCTATAGCTCAGAACTCGTCAAATATTGGTATGATCATGCCGTGGTGGTCTCAGGCTAACGCAATGTTTGGCCTCATAGTCTCAGCGTGTGCCATTATTGGTGTGTGGTACACAAACGTCAGCTACACTGGTTATTTGCCGATTAACTCTAATACTCTCTACGCCAATACTGGAGAGACTTACAGTGTTAAGAAGATCTTGGATCCTGTCACGAAACTGTTCTCATATGACGACTATAAGGGATATTCTTATCCATTTTTTACAGCTGGCGCGCTTATAGGCTACGGCTGCAACCTTGCTCTTTACCCCGCTGCCATCACATATGCTATTCTCCATTACGGACGGCGCATAAAGGAGGCAGTTTTGCAGCTATTTCGTGGCTTCTTACGCTCAGACAGTGTTCTGGCCGCTCAGACTGATCGATTTAGCCGCCAAATGCAGCGCTTCAAAGAAGTGCCAGAGTGGTGGTATCTTTCAGTTCTGCTAGGATCTTTTGTTATGTCTATTGGACTAGTCGAAGGATATCGAGAGATTCAGACTCCTGTTTGGTCCATTGCGCTATCTATAGGAATATCTCTTGTCCTGATTGTGCCATTTGGCTACTTGTATCAGGCGACAGGATATCAGATTGATCCAAACGAGATTATGGAGGTCGTTATGGGCGCGCTTAGACCTGGCGATGCTCAGTCAAATATGATCACCAAAGCATACGCTACAACGATCGTCAACCAGGCTGAAGCATACTTGAGTTCTCTCAAGCAAGCTCATTATGTTGCAATCCCTACGCGGCCCTTGTTTCGCATTCAGATGCTAGCTTGCCTTGTATCTTGTTTCGTTCAGTCGGGAATTATCACCTGGCAAACCGCAGGTGGTATTCCCGACATGTGCAATCCCAAAAATAAAGAACGCTTCACTTGCGGGGAAGCGCGGCAGTACTTCAATGCTGGAGTCAACTTCGGCACTATCGGTACCGCACGCTTGTTTGGACATATATATCCCGGCTTGAAGTGGAGCTTCCTTTATGGTGCAGCTCTCCCAATTCCTCTGTGGGCAATTCGTCGGTGGGTTCTCCCGCGACTTTCAGAGGCCACTCGGCGCAGGTTTGCATGGCTCCGGTCTGTTAATGAGCTCACGCTGCTTGCAGGAGCAAAGCAATGGGCTCCTTCTTCGCTACAGTACACTGCGCCTAATGTGTTTCTTTGCTGGTTTTTCAGCAGCTTCATACGTCGGCGCTATCCCAAGTGGCACGGGCACTATGTTCACATCCTCTGGGCGGGGATGGGCATTGGTGTTACATATTCTGCCCTGATCATGTTCTTCTCTACTGAGTACAAACACATTGCCTCTATAAGTTGGTGGGGCAATAGTGTATACGACAAGGGCCTGGATGCTAACTACGCGGCGCGTCGGCTGGCTATTCCCTCCCAGGGATACTTTGGCCCCACTCCAGGAAATCTGCCTTAAGTCCCAGCGGCTTGGGAGCTAGACTGCACAGAGCTTTTCTTTTAAATTTAAAACGCTTATTTAGATTACGATAGGTTGCGATATATGTAGAAAGTAGACGCATATAACGCTATCTTTTCGGTTATTTATCTGAACTCTTGATTCGACACAATTATTTTTTAAAAAAGCCAGAGCATTGGGCATGGCCAAAGCTTATACAGTAATCTGGTTGAGTTTAGGCGCTTTTGATAAATCAGATGCTAAAGGTGTGTATAAATAATGGCTTTGGTGTCAGTCTGTCTCCATCCGCGCAAGTGCTTCGCCGAGTTTGGGGGGCAAGCTCCTGGGAAGCTTGAGCTTCACGACAAGTCGGTCACGATAGCGATCAACAAGCTGCTGTGAAAACTCTGACACGGACGGGATGCGACGCTGTTGCCGCAATCTAGTGACGTAGTCGAGAACGCTGGTCCAAGTCTCGCCATCATCAAAGTTATGGGCAAAAGTGCGAACGATGTCTAGATTGCGATCCAGGCCCGCAGGAAGCACACTAGAGTACAGAGGAGTGGCCATATCCTTAATCGAATGCATTGATCTCAGAGCCTCCAATGGATCTAGCGCGTCAAGGGGATCTATAACGGTCACTGATGCCGTACCAGCACCAGCGCCATTGGGACCTGCCGGCGCTGAACCGCCGTGACGGTCGAAGCCACGGCGTGACCGACCAGCTCGTCGGCGAGACCGCGATTCACGGTCTTGATCAGCACGATGCGCTTCCATGTCGGAGAGGGACACTGGCCGCAGTTCTGGAGCAAACTTGTCTAATAACTCAGGACGCCTTAAGAAACTTTGCGCATATACCGGCGCACTGAGGTGAGGGATAATTGCTCGATCAGCAATTACTTTACTTTCGAAACGAACGCCGGCACTACATAGAGCCCGCACAAATACTTGGCTCTGCTCACGGATAGCGTGAGATATTGCCGGGCCAAATTCGGGCGGTAAACAAAGCTCGTTAGTGAGACAGACAGCAAACTCTTCTGGAGAGTTGTCCTCACACGTAACGTCCCACTCGAACTTATCCTGTAGGGTATGAAGGCCGATGGTGATATCGAGGCACACCGTGATACGTAGGTCTTCGTCAGGAAGTTCCTGGAGCTCCTTGGAAGCTAGCTTTTCAGCTAGCATCTCTGGAGTGAACTCTGACCGCCTATCTGAGACTGTGGACCCCGTATGGGGTTCGCAAGCAGGCTCTGGGGGAGCAATGCTTGGCGCATGCCGACTCAGCTGATCTTGCAAGCTAGTCGTGATCTGGCCCTGTAGACTGAGAGGCAACCCATAGTCTTCAAGCATATTCTCCACAAATATCTCCAAGGGTACTGTAGGATCCTCTGCATTCCACAAGAACCTTTCTCTGAGTCGGTACCGCTCGCTGTCGAGCGTGACTCGTAGAGGTACTATCTGCTCTGGTAAATCTACTGTCAAGTCAACGTGAGGCTTCGACAACAATAGCTCTCGCGAAAGCCTTCCAGCTCGTTTGCGATCCTGAGGGTATAGCAAGCGAATCTTATTACCGGTCCATGAATTGCCATACCCCGAATAGCCGTCCCCGAAGATAGCTGAAGGAATCACCTGCCTGAGACCGCGGACCTGATACAGGTACTCGAGTTCTACATGCTTCTGGGCATCCAGGTCTCTGAATATATCGCCGTCGCGCTGCTGGATAATGCGCTGGACCGTATCGCGTTTGACAATATCCAGCTTGTGCCAGTCAGCCTCTGACATGGGGACACCCGCATTATCTCGGTCCCCCACGAAATTATTTATCGTCCTCAATGCATCCCATCCATTGAAGTTGTATTCAGGTTGCTGCACATGTGCACCTTGAAACATTTCAATGAGGTCCGCACAAGATAATACAGTCTGATTAGAAATCAGATACCTTGTGAGTAAGCTGGTAACCTGAACCTGTGGAAAGTGTGCCTTAGATGCATGAGGGCCGCCTCAATCAGTCTCTGAGGTAAATTCTACCACCAGAAACTCGAACATTATTAGTTGCGGCATCAAGTAATGTCTTTTTCTGACGTAGACGCTTTGCTCTGGTTTTAAATCTGGCTACGAGCTGATCCATAGTGGGCGCATGAGCTTGAATAAAGTCGCGAACTTCCTCTGAGGTAATTCTCCGAGCAAGAAATGACTCTGTAGTCCTAGTCGTTGCCTCCTCAATTGTTAGAGATGGCCGCAGAAAAGCCTGGGGTGTTTGGCTGGGTTTTTTATAACCCGCATCTTCCTCACGGAGAACTGTGGTAGTATGAGGGATTAGAATCTGGAGAGGGGATAACGGCTCGGGGKTTGCTTCGGCTTCCGGGGCATTGAATTCCTCCTGGACTGTCTCATCGCACGGGATCATCTGTGCCATATCAAACTCATCCCATTTTCTCTTATGGCAACTGGTGGAAGACCCCGGCCCCTCATTAGGACTGGGCGGCACTGCTGCAGTCGCTAATTTGCGAGTCCGCTTAGCAGAATTCGCCTGAAGCATCAATTCTACTACTCCTAAGTATGCTGTGAAAGTTAAGGTCACAGTTGCAATACCGCTAAAGTGGTGGACGTGTTCACGTTTAGACCATAACAGCGCCGTCCACACTACCTGCAGTCCCGCCGAAACTCTAGCCCATTGTGAGCGTGGAGACACACCAAGAGAATAGAGCAGAAATATCTCTGCTATGAAGACCGTCAGCAGAATCATTCTGTTAGTATGCGACAGCCAAAAAATGCCCCCGTCCCTTATGTTGATGCTAGTTTCTTGATGCGGGTTGGGGTTTATGCTCTGATCCTCAAGGAAGTTAAATTCTCAGTTCAGTGGGATGGTATTGGTCTAAGCTCCTAACGTCTAGTTTATAATTTTTGTTCAAGTTAGAGACAAATCACAAGAGAAGGTTGAACAAATAGTTCGAAAAAAAACCAAAAAAATGCGCTGACCCGGAATTGAACCGGGGGCCACTCGATGGCAACGAGTGAGGTTACCACTACCCCATCAACGCCAGTTAGTAAACTAGAAAGGTATTAGATTATATGGGCACAACTCTTGAGTTGAAAGGGCTCGGCAACCTCGTTCTACAAAAGAAAACTTTTTGGTTTAACGTGGCACAATTGTTTATCTATCAAACGTTAGTATTTCATTAGCATGCGATAGAAGTCATCACCACCATTATCACGACCGATAACTGCCGTTAATAGTAATGTAGTCGTGGCTCAGGTCGCTTGTCCAAAATGTGGCCTGACCATCGGCGATGCCGAGATCAACCTTGATCTTCAGGTCTGGCAGCTCGAGAATCTCAGACGCTCTGGCTTCGTCAACTTGCTCAGGTTCACCATCAACCAGAAGTTCGAGAGGCTCCGTGCCATCTGTAGGGACAAAAGAGACTGCAGTCTTCGATGGAGAGACAGTGGCACCGGAGTAGCCAATTGCGCACAAAATACGACCCCAATTGGCATCTTTGCCAAAAAGGGCTGTCTTCACGAGCATAGATCGCGCGATGGTAGAGGCAACAAGATGAGCTTGCGCATCAGATTCGGCACCTGTTATCTCGATCTCAACAAACTTAGTCGCTCCCTCACCATCACGAACGACTAGCTGCGCTAGACCCTTTGTGATATCCTGGAAAGCAGTCGCTAGCTCATCAAATCCCGGTGTATCGATGCCGATCTCGGCACCACCCACAGCGCCATTAGCAAGAGCTACAATAGAGTCATTGGTGCTCATGTCGCCATCAATGGAAATCGAATTGAAGCTCTTGTCTACACTCTCACGCAATACCTTATGCAGCGCCGCTGGCTGCACGGGCGCATCTGTTGCCAAGCAGCCGAGTAGTGTTGCCATGTTCGGCGCGATCATTCCAGCTCCCTTGGCGACGCCCGCTAGCCGGTAACTCATGCCATTTGCCTGGAACTCAGTGGAAATTAGCTTGGGAAATGTATCAGTCGTCATGATTCCCTTAGCAAACGAGAGCCATGCGTCGTGGCCAGTAGAGAGACCCTCCGAAAGCAATTTTGGCAGTTTATCCGTAATCTTCGAGAGCGGTAGTAATTGACCAATAACGCCAGTACTCATACAAAGAGATGCAGGTCGCTTCGCTACATTAAGCGCCATGTCCGCAGTCTCCACAATCGCCTCCGCATCAGAGTGGCCCTGGCGACCCGTAACAGCATTGGCATTACCAGAATTGACGATAAGAGACCGTAAGCCTCTTCCCGCAGTCACGTGTAATACAGCCTTATCTACAGCGACGGGCGCGGCCTTGAAAGCATTGGTCGTGAACACACCTGCCGCTGAACAGTCACGATCACTGACCAGGGCTGCTAAGTCGAAATGCGCAGGGTCTTTCTTGATGCCAGCATGAGCGGCCCCTAAGCTGAATCCTGCAGGATAAGTTCCAGATGTGGGGATTCGAGCTAATTTCTTCATTAAGGGGAAAGTGCTTCGTGCTTCGTGCTTCGCGCTGACTCTAGTGACTGACGCTCAACCAGATACACTTACGACGTATCACTAAGCGGATGACAGGAGTTACTCACGTTTTGTGTGACCTACCTGTATATCACTAAATTTGTGTGAAAAACCATCGCTCATTAAAAGAATAAATAAATAAGAGGAACTCAAGCTACAGAAAAGAGTGGAAGGTTGACTGTACGGAGAGCCCTTTGTATATGACAATTGAGTTAATGGTCGATATCTGCATCAGGATCTACCATCAGTTGTTTGATTTTCGACTCCCAAGTATGAGAGTTTTCGAAGCCATTCTGCTGCTGCGAGTAATCCAACAGTGCCTGCCTAATGCCTTGTGGTGAGTCCATCACGAAAGGACCGTGCTGGTAGATAGGCTGATCAAGCGGCTCACCGGCGATCACAACAAGACGAGCCTTGTCGCTTCTGGACTCAATCAGAATACCATCTTGTGAGTCTTCGTTGGAAAGGGTGACAGTGTTATGTGGCTCGAAGCGCTTGTTGTCGACTTCAACTGTACCTGCAATCGTGAAAAGCAAAGCGTTCCATCCCTTAGGAATGCGCTGAAATACCTTGGCATCTTTGGAATCGAACTCGACGTCTAGGAACCAACAGCCTCCTACCGGTCGCACAGGAGATGCGACCACATTTTCACTCGCGCTGCCGTCAGACTCTCCGCAAATGACTCTTACGGTGACACCAGCATTTTGATGTGCGGTAGGAATCTCAGAAGCCTTCATGTCTTGGTACGACGGATCTATGAGCTTCTGATCACTCGGGAGATCAATCCATAATTGTAGCACCTCCGGTGGATTACCTGCTTTATCGGCCATGGGGATCTCTGAATGGACGATACCCTTTCCGGCTATCATAAACTGTAAATCACCTGTTTCTAGTCTGCCGCGATTGCCTAGGAAATCTTCATGCAGCGTCACACCACTGAGGGCATACGTGAGTGTAGACATGCCACGATGAGGGTGATCAGGAAATCCCGCGCCAGGATCTGTCTTGGCATGGTCGAGCAGTAAGAACGGGGAAAAGTTCCGTAGTTCGCGCGTGCCAATTGATCTGTACACGCGTGCCCCCACGCCTTCTGCTTGCTCTTTGTTTAGTATCTTTCTAACAACTTTGCGCGAGGTTTGAGATAGCATGGTTGTTGAGTCTTTGTCTGCGATGGTAATGTTAGCCTTGGTGACTCTGAGTGCGTTAGAAATTTCTGTTTTCAAATTTAATGCTTCTGACGATTGAGAGGTCCCGTCTGCGTCTTTTATACAAAATCGCTTATTAGAGAAATATTCATGTTACATCGGAAATCCGAGACAGCTTACTTGCTGACAATTGTTAATTGAGATCGGCCCCCGCAAATATCAGACTAAGCGACGCGCGTGAAGGAGTCAGTGGAAGCATGTAGAACATTTGGAAGCAATGGAAACTTATCAATCCAAACTCTGGCGTACTTAAATTACTTCGTTTTCTCAGACAACGTGCGCGTCTTTACTTGGCGTAAATCGGCGATATTTGAGTTGATGTGCAGCTAAATACGTCATTATACACCACAATTGTCAGCACACTTCATCTACATTTATGAAATATGCTCATGTACAAGACAGAGAATCAAAACTAGGCCATATAAAGAATATTCAAGAGAGGGTAAATCTATCGGAGCCCTCATATATAAATACTAACGATTCGCTCGTAGTACTGCTGAACGTAGTTCTTCTCCCCTTTCTGTGTCCACGCCCGCACTCAAGTATACGTTGTTTCTACTGGGACGGGGAAGTCTAAAAAGAAAGGCAAGTAGGAAACCCGAGATTGCAGGCAGCCGCTGCTGCTTCGTGGTCGCTTCAGGATCAACCAATGCTGGAGCACGCTCCCATAGAGCCTGCCTCACAGCAGATTCAAGGGCAATTAGATCGCGGGCAACTGCGCTATCAGATATTATGGTCACAGATGTTACACTTGTAGAGGCTCCTAAAAGATAGACACATGGCGCCAAAGCTGCACAAGTTTCACTCAGACCGGCTAAGTATGTCCGCTGTTCCGGATCTGCGGCAAGAGCTCGACTCACCCACTCCATTGTATGAGAGCTGGTAACAGTCAGAGAAGTATGTGACGAAGAATATTCTGACTGCAGTAGTTGAACACAGCATGTGTGGTCCCGCAGTGTTATATCGCCAACCACCAACACAACTGGTTGCCCATCTGTTAGGGTTGTTACCAACAGCGGGAACGAATGTTCTTCAAGGTCATATATGCTGCTGCTTTCTATAAACCCAGGTGCAACGGATCGCAGGGATGTTCGGTGGCTTCCCTGATACAAGAACCAATTTTCCCACACGCCGATACCATACAACACAAGGGGCGTGGGTTCAACAGTAAAGTTCGTAAACGTTAAGCTGTTTGCTTCAACCTCTACAATACCAGAGGCTGTGCTGCACACAACCAAAATTCGTGCCACTCCCTTATCAGTTGAAGGGAGAGTATCGATATATACGACACCTCTATGAGCAGCACGGTGGCCCACTCTGCCGTCTCGGATGGCCGAGATATATACGCTGCGTTGTTGACGGTGTTGGGGAGACTGGAACCATATGACTACCAGCAGTCCAGAAGAGCCGTCACCAAAATCAAGAATGTGCAGATTAAGGTCAATCAGCTGGTCCTGTGACTGCATGAGATGCAAGAATTGCTCATGTATACAGATGAATTCCGAACGGTATACTGAGTATGCTAATGTCCTAATGACTTGCTTGGCCCTATTCCCAGTGCTCATAAGACAGTGAACTTGACGATTGGCTCGGTCTAGTACGAATGAAGAAATGCTCTTAGGCGATTCAAATAAATCAGAATCATCACAGCAAATTTTGGGCAGATATGCTCCAACTGAACTGGAAGTAAAGAGGTCATATGATGGCTGCACAGTTGCCTCTTCAGCAAGGTCCAAATCTCCACTATGTTCTATTTGGCATTCCATCACGCTGAGCTCGAGCCCAAGCGAAACCGAAACCAAAAAGTGACGGGAGCTACAATATGCTAAAGCCACGAACGGGCTCATATCCCAATGCCAGAGCTGAACAGGACCCACACCCAGCCGGATAGAGCATTGAGGTGTCAGTAACAGACCTGTTTGCGTTCCCACGACAGGGGTCCTCAGCGTGTCTACCCATACGGCCGCAGACGCTGGAGCGGGAAGGCGGAATGAATGCTCCGGAATATGCACAGTCGAGTTACAACATATCAGAGGACCGTCTATAGATACGACTGGTTCGTCTAATTGTACAATGTCCTCCTCCGGCCATCGCTTTACAACAAATCTGTGATCTCTCATAAACAAGACGGAAGCATGATTTCTATGCTTATCGTGCCACATGGCAAGCGCATCGCTTGTCCCGGAGGCGGATTCATCTTCAATATCGCTAGTAGACGTAATTTCGAAATTTAGTCTTCGCCGGAGTGTAGTTACGGATGCTCTACAGTCAAATATTTGCAGACTTGAGAACCCAGCAATGGATACGTGAAATGCGGACCAGTCTCCGTCCCTAAGCTGTTGGTCCAACTGACCATCGGCGAGGGGAATCGTCCTCCCGGCCATGATAGCACTAAGTACACCACCAAAACTTCCCACGGCAACAATTCCGCAGCTAAACTCGGCAGCTGCCCAGATATCAGCGGCTGGTAGAAGTTTCATGGGACTGTGAGGAGCTGTAACGTCAAGTACTGCTGGCACACTCCGCAGCGATATGAACTTCAGCCCAGCTGCACCACTTACGCGACAAAGTCCCTCTACGACGCATGACCACAGCTGCGATGGTTCAGATTCTCCTGTGAAAGGATCCAGGAAGGCAAAACGTGCCGTAGTGGCGATACAAAGTTTACCAGGGGTGACACACTCAAACGCCGCTACTCCTACAGAAGGTAAGGGCCAGTCTAGTTTCAGGGAGCGCATGCTAATGACAGGTTTTCCTGACGATAATTCAATTACTGCGACACCTTCCTTAGAAAGTAAAGCTAAAGCCGTTAGCGAAACCCACTCAACGGCTGTCGCTATGAAATATACCTGCAAAGAGGCCACAGGACCATCAATGTCTCGTATGCATATAGATTTATGGTCTATAATTGCGAGCAGTTCTGCCCATTGGTTCGCAACTACGTGAGATTGGCCACCGTGAAAGTGATACCCTCGTAGTTCGAGCGGCCATCCGTCTTGCCACGTGAGTACAGCTGTAATCAGCCCTCGAGATGGGGACTCCTCGAGGACTACAATCAATCTATCTAGCGGACACTCAGCGAGGTGCCAGCGTTCCAGCCGGAGCAGCTTGCCATCTACGGGAATCCGTATGGGTGCCGGAACTGATTGTGCTTTTATGCCGACATCACAATAGCTGACCTCGTCATGGATTCGACCAATTCGTGCGAGTTCAAGTCTTCCGAGCCGTGCAAAAGCAGCGTGGATCTCGGTAGCGTCCACGAAATTTCCCAGCGTTGCGCTATAGACGGGTCCTGCCTCACGAAGAGGATAGAACAGAGACATTTGCAGCGATGGCGAGGCCTAAAAACTCACCCTCCCGGATGACGGGCGCAGCCTGGAACTTCAGTGGAGAAATGGTCACAAGTTCTCAGAGCTACTGCACGATTGAGGAAGCTGTCGAGCGACGTCGAGGTCGCTCTGACAGATCTAAGCGCTTGGTCACCTGACTACCTGGCACAAGACACCCCATTGATCCCAGATGATCAAAGGACATGACGGTTAGGTCAACTATATGGGCTGGTGATATTGCGCGATTGAGATCTACGTCGATAAGGATTTGCAATTCTCTGATAATTTCCAGGGCACCATTCTTGAGACGTAGCTTTAAGAAAACATTTGGCAGAATTCTTTAGATATATTCATTCAAACTCCCTACCTCTCGTAGTTTTTACATACTGCCAGGACGCCGCAGCTATCAGACGGTAGAAATTATTGCATTATTGCATTATTGCATTATTGCATCATTGCATCTGACGTGATAACATAAAGGTTGAAATAAATATAAATCAAGTGTGTGGAGTTCAAGTGAAACACGCAATTGCCATCATGTCAAGAGTCCAAAGTACTGCAGCTGCTTCTACAGAAGTTTCAATTTCGCAACCTAGTATTGCGAGTCTGAGCCTGGGTGCCAAATCATCTACCATCGAGATTCCGCTTAAAGAACCCTCAAACAAAAGCGCACTTGACTTTCTACCCGAGCCTACGCTTCAGCGGTTCAAACGCCATGGAGTTGACTTATCACATGGATACTCTGAATTTCCTCCAAATTCGCCTCAATTTCTGGACGAAGGTCTCGCAATTCGAGGAACTCCATGGGAGCACACCGAGCGCGGCTTAAATGCTGATCCCGAGAAGAAGGCTTTATTCAGTGCTGCCAAGGAAGTTAAAAACCTCACAAAGTATATTGGTACTGAGATAGTCGGATTGCAATTGGCAGATCTCTCAAATCAGCAGCTGGACGAGCTAGCGCTCTTGATCGCGGAACGTGTGGTTGTGTTTTTCCGCGACCAAGATTTGAGCCCACAGAAACAGCTCGAAATTGGAGACTATTTCGGCAAGGTGGAAGTGCATCCTAAAGTACCACACATTCCTGGTTTTCCGGGAACAACTGTAATATGGCCAAAATTGGCCAACTTAGAGACCTCAGACCATTTTAGCTTCAAGCACCCCTTTGGTACTGCGTACTGGCATGCAGATCTGACCCATGAGCTACAGCCGCCAGGAATCACGCATCTACATAACGACACAATACCCGACGGTGGCGGAGATACAGTTTGGGCGTCAGCTTATGGTGCCTACGATAAGTTATCGAGGCCCTTACAGGAATTCCTAGACGGTAAGAAGGCAATCTACAGGTCTGCGCATGGATATATTGATCGCGATGACCCTCTGTCGGGACCTAAGCATATCGAGCGCGAGCACTACCTCGTGCGGACTCATCCGGCCACCGGATGGAAAGGTTTGTTCTATAACAAGCGCTACACCACCCGTATCGTCGGCCTTGAGTCCAAGGAAAGTGATGCAATTTTGAAGCTACTACAGAGCGTATTTGAGTCCAATCTTGACCTTCAGGTACGATTCAATTGGAAGCCGACAAAGCCGGGCCTAGGTACCTCCGCTCTCTGGGACAATCGCATTAGCCAGCACTTTGCAGTGTGGGACTACGCCGATGAGTCGACCTTCGACGAGCATGAGCCCGTTTCCATCGCTCGCCATGGAACCCGTGTCACTTCATTGGCTGAATCTCCTTTCTTCGATCCCAATTCCAAGTCGCAACGACAGGCTTTGAACTTGCCTAATCCCTAGTTAACTAGAAGCTTAGCACTAGCAACATGGATTAAAACTAGTCTGCGAACAGGTTCTGAGCCACGCTGTTTCTCCTAACAGGGTATACGTAGCTATGAATACATGTGTTCCGTTTATTCTGTGGTCTAGCACCTATACAGCAATATGAGATACTCTTTATAGTGATGCTTATATCTAATCCAACTTTCCGGAGATCATGGTTTTTCGAGACCCTTTCACATAACCAAAATGGAGAGACACTTTGTCCTGGTGAGATTTCCATTCCTCAAATGGTTATTATGAACCTCAAGTTGGAAGCTCAACCCTGAGAGAGTTTTCTTAGAGTCTGGGGCAGAGATTTTACTAATCGTTCATTATTGAAAAATGTCGACGCCCGCTGTAGATACTACGGTTGCAAATCCTGACGTCCTTACCAAGTACAAGGCTGCCGGTGATATTGCACAGAACGTGCTTGCCGAGCTTAAGGCTCTTGCTGTGCCAGGTGCCATTGTCAGCACTCTGACTGCCAAGGGTGATGAGCGGCTTGCGGAGGAGACCGCAAAGGTCTTCAACAATAAGAAGGGCTTAAGCAAGGGTATTGCATTCCCTACTAGCATCAGTATTGATGCCTGCGTTGCCCATTACGCGCCTGCAGTAGCCAACGAGGAAGTCAAACTCGAAAAGGGCCAGGTAGCTAAGATCGAGGTGGGTGCTCAGATCGATGGCTACGCATCGCTAGTGTCTGATACTATTGTTATTGGCGGTGACAGTGAAGCCACCGAGCAGGTTTCCAACGCTATTGCTGCAGCTTGGTACGCGTCTGAGGCGGCCTTGCGCACTATAAAGCCTGGCGTTAAGAACTGGGCCGTTACCCGGGTGGTGGATGAGGTGACTCGTGAGTTTGGCGTTAAGGCTATTGAGGGCATGATGTCTCAGGAACACACTCAGAACTCTGTGGCTGGCAAAAAGAAGCTAATTCTCAACCCTACCGAGCAGCAGCGCAAGGACTTCGAGGCGATCCAGTTTGGCGAGAACGAAGTCTATGGTCTTGATATTCTTATTTCACCTGGTGCAGGTAAAGTACGTGAGGCAGACGAGCTGGCCACTATCTACCGTAAGACTGATCTCACTTACAGCCTCAAGCTACGAGCGTCGCGTCTCGCCATAACTGAGATCCAGAAGAAGGCCGGTACTTTCCCCTTCAATGTTAACATCTTGGAGGACCAGAAGCGGGTTCGTATGGCTTTGCAGGAGCCCGTAAACCATGGCTTGCTCGAGAAGTATGACGTTGTTTACGATAAAGAGGGTCTCCCCGTTGTTCAGTTCTTCACAACATTCGCGCTAACCAAGACGGGCATCACCAAGCTGGCCGCACCTGCCGTGCCTGATCTTGCTGCACTCAAGGCTCCTAAGCAGGCTGTCACTTCTGAAGAGCTGTCACAACTGCTGGCCACTTCTCTCAAGGTCAACAAGAAGAAGAAGAGCAAGGCCGCCACTGCTTCGGCCTAAGCTGCAAGCCTTTATATTCACCGATGATTTAGGGGCCAAGATGCTGGGGACAGCCATTGCAATTCAGCACCCTCTTGGCCGGTTTGGAAAATGATAAGTAAACGTGCTGAAGCTAAGCGGTCTGATGGATACCCACTTTTGGTAGAATTTGGAGATTCCGAACGAACCGCGTCGTATTGCCTGCGAAGACTAGAATGTAAGACTTTGCTGTTGAAGATGCAAGAGGTGCATGAATTGATCCTGTCCTCAGGCATTTGGCGATGCTGAATGGAGAATCGGGTCACAACCCAGTCCACACCAAGCGACGAGAAGTCTGCAAATCTCTCCAGGAACTCGAGCACTAGATATAGCCATCTAGCCAGAGCAATAACCTTAAAAAAATCAGGTTCTAAAAGGAATTTAGCTAGAGTACTTGCTGCTATCCACGGCAGCTCTGATCGGGCTGAGGTCAGCACCGTCGCGTCCGAGAAAACTGCAGTTGGAGCCTACTTGACTATGGCCTCCACCTGGCAGGAGCCCGAGCTGGGGGAAGCACAGGCAGCCACAACTGGGCGCTCACTAGGAGCATTGCCCGGAGACCCTTTGGACCCCTTAGACCTGTTCGCAACGGAAAGTCGCCGGCGACCTCCAAAGCGATCGGCGTCCAAGTCAGGAGGTAACTCGTCTAGTCCCGGCTTTGGCGATGCGGGAAGCGCTGGATCAGCTAGCCCAACGTCCAGTGAATCGGGGAGAAAAGAAAACAGCGGCAAATCATCACCAGAGCAATCCCTATCTTCACATTTGCGCACAAATCTTACAGAATCCATTACAGAACCTAGCGCGCTACGACAGCCACAAGCACCTGTAGATGTTTCAAATGTTACAGTGGATACTATTGGTGCGTGGAGAGCAAGTCAGGGAGTCGAGCCGAACCCCATCGTGCCCGTACCTGATATTCGGGATGATGGAGAGCTGATTGAGCCAGAGACTAAGCGATTAAAACTGACGCTTCGGCCTGGAGATCCGCCGGCGGGGTCAAATGGAACTGATTCCGGGACTCCAGCGGGGCCATCAAGCCATATAGAGATATCAAAGCAGTCCGACGCGCTGGCTGGCGCGGCGGATGATGGAAAGCTAGAGAGCGAGAATGTAAACCTCGAACATGGTACAGTCGGGTTAGGTGGCCGCCGGCGGTCACGTAGGGCTGGTAGAGCCCATTTTGACTCTCCGCCGCCGAGCCCACCTCCTGAAGGCTCTGCATCTCGTAAGGATTCGGAGCAAACCTCAGAGCCGAAAACGAACACTGGGCCTGAATCCGGGAAACAAACTAATATACAGGGAACATCAACTCAAGTCAAGACTGAAAACAAAGCTGACGACACGATGAACCCTACCATCTCAGAAAACGGTGCTGAAAAGTCTACTTTGCGCCTTCGAATTCGTGGGGACCGTAGACAGAACGGGCGAGAGAAAGTCCAGGATTCAGGCAATGCGCACGACGACAGCAGTGACGACGGCAACGATTGGTGCTCAGCTTGTGGGGGAACGGGCCGCATTCTGCTATGTGATAATTGTCCAAGATCATTTCATTTCACGTGCGCTGAACCGCCGGTCGACGAGTCAAAGCTGCCTGAACAATGGCTATGCCGTGTGTGCCAACATGCCAAAGGGATAGATCCGCCGCTGATGAGGCAGCCTATGTTCCGCGCACTAGGACTTGTACTGGATAAGCGGAGTCCGGTGATGTTCCAGTTGCCCAAATCTTTGCGGGAGCGATTTGACAATGTGGCTACGGGCAAAGACGGGGAGTACGTTGAGGAGCCTCCACATCGTATTGAGCCTACACCTGGAGTTCAGTTGTGTCACCGTTGCCTGGAAGCTGAGTCGGATGCACGTCCTCTGGGAGCTTGTGAACGTTGTGGCCAATGCTGGCATGCGGACTGCCTACCAGAGCCCCAGTGGTCACGACATCTACCTCGTCGGTGGACTTGTCCTCTCCATGCAGATAATGCTGCGCCTTTGCCTCGTAAACCGCGTCGCCCATTAGTTTCTGATGTTGCATTGCGACGTGCTGTGCCAAACGATGGACAGATTGAGGTCGACCTTGACAATGACGATGATGAGGCTGAGAATGACGGAGGCGAGGCTGAACAACAGGTGAAAAAGATTTCCTACTTACCAGTGCAGGATACGGACACTAATCATGTGGGTGCCGTGAGACGGGTTGAGCGCGGTCGCGAGCGGCGCGTTTGGCGTCTTCCAGCCCGTGCAATTAAGCTCGACTTTATCGATACTGTTCACAATTTACGGACAGATCCATGGCGGCCAACCGCAGCCAGAGATCTTGTGGTAGAGCTTGACGAGCTTGCGCGCCGCCCAGATCCAGAACGTGAAGCTGTGCGTGACTTGATGGATCTCCAGCTCCAAGGACCGTCCATCGATGCTGCTTGTGCACGACGGAATCTCGAGGTTCTTGTGGATGCAGCATTCGATGATGAGCATGAGCGTATCCAAATCTCCGCAATCCGAAGACTCATGCAGCTAAAGGGCCGTGAGCGGCTATTGGAGGTGCTGTCGACATTGTAACTACTTTAAACCCACATCTCAAGAACCTCTCGTACAAAAAGTAAGCGACAGCTCTTTCCACTAGACCTAGACTGAGAAATTTAAATTTTTTTGGCTCCTGCAGTCGTCAAAATTGCATGATGGTATGTATATGGGCTATTATGGGTATAATCATGCCGTGCCTCGAAGGGCCATTGCATTGCTTTTAGCCCCGAGGTGACCATGGCGGCTTGCCGCATCGAACCATCGAAGAGCAAGAGCATAGTTTTGAGGAACACTTCCTGCGCTACTGAGATATAAGCAGCCCAAATTGAACTCGGCTTCAGCATTGCCACGCGAAGCGGCCCATCGGTAACACCGCGCGGCTTTGTGTTGGGATGCGGGAACGCCCTCACCTTGCGAATATGCTAATGCCATATCAAAGAAAGCCTCTGAGAGTCCTCGATAGCAAGCCTTACGTAGCCACCGTACGGCCTTGGCTGGATCGCGCTTAACACCCTTATCTCCGGTCATTAGCAATATTGCCAGATTAGTTTGCGCCCGAGGATCTCCACGAAGTGCCAAGGCTTCCCACAAACGCAGTGAGTATGCTGGGTTTCGAGGACTGCCAACACCTTGCATGCAGAGAACTGCTCGATTAAACATAGCCGGTGCGTAATTACGCTCTGCAGCAAGATCTAACCACCTACAGCCTTGTACTTCGTCGGCTACTACTCCAAGTCCGCGCAGATAAATAATACCCAAATGAAATTGGGCGTATGGATCATTTTTTGCCGCAGCATGTAAAAACCAGATCCGGGCTTTATCATAGTCTTGCATAACACCTTTCCCATGAAAATACATATATCCGACCTGTGACATGGCTTGTACAACACCCAAATATGCTGCTTGCACGAATAATGCACGTGCCCGTTCATAGTCTTCAGGCACTCCTTGCGAGTGTAGCAACATGGTCCCTAAGTTAAGCATCGCATAGGGATCCCCTCCGCCGACAGCTACTTCGTAATTAAATTTTGCTTTGAGAGCATCCCCATCGTTCCATGCAAGTATACCGTCATCCAATGCCGCTTTAGAACCGCTACTTGCTGTATTAACTGGCTGGGTTGGACTAGTTGACTGTAATTCGGAACTTGCGTCTGGGATCTTCTCGCTGAAGCAGGAACCCAGGTATGGAAGCCTCACCAAACGTATTATTTCCAGACAGCTTATTTTGCTCACATTCCACATAATATCCGAGTTTCGTGTGTTGTGCGGTACAGGCGTGCGGGCACGATTCAGGGCGAGGTTCCGCGAAATGGGGTCTAGGTATGAAGTTTGGGCAACTGGCTGTGTGGAAACTTCGGTTGCGTCTGATGCCATTAAAGCAAAAAGGCTTGCCTGAGACCGACCAAAGTAATTTCCACTTTGGGCCATTTCGTCCTAATCGGGGTTTCTCTTCCTGAGACCCCGCCATCCTTTCCAGATAAAACCCCTGGCAACAGTTCCTGCATACATACCGCGCCGATCACATGACTACCTCCGGCATTTTAGCCCTAACGATCGATCGGAGGGAAAAAGAGCACTGTGAAGCGTTGACAAGAGAGAAATATGCGGGCTTGGTGACAGTCCCGAAGGAATAAATGGTATAAAGTATGCCAAGTCAGCTACGTCTGCTGAAGAGGTATATGCATAGATGTTTGAGAGATTTAATGCCTGCACCCAGCCCAGAGTTACAATATCTCCGACAACAGGATGATCAATTAATTTCCTCAAGATCTTCAGCAGTCGTCTCTGTAGCGCAGTTCTTGTTAAGCAGGCCACGAGAGCTACTGTCGCTAATCGTTGATGCTTTCTCTTCACAGAGCCGAGGCGGACAACTTCACTCAACGCATAGATCAGTGACTCATTAACGCGGGGAACAAATCCCACAGTCTGAGCGATAATTTTCAAATCATTCGAATGAATTGTCGATGTAGCGAGACATTCAGTTAGGGACTCGAACTTTAGTTGGAGGCTGCCGCGAGCAGCAAAGAGTTCAGCTGTCTCTAAGCTCAGAGGACCTTCTTCGATGTTTGGGATCAAGCATGGATGTCTCCTGCAAATTGCTCCTGCTAACCTGAGCGCACCTGGGCACTCTGAATGCTTGCAACACATACTCACTACCGTCGCAGCTGCAGGATCGAATATCTCAATAGGTAGAGTTTCCAAGATTATGAGTAGAATATCCAGCTTTTGGCTTTCGGCAAGTTCGGATAACATATCGCCAGCTATGAGGGAGTACGCTGCCTTGCTAGCTAGGTAGCGGGTGTTTTCATCAGTAACAGCGGCAATAGCCGCAATTGCATCCTGGCGTTGGGATGAGAGAGAGGTTACTGTTACAATCTCTCTGCGCCAATAATCTAGGTCTAGATTCAGATTATAGTAGGTCTCGAGCTCCTTTTGAGCTATTTCTCCACAGAGCCATGCTCTCAAATCCTCTAGAACTCCCCGTTTCTCAACGAGATAGCTGTGCAGCTGGTCCAGAGCTTCTGCAGAGAGCTGAGCCTTCAGAAGCTGAAGGAGCATCGAAGTCTCTAGGTTTTCAGGAGGTGATCCGCTAAGGATCACCCACGTTGGTAGCCATCCAGGCAAATGAGCCGAGGAGACTGCAAGCTGCCACAGATGGTAGCTCAGTGCATGCCATTTCCTCGGGTTTCTCCACGCAGGTGTGAACTTAATTGCACGTGTTATACCGTTGACCCAATCCAAAATGCAGTACGCTTGAATTGTCGATTTATCAAGTTGCGCAGCCGAATGCAACCATTCAGAGACCACACGTACATCCGTGTCCGTCGCCAATGAGAGCCACTTATCCCATTCCATTTTTGATGCCAATCTTCTGTTGATATTACTGCCTATTGCTTTAGCGACAGCGGCCCGACAATGCCAGCCGCCCTCTAAGAGTTTAGGAATGAGATCAGCCGGATTCCGCTCGACTAGCAAAAGAGCAGAATTTCTATCAGAGACTGCAGCATCACAGTTCTTGAGGATTTCTACGGCAAAACAAACAAGCCAGGGCCGTAGCGATGGTGCCCAAGCTAGGCACTCACGGCAAACAAGTCCACGCATAGAAGCTGACAATGCCGCTGGCCCAGCTCTCTCTTGATCCTGCAGGAACCTCGCGATAACTTGGGGGTCTTTTGTTCGCAATACTGATTTGATTTCAGAATTTGTTGTCATAAACTACAGATAGACGTGCGCGCGATTCCGCCCGCATAAACAATCAGTGTGTCAGCGACACATCTGCGTAGACGATAGTTGGCGTTGTGCGGCGACTGAAATTTAAGCGATGCATCGAGTAGTGAGTCGCTGCTCCTTCGCCCGCAAGTTCAGCATCACTAGAGTGATAGCAGAGAATAATATTCCTGGCAGAGTACCACGCAACTCTCTGCAGAAGACAGGAGGAGAGGAGCATATTCCCCCGGCTCCGATTCACCGAGTTACCTATGAGTACCCGCCGCCGCCCGAGCCAGACAGGAAGCCACCTCAGAGCTCACCGTGGAAACGACATGTTCCCCTTCTTATAGGTATAGGTGGACTTGTATGGGCTGTTTATGCCTTCAACTACGTGTTTGGAAACGGAGCTGCCAGCGATCAGACTGTTCTGAATCCGACAAAATTTTCGCCATTTCGCATTACCGGTCGCATAGAAGTTGGAACCGACCTCGTCTTAATCGAGGTTTCGCCTAAATATGCGGCTCAAATGGAGTTGAAGCGCTCTGGTGGCCGGCTGTGGAACGGTAAACGCCTGTGGAGCGTCCAAGTGAAGCACCCCGATCTGCAGATCGCCCGCAAGTACACTCCCCTACCCCTATACATGATGCACTCTTCTGCATCTAGGGAGCCTTTGCTCCGAATGATGGGCGATGCCGAGGAAGAGGGGCGATTATGTCTATTGGTGCGTCGATACGCCGACGGAGAAATGTCGCGGTATATTTGGGATCTACCAATTGGCTCAGATATAGAATTAAGAGGGCCCTTTGTTGAGCACAAATTCGGATACACCGCGGCCGACATGGCGCCGCCACGAGCTCCGATGGTCGACGTGCCGTCGCGGCTAGCAGCTGATGACGAGAGTGGGAAGCCTGCTGAGCTGCCGGAGAACACCGCATTCTTTGCTGCTGGAACCGGAGTTGCACCAGCATTGCAAATGCTGCTCAGCCGCAATCCGCCCCACGGGTACACAGAGGTTTGGCTGAGTGTACGGCGACGGATTGATATACCGTTCGACAAGTTCCTCTTGTTTCTAGAACGTGTAGGGCGGGCAAAGTTCCACATATTCGTGGATGAGGAAGGGAAATATATTACCCTGGCTGATATTCCTGCCCCCACCTCGACAGAAAATCAGTCTACGAAGCAGGTTGACAAAGGCCGCAAGTACTCCTCAGCCCTTCAGCAATTCCAGGACCCTAATAGACCGTGGCCATATGCAAATGGAGTCCAGAAAGCTATTGTTTGTGGGCCACCTGGCTATGTGCGTTATGTGGCAGGCGAACCTGGTATGGATGGAACAAGGCCCATTGAAGGCTTACTCGGCTCCCGTGGTTGGACAATAGAAAATACTACGCGTATGAACGACCTCTAACGTCTGTAATGTACATATAATCTGAGTTTTAACCAGCTACTTACAACCATTGTGGCTAGCTGTCCTGCCAGGTTTGTCGATTTATTCTGCTCGCCCGCCGCTTTAGTCATTCACACGTTGGGCGAGGATGTCGGTGATCCCAGTAAATGCCGTACGTCTCGCGAGTAAAACTGTAATGAGCGGGATTCAACCAACAGGTGTTTTCCATATCGGAAACGTACTTGGTGCAGTGCAGGCCTGGGTGAGGTTTAGCCAAGAAGCCCCGGCAGACACCAAAATTGTTTATATGATCGCAGATCTACACGCTATCACCGTTCCAAAAGAACCAGAATTATTGAGGGAACTACGCTGGCAAGCATTAGCATCCCTTCTAGCTTGTGGTGTTGATCCTAGCCGTTGTAATACATATTTTCAGTCAGCGGTTCCGGCACACACTAGGCTACATTGGCTACTATCGGCCGTCTCCTCCATGGGCTATCTTAGCAGAATGACACAATGGAAATCTAAAGCCCAGCTCTCCGATTCAACAAGCGTAGATGCTACTTCGAAGATTTCCGATGTTAACTTAGCCCTATTCGCCTATCCGACACTGCAAGCTGCGGATATTCTCGTGAACGAAGCTGATTATGTGCCTGTGGGAGAAGACCAGGCACAGCATCTTGAGCTTTCGCGGCATTTGGCGCAATCTTTCAATCATCGATTCAATCACCAGTTTGTCGTACCCAAAACTGTGGTGACTCCCTTCAAAAAGATATTGTCACTACGAGATCCGGCTAAAAAGATGTCCAAGAGTGACCCCAATCCAGCCTCCTGTCTCTATATCACTGACACAGATAGTGAAATCCAATCAAAGCTGCGAAAGGCAGTGTCAGATTCAATCCAAGGTCCGCCCGCTTGGGATCCTGAAGCCCGTCCTGCACTGGCGAATTTAGTTTCAATAGCAGCCGGGCTTGAGCAGGTTGATCCTGTTCTGTGGTTGGAAGATGTCTCCGCGAAGAATCATCAACAGTTGAAAGAGGCCGTGGCTGCATCTGTTATCAAGTGCATCTCACCAATACGCAAGAGATACGAGGAATTGTTAGGGGACCGCGCATATTTAAAAAAAGTGGCGGAAGAGGGAGCAATGCGGGCTCGGGAACGCACGGATGTCGTTTATTCCCGCGCAGCTGCTGCAATGGGTTTCTTGTAACACACGCCTCATGTTTACTTATTTTGTTTAGATATCTTCGAAATGTGTACATAGTATTCGAATAAACGAGGGTCTAGTGAACAGCATCTGAATAGTTTGGAGTCGCGAGGCTCATAGGTCCGAGAGTTCCTGACATTGATCCTGCTTCCATAGAGATTAGAGACATTTGGTCTCGCTTGGGTGAGAGCAGATCGGGTTCTTTACACAGACGTTCGGTGCGGTAGCGTTCGTATATAACTTCCTGGGTGAGGTCCCGTAATTCCTGAATGTGCGATTCGAAAAGAACGTAACGTAAAGTACTGAAGTCACTATGCTCGGGATCCTCTGCACGGACAAATCCCCATGGATACTCCCGACCACGGACGTACTCGTCACCAACGCTGTATATGAGATTGGAACCAACAACAGCGAAGGGGACAGTCTGGCGAAGATGCATTGTACGCTCTAGCGTTAAAGGATCGTCGTCAGGATCGGTCATGAACTGAAACACAGGTATTTCATTCATCTCTATATCTGCCATGACTCGACGCTTGAACTCCCCAAGTTCTTCATCGCCCATTGTGTCAGCCTTAGCTACCACAGGGATCACGTTGACTCGAGAACTTAATGTAGTCATAAGATCGATATCTAGCTCGCGAAGGCCGTGGCCAGTGGGTGGGAGGAAATACAGACATACGTGGACGCGCGTATCTTCAAACCTAGGATTACGGCGAATGCGCGCTTCCTCTAATAATACAGAGCCAAACTGTGCCTCAAGATATTGTAGAATTTTTTGAGCTTCGCCGCTGTTGTCAATCCGGTCGCCAAAGCCTGGAGTGTCGATAACAGTGAGATTAATGACCTTACCGTCCTTTTCTGTCAGATCAACTTTGTGCTCACGGATCTCCAGGTTGGTTGTTGGGCTGCAACGACGTAGCGAGTCAACGTCCAGAAGCTCACCGTCGCACAAGGTGTTAACAAAGGTCGATTTTCCGGTCCCTGCGCGACCACACACCATCAATGTGAGCTGATAGCCTTTTTTTGTGCGGCGGCGCATCTGATTGTCAAGCAGTGACCCCATGGACGACTTAGAATTAAGATCATTCATTTTTTTTTTTAAATATATTCTACTAAAAGTTTGACTCGCCCTCCGAATATATACTGATCTTGCGTAGAGCTCAGGATTTATGTTTATATAATCAATGGCGGGCGGACCTCAAATGCGTTTCGGGTAATCGCCGGCACTATATGTGAAATGCCAAGTCTGCTGGACACTGGAATATTCCATCCAAAAAACCGGTGTTTTAGAAGGAAGCACTTAGAATGGTAACATATGCGGAAGAGAGTTATTTTACTAGATTCTCTGGGCATTTTCTTCAGCTGCTTTGCCATTGGTCACGTGGCCAGACGAGCCAGGTAGTGTCTGAATTTGCTTAACTAAGTAGGAGGAAGTGGGGTGACAGCGTCTACGCCGGATGCTCGATGGTAGGAGTAGAAATTTCAGATCACTTCAATTCGAACAATTGCTTGTGATATGTCTAGCTAATAATATCAACGAAAATCTAACGTTCAAAGTCAGCACTGCTGTTCTATATATCTTTTGCCTGCATAGGCAGTTTTGTTTGTTTGTTTGACTAACCAAACCGGATAGACTGCTTGACTGGGTACTGTAGCCGCATTCAGGACACTGCCATCAACGACAGCATCTCTTTCGCGGTCAGCCCTCCAGTTCAAACACTCTTTATTTTCTACTGTGGATGGTTCCCCATACACCGAGGCGCAAGCGTATTGTCGACCGCTTTATCCCTGCGCGGGAAGGTGTCAATCTACAGGCTGCGTACAATCTCGCTTTAACGGATGACACTACAAGTAACGATTCAGATGGAACATATACCGCACTCTTGAGAGCCGAGCTTTTTTCCGACGTCCCTGGCTCAGGAGCTAGCGCAGGCCGACTCTCTCACGAAAACTCGGGCTTGGACAGTAGTCCCATCGGCAGTTCAAGCATTGGCGGGAGCACGCGTAGTAGCCCCGATCGTATTTTACGCGGGTTTAGATCGGTTCCCACCACGCCTAAACGTCGTCGTGATGAGATCACCCCCAAGTCAGTATTTTCCTACAGCCCTGGAAGGTCAGTAACTTCAAACTACACAGAGAACGGCGATGATCCAAGTATAGTTAGGCCCGAAAGTCAGCAGTTGCTTTTGAGACCGCGGAGGCAACAAAGACATGTGGATTCAATGCCGTACAAAGTCTTGGATGCGCCGGAACTAGCCGACGACTTCTATCTGAACTTGCTTCATTGGGGCCCCGACAACCGACTTGCAGTTGGACTTGGTAATATCGTCTACATGTGGGATGCGGCATCTGGGGATGTCCAGCAGCTTGCTCAGCTTGGGGCCGGCGAGTCGGTAGCTAGCGTGCAATGGATGCCATCCGGTGAATATGTAGCTGTGGGTACCTCACGGGGCGCCGTGCAGATTTGGAATGCTGAGACATCTCAGAGGACACGGATGATGGCGGGTCATCGTGATCGCGCCGCTGCGTTGGGCTGGAACTCACATATACTTTCCAGTGGCTCTAGAGACTCGACCTTACTCCATCGCGATGTACGCATCCCAGCTCCTTTCATCGAGCGGGTAGAGGGCCACCACGGCGAGATATGTGGCCTTAAATGGAACACAGATATGGACCAGCTTGCCACTGGCTCCAATGAAAATCAATTAATGGTATGGCAGGGTGTTGGGTCTCAACCTCTGTACAGCTTCACTGAACACAAGGCCGCGGTAAAAGCCATCTCATGGTCACCACATCAGCGCGGTCTTCTGGCAAGTGGCGGAGGAACGAACGATGGCCATATCTGGTTCTGGAATACATTGACTGGGCGACCCGTTCAATCGCGCAACACAGGGTCGCAAGTATGCGGCCTTGAATGGAGTCGAACTACGCGGGAACTTGTATCTACGCATGGATATCGAGATAATCACATAAGGATATGGCGCTATCCCTCTATGTCACCGGTGGCTACGCTAAGAGGGCATGCCTTGCGTGTTCTCTACTTGAGTATGTCACCCGACGGTTCCTCCATTGTGACGGGAGCAGGAGATGAAACACTGCGCCTCTGGCGCGTATTCGACGTCGGATCTCACTCATCTAGTAATCTCGCGATGTCAGCTCAATTGAGATAAAGCTGTGAGTTGCATCTCTGCCAACGCAGCGTGTCTATGACCGCCTGTTGCTAGTGCCGCCACCGCTCAGCAGTCTAATAATAAGCTGTATTGTTTCCACAAAAGCAGCTCAAAACGTTCCAAGATAGCAGACCACCGCCTCATGCGGCTGTCACAAAATAAATTTAGCATTGCATTAGCTTCAGTACCCTAAACCTACAACAGGACCATCTGCAAATCGCTCTGGAGCCATCTTTCTTGATGGCATAGCAGCTTATTCATGGATGTGGGAAGGCACCAATGCTGGAGTTGCACTTCACCGGCGATGACCCAGGCTGGGTTGGCCGTTACTGCCAAAGTGTCGGCCTCAAATTTCTAAAGGTTCATGTGGCTACACCAGTAGGTGGTGCGAGCGTCGCGGTTGTGGACAGAAACGTCGTATACACTGATGTGCTCGCTATCTTACGGAAAGTTGCAACCGTGGCAATCCCGCATATGGTGCTTCCCAAGGCAGCAGAAATCAATGCTGTCCGAAGTGTGACCGATATTTCACAGCTACCCTCGCCGGTTCGGCGGATGCTTCGGACTCTGGCCCGCGGTGCTCCTCATCCTGTGTTTCAGGGTCTTCGCACAAGATTTGAAGGACTTCCTCGGTCCGATCGACTAGCCTTGGCTGCTCTGAAGTCGCAGCGACCATCTGGTGCGCCGCCGCTGAACAAGACGGCTCCTCTATCCGCGTCACCCCCCGTGCTCACTCCAAATCGAGCCCTCATCCGGCGTAACTGGATGATTCGCACAGATACGACCCGCCGTAAAGCTGCTGCAGCACTGCGACAGAACAAAGACCCGGAAACATCAGTTGCTCTCGCTCTAGGTGCTGTCACGCCGTCGGCAGCTCCCTCAGCACGCGTCTCCAAGGCGCGAACAAGGCGGGCCAGTACCGTCCGAAGCCGATATGTCGTCACTCAGAGTGCTTTGGAGTTCTCCGAGCCCACGTCAGTGGTCAATTCTGGTTTCCAGGATTCAGAGCTTACTTTTGACGAAGCATTATAGAAGGCTGATCTCGAGAACCTTGAGATCCTCGCTTGTGGAGGAGATATCTGCAAGCTGTCGGAAAGCTGTCTGAAACAACCAACTGAGAGAGAAAAAAAAGAATGGCGTGAAGCCTGGCTTAGGCCACATAATTAGATTTGATCTAGCATTGTCATAACTAGACACTAACTGCATACTACATTCATACTCAGCCATCGTTTAATACTCCACCATAGTCACATGAAGTGGCTATAATCACTTATGACTCCACGTAACAAAAACCAATGCTAAAAAATTGGTGTTTAATGTCTGAGTGATTTGACGTATAGCCGTTGAACACTCTCTTACTCACACTCTATAAAGTGACTAACTAACTGATCTGTAAATCACGGAACAACGAGAAATGCTCGCTAAAGATCTGTCTCATTTCTTGAGCGATGAAGCCAAGTCCCGCGAAGCCTCGCCACTGAAGCAGGCATTCAAATACCTAAGTATTCCTGGGATGATTTCTCTTGGAGGAGGTTTGCCTATGCCAGAGTTGTTCCCTTTTGATGATCTCAGAGTCCGATCTCTGCAGCCGCCAGCGCCTGGACAAATGGGCACCGAAAGTTCTTGGGATCACAAGCTAGAGGTTGAGGTGTTCAAGAAACCGAGTGATGAGGATGACATCCCTTTGGCACGCTCTTTGCAGTATGGCCAGTCAGGAGGCGACAGCCTCCTGCAGGACTTTATACGTGAGCACATATCCCGAATCCACCATTTGCCCTATGAGGATTGGGATATCATCCTCAATATCGGCAACTCTTTTGCCTGGGATGCTGTATGCCGCTTGTTCACTAATCGTGGAGATACAATTCTCGTGGAGCAGTTTAGCTTCCCGAGCGCTCTAGAGTCTGCCAGGGCGCAAGGATTGACCCTTGTTCCCGCAAAAATGGATCTGCAGGGTCTTCTCCCCGAGGATCTTGATGTTCAGCTCACGAACTGGCCTTCTAGCGTCCCGCGACCCAAGCTGCTCTATACAGTTCCAACAGGCCAGAACCCTGTTGGGTCTTCACTGAGCGCCGAGCGCCGCGAAGCAATCTACAAGGTTGCCCAGAAGCATGATATCTTAATCATTGAGGATGAGCCGTACTATTATTTGCAGATGCCAGAGTATCAGCGTGAGCGCAAGACTATGGAGCCCATTTCCGTGGACGAGCTTGTTAAATCCTTTGTGCCGTCATTTTTGAACTACGACGTTGATGGTCGTGTCGTACGCCTCGATAGCTTCTCCAAGGTGCTCGCACCGGGTCTACGACTAGGCTGGGTAACCTGCCAGAAGAGGTTCATCGAGCGCCATCTGCGGCTGTACGAGACGACCCAGCAGGCGCCCTCCGGTATTTCCCAGTCTACAGTTTATGGTTTGCTGCGGAGATGGGGTCAGGATGGCTATTACCGCTGGTTGGGTGGTCTACGCGAGACTTACACTCACAGGAGGGATATAGTCTGCGACACGGTATTCTCAGAGTTCCCTGAGGGCAAGTATGAGTTTGTGCCCCCCGTTGCTGGCATGTTTTTCTGGTTTAAGATCGATGCTCGTCTCCACCGCCGTTGGGACGAACTAAAAGATGCGGCCGCGTGTGAGAATCATATGTTCGAAGCTGCCCTTGACCAGAAGCTGCTCATCATCCCAGGGCACTGGTTTGTGCCTCCCGGATCAGACTCGCCTGCTGCTCCCGCGCCCAGTGATGACGATAAGTACGCGATGTATTTCCGTGGTACGTTTGTTTCTGTGTCGCCTGACAAGCTTGTTGCCGCACTCAAGGCGTTCGCGGAGACTATGCGTGTTCAGCTGATTTAATGACACCTTACTTTTACCATGCTACCGCACGCTGTGTTTATTCTTCTAGATAAATAGAATGAAATTACTGATTAGGCTATAATGATGTGCCATGAACATTAGTACCACTTCATACCTGCACTTTCGAGTCGTTTTTCTTGCTCCTGACGTTGGGCCTGCTGGTAACGAGCAAGCTCAGAGTGTTCATGCAACTTGAATCCGAACACCTTCAATACAAACTGTTCCTCGGAGTGTCGCGGAATGTGTCTAGGATACATCTGAAAGAACATGGCTGGCAATGACACACCGAAATATGCGCCATCTATACACGCTTGACGAGGAGGCGCAGGATGGTATGCATCTTCACACTTGGGACACCACAATTTTACTCCCTGAACGCCAGGTGCGTCGGACCAGCCGACAGGTAAGAGCGGGTGGGAGCGACAAAGAGCTCGCGGACACCTTCCAAATCCACCATCGCTATATTTTTCCATCACTTTATGCAATCCACGCGAACTGAGTATGTATCGAGCATGTATGAGCCCGTATAGCTTGGTTGCCCGTAGAGACAAGTAGGAGAGTGTGGTGGACTCTATAGACATATCAGAATCGGCAGAGTCCAGAGAGCTCCGCTCACCGTCGCCTGCAACTGTGATTGGCGGTAGCGTTGAAGAAGGCCACATACTCGCTAGCAGTGGCGGCGCATCGACGTGATCCGTGATCACGTTTAAAAGGTCCTGTATGCGCTCGCCTTCTACTGCAAGGCCCGTCAGGTTAAACCGATCGCTCAGGAAGTCCACATCAATCTCCACAAACAGTTCATTACCCCTCACAGCGTGGAATGCCTCGATCCACGTCTCGTCCTCCATTATCTGATGGTAACTGAACGAGCTAGCCTTTCTCCTCCTTTAGTCACCCAAAATTTCAGCGGCTGACAATTAGCCCCAATTAAAAAAAAAACCATCCACCAATATCTAAATGTCTCTTGATTTGGGTCTCGCGGTTCATATGGGCTTGGTTTGTCATCTACTGTGTCTAGCGCTGTTGTAGTAGGAGAATATAATTAGCGAAGGATGAAGCTGGTGAAGCCCGGATGGCTTGCACACGCAGGTGAATTGCGGGCCAGCGAAATCCTTAGCATTGACGCCAGTGCTGATGGCGTACGCGTCGCTACGGGCGGTCTAGACGCGAAAGTCAAGGTTTGGTCTGCGAAGCAGATAGTAGACCCAGGTTCAGAGTCCGGCTTGCTTGCAGTCCTAGCCACCCATAATGGAGCCGTTACGTGTGTTCGCTTCAGCTCAGATGGTAGATTACTTGCGTCCGGCTCGGACGACCGCATCGTGCTAGTATCTGAACGTGATCCGACGCGTCGGCCAGAATTTGGGAGCGAGACTGCTACTCCCGAAGCATGGGCCCCGCGAAGGCGACTTGTTGGGCACGAAAACGATGTTCAAGACTTGGCCTGGTCGCCTGACGGTAGCCTGCTTGCCAGTGTTGGCTTGGACTCGGCCGTATTTGTATGGTCCGGGACAACTTTCGAAAAGCTGCGACGGCTTGACCTTCATCAGAGTCACGTCAAGGGCATTGCGTTTGATCCTGCAGGAAAGTTCTTCGTGACGTGTGCAGATGATCGGACAGCACGTATCGTGCGTTATTCTCGTGCTAGCCCTACTGAGATACGGTTCTCAGTCGAGGCAGTAATAACAGAGCCATTCACAAACTCGCCTCTTACAACGTATTTCAGGCGGCCAACTTGGAGCCCAGATGGAGAAACGCTTGTTATTCCTAACGCTACCAACGGACCAGTGCCGACCGTCGCCGTTATTGACCGTGGTCGCTGGAGCTTGCCAGCCGAGGAGGCGGTATCTTTGGTCGGCCATGAGGGGCCTTGCGAGGTTGCTCGTTTCTCACCTCGCCTCTATACGTCAAAAAATCTGGCTCTGGTTGCTACTGCTGGTCAGGATGGTGCCATGGCCGTATGGAGCACAGCCGATCCCCGGCCTGTATTCGTAGCTCGTCGAGTATTCGATCGACTTGTCTCGGATGTTTCATGGTCACCCGATGGGCTAGTCGTGTATGCATGTTCTCTTGATGGTTCTGTCGCTGCTGTGGCATTCACCGCAGAAGAGCTTGGCGGTATCCAGCCGCCGGTCATAGTCGCCGAGCGACTGGCTAAATATGGGCAGGCTGCAGATCTTATGGACATCCCCGAGTCGGCTGAGCAGATCGCTGTGGCAGGTAATGTTGGCTGGAACACGTCTACCGAACAGCAGGCTTCAATCGAGACAGAGGGCCCAGCAGCGGCAGTAGCATCCACTCCCACTGTAACCACTGAATCTTCAGACCAGCAAGCAACGGGATCAAAAGATACGTTAACATTGGTATCAGCCCCTTCAGAACAGCATCCTCCAAAAGCCGATAATGAGATGTCAGGCGTCGAGAATACGGGCGGCGTTGATACATCAGAGAAGCCGCCGCCGGTTCCAGAAAGTTCAGAAAACCCATTCACAGCACCCAGCCAGCCGCCGCTGCGGCAACGAGTTTCTACTACAAAGGAAGGACGTAAGCGCATTACCCCCGTAAGTGTAGTTAGCGAGTGGGCCCCTCCTACTATTCCACAGCCTCCAGTGCAACAGCTGCCCCAGCAAACGCAAGTGTCTCAACGCTTGTCGCGGCAGCAAGATTACGACGGGCCCAGCAATGCAGTTCCACGAGGAGGCATTGCGGCATATGTCGTCGGCAACCGAAAAAGAGTAGACTCGGAGTACTCTGAGCCTAAGCGATTCCGCGAGTCGGCAGAATGGAGCCGAGCAGCTTTGGCTGATCCGGCAGCTACTGTTGCAGCAGCTCGCTTAGGAGTGCCTCGTGTACTATCACATGTGGTTGCTGAAGGCAACAGCAGCCTGGTGCTCGAGGCCCGCAATGGCCGGCAGGGTGATCCTGCTCGTGTTACTTTAGTAGAAGGGGATGATCAGCGTGAGATATGGACCGACTTTGTTGCTGAGGCCGTGACATTAGTAGCTGGTACACCGGATTGGATCTGGACAGCGGCGGCTGAGGGTGGCGTCGTCTATATATGGACTCCGGAGGGTCGACGACTGTTCCCTCCTATCGTGCTTGGAGCATCGGTTGCTGTTCTTGAACAGCAACACCACTTTGTTGCAGTAGTCACAGCTACGGCGATGTTGCATGTGTGGGATACACGAAAAGTTCGAACTATCGTGTCATCCGTGTCATTGGCTCCAATACTAGATGCCGCAACGCGTCTTGGGGATGCAGGAGTATCTCGCGCACCAGCTCTTACCGGCGTTCGGCTAACTAATACCGGAAGTGTTGTCGTTACTCTCAACTCGGGCAATGTATACACATATGATATCGCGATGGCTGCATGGCAACGTATTTCTGAGCCGTTCTGGGCATATGCATCGCAGTTTTGGGATTCAGCGCCACCCAACGGCCCCGCTGCTGGACCTATAACTATGGCTGAGCGCTCGACAACAGAGGAGACGCTTCTCAAAAGAGGTGCTCGTGGACAGCAGCTCCAGAGGCAGGCAGTGAGCCGCATGCTGGATGGATTTGCTGCATTTGAGGATCGCGTTTCTCTCTCTCATCTAGCTACCCGAGTAGCCGCTGCTCGAGAGCTCAAAAGTCCAGAGTATCCAGACTTCCTCGATGCGTACGTGAGGCGGCTCGCTGAACGTGGTCAACGGGGTCAGCTGGGCGAAGTTCTGCGAGGACTTGCTCTTTCTGATAGTCACTTGTTGCCGCAAATGCTGAAGTCGGCAGCCAACTTCCCTGCTGCTCAACAGCTAGTAGTAGAGTTTCAACAACAACAACTGCAGTAATAATTCCCGCTAGATCCAGTTCGATCTGAAGCTGCTACTTTGCAAAATATTGTGAAGGTCTGTATGTTGTCAAGGCACTTCCAAGAGCTTAGTCTCCAGGGTTTAGTTTCCAGGAGCACCCCTCAACTGAAGTTGATTTTTCTCCTGCCGTCATTTTCACTAAACCATCACCCCAGGCGTTCTATATGACGTATCTGTCTTGTATTATAACTTTATTCTTCGACCTACACATAGAGCGAGGCATAAGCATTTTCACCAAAACTAACCAACTACCTAAGATTGTCGAGTATGAACGATATCTGCGCATTGGGGCGGCAGCAAATTTGGAAACTACCAAAGGTATGCTTAAGCCTTAACGTAGCGCAAATATGGCTTAACAACTTTAACATCTCCAAACTTGGTCTTCGCATCTTCCAGAGACACACTGGGAGGTACAATGACGTCCTTACCCTCAGTCCAGTCAACCGGAGTAGCAATACCTTTTGCGTCCGCCAGCTGAAGCGCTTCCAGAACGCGGAGAACCTCCATGCTATTGCGACCAGTAGAAGCAGGATAAACCATAAAGAGGCGCACTTTCTTGCTGGGATCAATCACAAAGACGTTACGAATGGTGAAAGCAGTAGTGTTGATATTCTTGAATCCATCCTCGTCAACCATGTCATAGAGAAAGGCAACTTCACGATTCGCATCTGCGATGATGGGAAAGTCAAATTTCTTGCCGAGGGCAGATACTTCTTCGATATCCTTAATCCATTTCTCGTGAGAGTCAATGGGATCAGCGCTGAGGCCGATCAGCTGAGCTCCGCGCTTCGTAAACTCATCCTTGAGAGCAGCAAATGCACCTAGTTCCGTAGTGCAAACGGGAGTAAAATCAGCAGGGTGCGAGAAAAGAATGGTCCATTTGTCGCCGATGAAATCATGGAAGTCGATTTCACCTTCTGTGGTCACAGCCTTGAAATTAGGCGCCGTTGAGCCAATGCGAATCCGAGGCTGATCTTCCTGTCGAAAAGTTGAAGCTTGGCGAATCATTGATAAACGCTTGAGCGCGTGAGATGACCGCGGGGCCTTAATTGCGACCTGAGAAGCACTCTGAATTAGGCGAAGCATGATGAAAGCTGAAAGACTAAGAAGCTAAGGGAAGCTTGCTGACGTTCTACTTGCTAATGGCTTGCTGAAAGTTAATAGGAGACACGTGAGAGTCACGTGATATGTTACTACTCAAATGTTCGCTTCTCGATCGGCGAGGATAGTGGAAGAGACAAAATAGAAAATTAAGGAGATATAAACGTTTTTATTTGGCAAAATCGGCTTCCCCGATGCCGGACTCAGCGCACATGGCAGAAAAGACAGAGCCTTCTCTATCGAAGAGGGCTCGGGGCGGACCCAATTCGACTATTTCACCTGCTTCCATGATAAGGATTTGGTCATACTGTAAAATAGTCTGCAATCTGTGAGCAATACACAAAATTGTGCAACCAGAAAATTCTTTTACAATAGTATCTTGGATCATCTTGTCGGTTTCGAAGTCAACAGTCGCTGTAGCCTCATCAAGCACAATGATGCGGGATTGCCGTACCAAAGCGCGAGCAAGTGTCAAAAGCTGTCGCTCTCCCATCGAAAAGTTGGCGCCATCTCCATCAATCTTGGTTTCGAGATGGAATTTGTGGTCCTTTGATACATAACCAGTGCTTTCGCTAAACTCGCCTGCTCGAATGACACCAGATCGTCGAAGCGCGTCCCACAGTTCATGGTCTTCACGCTCATTGAACGGATCCAGATTACTTCTTATTGTCCCTTGGAACAAAACAGGGTCTTGTGGAATGATCGATAGCTTGCGTCGTAGGTCACCAAGGCCAAGTTTGCTAATGTCGACTCCGTCGATGCAGACTGAACCACTGCTTAACTCTGTCATTCGGAAGAGTGCACCCAGAATCGTTGACTTACCGGCACCAGTACGACCACAAATACCGATTTTCTCACCGCCACTTATGTGAACAGAAACGTTCTTTAACACATCTGGCAGCTCAGGGCGATATCGGAGGGAGGCATGGTCAAAATCAATTACGCCATGCTCAGGCCATGAAGCCGGAGGTTCAGCATCAGGAATATGATGTGCAGCTTCTTGAGGTATGGTGAATGCAATATCATATAGGCGCTCGACCGAGTTGAACTGATTCTCTAGCTCTGCCATCATAGGCAACAGCATGACAATCGAAATAGTCACTGAGGGCAGTAAGCTCAACAACATTCCTACTTTGGAAGAATTCAAATCGAAAACCTGATAGACACAAAGCATAGTAGTCAGGAACACCATAAAGAGACAAGACCATGAGACGCGCAAAGACAGCCAGACCTGAGCAGCGAGATTGATAATAAAGCTAGAGTTCATATCATCAATTCGTTGGCTGAGGAGGTCTCTGAATAAATCTCCACGCTGGAATCCAATGATAACCCCAAGACCTGAGATCGACTCAGATACGACGGTGAACATTTGAGACCTAAAAACGCCATTGATACGCTTGAGCTCACGTGCTGAGGCCCTGTAATAGTTAAGAAGGATAAATCCTACCACCACTACCGGAATCAAAAGGATTGCCGCATACGGGACAAACGCAAAAATGATTGCTACCGAAGAGATAAACATAGACCCAGAAAACAGAGTCATACGCAATTGCATAAAGAGCTGTGTGTCTAAGTTTGCAACGTCATCAGTGAACCTATTTATGATTCTTCCAAGCGGAGTAGAATCAAAATAAGACATAGGCGCACGATATATGTTCTCGACGGCATTGTTATGCAAGAAGCTTGCAGAGTTAAAGCAGAACGTGCATATTGACACTGCCATGCATACGAAAAAGACTGCTCGCAGTGATATAATCAGACAGTAAAATCCTATATACCAGCCGCTGCGCTGGTGATAGGTATTTGCTGTCCAGAACTGTAAGAATACGGACTGCATAGATGAGCCAGCAGCCACTGCAAGGGAAATTGTGACAATAACAGGTATGAATGAAATACCAATAATAGATCCTGCGCTGAAATAAGTGTACAATACTTTTCCTAGAACCGACCCACGGTGTCGAGACTCCTCTTGGACCAACTTCTGGCCTTCAGCGTCATTTGCAGGTTTACGACTCAGCTGTGGTCGAATATGTTCCATATCGATAGCATCCTCGTCATCTGGGTCGAGTTCTTCTTGCTTGACGACCGCTTCGCTGAATTGACCCTCGCTGTCAGGTCTTTCCTCCGGTTCGTCAAAGGCGCTGTCAACTTTTACGTTGAGACCATTTTCATACATGCTCAAAAATTCTGGAGAGGTTTCAAGTAGTTGCTGGAATGAGCCCTGCTGTATCGTGCCATCTCCGAGCATGAAGACTACGCTGTCAGATTTATCCAGAAGCTTCAAGTTGTGCGTGGTCATTATACGAGTCTTCTTCGCTAGGTAGCCCTGTATACATCTGGTGAAAATGTGATTGGCAACCTTACCATCAACAGCGCTGAGAACGTCATCCAACATCACGATATCCGAAGGCTGGTAAACGCACCGGGCAAGAGCGATGCGAGCTTTTTGACCACCACTCAACGTTATACCACGCTCACCAACTTCAACAAAGTCTCGACCTGTGAATTGGTCAAAATCTGACTCAAGCGAGCACACGTGAACGACCTCAGCGTAGCGTTTTGGTTCGAATGGCGAATGGAAAATTATATTATCTCGCATTGTTGCATTTTGACTCCAGGTAGACATGACACTAGAGATTCGGCCGCCGACTTTAACAGATCCATCCATTTTTGATATCGATCCTTGTATAGCGGACAGAAGAGACGTCTTACCAGAGCCAATAGCACCCACAACCATAACTAGGTCACCGGAAGATATTTCCAGGTCAATATCATGGAGTCCTGGGAATTTCTTCGCGCCAGCGCGCGCAATGCCTTCACCATCTGTGTTTGCGGCATCCCCATCAAGCTCTTCCTCATAATCGTTTACAGCTGAGCCAGTAGGTCTCAGATCAGCTTCTGCAGCTGCAGTTTCAGTTTCGTCGAGGCGCTGCTTCGTACGGTAAAATCGAAGCCGTCGCTTCCACTTACGTGTAGTCTGTGGCGTTGGAGCTGGTGCATCCCACTTGAATGCACCAGATTTAATCTCGATATTCCCTGTTCCAATGCCATCAGATATCACATAGCTAGGCTCTTCAGCAGCACGGAAGAACTCGTCAAGACGACTCACTGAAGCCCATGCATCTGCATGACTGGTCAACCCCTGTGAGAACATCATTGACAGAGGAACAAATAACTGGAAAAGTGTGAGCGACGGGAACGCCAGCTGAGGATCTAGGTCACGGCCGATAATAATTCGAATTGAGAAAGCCAGAACACCCGCAAAAGTAGGAACAGAAGTGAGCGAAGCATCAGTTATGCCTTCGACGAGACCAAGTAGTTTCAGGAACGCTGCCTCTTTTTTACGAAGCGAAGAAACAAGTTTCACGAAGCTGGATTCCCATCCATAAAACTTGACAATCCGCATATTTTCCACTGTTTCGCGCACGATCCCAATTCTACGATCCGCAAACGGCAGGCTCTTCCTCCTGAACCGTGTGATGATGCGCGATGACGCTACATTGGCGCAAATTCCCAACAAAATCAGACCACATGCTGGCAGAGCAGCTACACCGAGATTGTGAACAAGAACTCCTAGAACACCTCCAAATCCCGGTATAAAGATAAGGAACTGAGATGTCCATCGTGATGCCATGAAGATTCGATTGGTATCTGTTGTTATAAGACTGGTGATCTTGCTACCTGGGTACTGCTGCCGCCCTGCAGGGCTAAGGTGCATAATTTTGTCAAAAATTGCTGAGATTAAAACAGTACGGCATAGTTCAGCATAAACCCGGATACGAAACTGGGTCCAAACAAATATCCACTGGAAACAAAATTGTACCAAAGTCAACCCCACAGCGTATCCAACAGCAGGCCCGTGATTGGAGGTCACGCCATCGTAAATATTCGCTACTGCTTCGATGAGGGAACGTGACATCAGAGACATGCCTATCTCACCTGCTATAAAAAGCCCACTAGTAATAAAAGTCACGAAAAAACACCCACCTCATCGCGTAAAACATAGCTCTGAATTCGGCATATGCTGGGCGGCCGCTAGGACTCTGCTTATATTCTTCGAGCTTACGCCGATACTCCTGCATCCTGAGCTCATTGCGCTCGCCATTAGGAATTTTCCAAGCATCATTAATCTCGAGTATACGACTGTAGCCTGTGAGAAGTAGTGGTTCCACCCATGCCCATGAAAGACGCGAGAAGACATTTGCGGTAGCACTTGGGCACTCCGTGCGCTCTTCAGGAATAGGCCTAACCTTGGTACCAAGAAGGAATTTGACCACTGGATTGTGGTGTCGCACTTGCACGCCAGGTGGCAAATCATGATTTGCACTGGTTTCGCCACTTTGACTGCCCGGTTGAATGCTGCTAGCAATGGCACTCTCAACTTTCACAATTTTTTTCTCGGCATTCATTTTGCTGGCTGTGTCCTCGGAGGACGTATTCATGAGTGCAATTATACTTCTGAGTGCTGGGTTCGGGCTTATATCTTATAGCGGTGCCAGATACAAGAAAGACACTATCCACTCAACGTCTGTGTAATCAAATATCAGAGCGGTGCCGTGCGGCTGCGTTATAATCAATAATTTGCTACTGAAGACTTTCAAAAAAGACTATTGAAAAAGCTGCTAATATATGTTTTGCTTCCCACGTGCATCACCAGCCGTTATAAGTACGTCACTGAGTGCCACGGCTCTAAGTTTTCAACGTCCTCATCACGTTATTAATTGTTATCAATCGTAAGGTTTCATTATCATGTGAATGTTGTCACCAAGAACTAAATTTGTAATTAATTCCACATGATCTGCGATCTGCGGTTCCCCCTTGAGCCGTGCGCAAGGCGGCACTAGCTTCTCAGGAGAGGGAGTTTCAGCCCACCTCGCAATGTCTGTCCAGAAAATCAGATAGGTTCATAGGTAACTGGATGCGCCGTATGCAGTAGGCCTGAACCAACACCGAATTCTGGCACTAATTACCCTGAGCAGCTGTTGCGATTGAGCTAACGGGTAAATTGGATTAAGGGGTATTGGAGATGTGAGCGATAAACAGCGGAATGAGTCCGATTAGGCACAATTGCCTTAAGAAAAACTATGTAGTAATGGACGCAAATTCCATTTAACGTCCCACAGATGTGGCGCTGAGCTGTCGGGCCAGTCATTACGCATAACGAGTCAAACATCTCTCAACATTGATCATGGCTGTAGAAAAAAATTAGTTAAGCATGAATAGAAAACGCGGCGGGTCAAAAGCGCGCGCGGCGGAAGAGGCTGAAGCCCTAACTCTGCTCAAAAACCGAGTCAGGGACTTCAGTGGCGATGCCAGCGAGGTCACGGAATTTTCTGATCTTCCCCTTTCGGATTCCACCCTAAAGGGACTTCGATCATCACATTTTGTGGAACTAACAGATGTTCAAAAAGAATGCATTGTGCCAGCATTGCAAGGCAAAGATCTACTTGTCGCTGCCAGAACTGGTTCAGGGAAGACTTTAGGGTTTCTAATTCCAGCCCTGGAGCGGCTTTACGTAGAGAAGTGGTCGCATATGGACGGTCTTGGGGTTCTTATTATTACTCCTACCCGTGAACTTGCTTCCCAGATCTTCGAGGTTCTTCGAAAAGTTGGTAAGTATCACCAGTTCAGTGTTGGCCTTCTCATTGGAGGCAACAATATCAAAGAAGAACGTGACCGTGTGCATAGGCTGAACATTCTGGTGTGTACGCCGGGCCGTCTTCTCCAGCATATGGATGAAAGTCCCGGGTTTGATTGCTATAATTTGCAAATGTTGATACTCGATGAGGCTGACCGGATTCTTGATATGGGCTTCCGGAAAACTGTTGACGCGATAGTTGCCAACTTGCCTCCTCAGCGTCAAACCCTACTATTCTCCGCGACACAAACCCGCAGCGTGTCGGATCTTGCACGACTTAGCTTGGTCACCCCAGAATATATTTCTGTGCACGTATCAGCTTCTGAAGGCTCGGCTGCAACACCTGAGACTTTGGAGCAATTCTACACTGTGGTTCCTGTTCCCGAAAAGCTAGATGTTATATGGTCCTTTATCCGAGCTCACACCAAGAATAAGATATTGGTGTTTTTCTCATCCAGCAAGCAGGTCCGCTTTGTTTACGAGGCCTTCCGACGTTTGCAGCCTGGAATTCCTCTCTTGCATTTACACGGCCGTCAAAAGCAGACTACGCGTCAGGAGGTAACAGAGCGATTCCGTCGATCTCGTGCTTCGTGCCTGTTTGCTACAGATGTCGTTTCCAGGGGTATAGACTTTCCTGAAGTTGAATGGGTCATTCAGGCAGACTGCCCAGAAGATGTGTCCACGTATATTCACAGAGTGGGCAGATCTGCGCGTGCCGGGAAACAAGGACGTGCGCTTCTATTATTGGCGCCTCGAGAGGAAGCCGCGTTTGTGTCAAAAATCACGGCAAAGAAGATTCCTATCCAAAGACTTTCTATTCGAGAAAAGAAGCGAGGGTCTGTTCAGGCCGATATTCAAGCTCAGGTGTTCCAAGACACAGAACTCAAATACTTGGCCCAAAAGGCCTTCATATCGTATGTGCGTAGCGTACATGTGAATCCTGACAAGCAGGTATTCGACGTCGACGATATTCCTCTCGACGAATTTGCAAAAAGCTTAGGCTTGGCTTCTGCGCCACAGATCAAGATCAAAGGAAGTGGATCGTCATCAAAAGCTCACGCTCTCAAAAATCTTTCTCGCGCCGTACAGGAGCGCCATGAAAAGAAAGAACCGCGAACCAAATACGAGCGCATGTTTGAGCGAGAGAACCAAGATGTTTTCAGTGAGCATTATCGCAAGCTCCAAAATGATGAGATATCGGATAAAGTGAACGATGACGACTTCATGACAGTAAAGCGGGCTGGCCACGACATTGACCCTGACACGCCGGTAATCACACCTGAAGAGGAAGGACCCACGTCAAATCGTGCGTCTAAACGGGCGTTGAGTAAAAAGGCTTCAATCAAGAATCAAGGAAATCCTACAAAGCTTCTTTTCGATGACGAGGGTAAGCCGCATGCTCTTTATGAGTTTCAAGACGAGGCTGACTTTGTTCGCGACGGCAGTGCTGAGGCTCAGCGCCGCGCGTTTGTAGACACAGAGTCTCACGAAATGATACAGCGAGACGCTGAAGACAAGGAGACTGTACGGGCTAAGCGTGCCGAAAAGAAGCGGAAGCGAAAGGAGGCGGAGCGCCTTGCTCGCGAGGGACGTCTATCGAGTGATGAAGTCGACGATGGATCCTCCGACAGCGAGGACGAATACCAATCTGAGGATGATCACTCGAAATTCCGCTCGCATGTATCCAAGCGCGCTAAAATGGAAGAGCCCGAGATTCTCGAAATTGAAGAACCTGAGACTCTTGAAGATCTGGAAGCCTTGTCTTCACGCCTTCTTAAAAACTAATGTAATATATATAAGGGTTCGATGCCATGTCAATCAAGACCAAAAAAAAAAGGCTATTTATTTAGGTGATCCGCCACTGAACTGAGGAGAAAGGTCGAGCGGTCGGCCACCGCCAGCCATTGAACTTCCTCTGCGACGGGTCTGGTTTTGTTTCATGGGAATCGTTGCATTGGCTCCACAGTCATCATCTACAGCTGATTCAGGAGCAGTGGCAAGAGAGGCGTCAAGTTTGGGCCGCGCAATCTCGCCATGGGAGTTGCGCAGAGTATTTCCTAGTTTCAAAAAACTTCCGCCCATAATTGCTTGTGTTAGAAGGCAAGATTAGCGATCAGCGCCGTATTATTCTTCCCTTCTAGGATTCCTAATCCCCCTCCGGTTATTTGTGGGTCGAGAGATGACTATTGCTTGTGAACCGAGATTCCCTCCCGGGTCATCTAGCGCTTTTTTTTCCGAATCTAGATAGCATATTCTATGCAGATTTATAGTACGTACCTTAAGACTCGTCCATAGCATCGTCATTGCTATGATTATTCTCAGCATCTGCAGATGCACCCTCAGCAGCGGCTGCTGCAGCAGTATCTGCAGCCTCTTGGGTCTCATCGGCTTCACCCGCACCAGCGGCAGAATCTGAACCAGCCTCGGGCGCTGCATTCGATTCCTCGGTAGGAGCTGGCTGTGATCTTCGCACAGTGGTATCTAGACGATCCAAAAGCGGCGTGACAGCCTCGTCCTCAAATATGGTGAAATCCTGGTCCTTACCAACAACCGCGACCGAGGTGTTTCGGAATGTGAGTTCCTTATCCTGAGGTAGCGTATCACGCAGCGCAGTTAGTCCGTGGACTACCAACTCCTCGAGAGAGGAACTGCCGAACCCTTCGAAATTCCGCTCAAGATACGTGCGTGCCGCCTGAGAACGGGCTCCGATAGCACTGCCGTAGAATTCAAGAGCAGTTCCAGACGGCAAGAACTCAAATAAATGCGGCCCAGACTCATCATAGCCCGCCACTAGAAGTCCTACGCCGTACGGCCTGCCACCGTACTGTGTCTTGTTGTGCGCTTTGTCGGCAATGCTGGTTACTGCCTTGTTGACAGCAAGAGGTCTATCAAACAGCAGTCGTTGTCTCATGCTCAATGTCCGCAGACTGTTTGCAAGAATACGAGCATCTGGCGCGAGACCGGCCAACGCCACCCCCAAGTTATCATCTACGCGAATAAGCTTCTTTTGATAGCTGCCTAGCTCCTCGGCGTTCCTTTTCAGTGCAACCAGGACTACGTGGGTATCAGAACGAAGTCCCACAGCAGCTGAGCCCTGCTTGATTGCTTCGAGTGCATACTCTACTTGGAAGATGCGACCCGTCGGGGAGTATGTGACACTGTCGTTGTCATATGAATTACGAAACTGCGTTAGTACTGCTTTTTGAACATTCACGAGGCCACACGGCTTCGACGTTTGCCACTTACCATTATCTCCGTCAACGTCTCTAGCTTAGCTCAGTTGAGCCCAAGAGATGCTTACGAAGTGCTGCTTCGAGGCTCGAGCATCCATATAGTAGCCGCGGCAGCAAGAGTACTCAAAGCACCGGCGGTATCGGCAAGATGGCAGTAACGCAGGTGCAGAAAATCTTTGCCCTGTCGACGGTGCTTGCGCTGGGCTTTGTCCTAATGGTTCTCAGCGGGGTCTCCGTCAATGGATGGCTTCCCTCTTCGGTTGCGCTCATGTTTATCCTCGCACCTCTCCCAAACTCTCTATGTGGCAATGCTCGTCGTGATGATCTCATGAGTGATGCGCCAGATCTCCTGGCAGACTTTGGCCGGTTCTTAACTGGGTTTTTGCTTGTCAGTGGGCTCGTCCTACCTGTGCTCTACGCTCACAACAGCTTGATTCCTGTTTCATCTATGATTATGTCTTTACTGGGCGGGTTTATTATTTACGGCTCTATCATTGCGTTTGGCCTCCTTTTTGACGAGCCAGAAGAGTACTAGTTCTTATCACCTTTTATCGGAAGTGCAGCACATAGAGATTAATGCCAATGCTACTCTTTGGTACAAAAATACTTTTATTGGTAGCTATCGAATTGGGCACCTCTATGAGCTTTCCTACTGTTTGACATAGAATCATGGTAAGTGAGGCGATTGCGATTTAAAACGTAAAGACGTAGCCAGAGTCTCAGTTCTCTGTAATTAGCAGCTTAATTTCTCCACAGACGTTAGAAGCTATAAAAATGATCAGAAAATTGTCCGGCTTTCAGTTCGTAACCTTTTAAGGTGGAATTGCTGCTGCTACGGAGGCACCTCGCGTAGTGGTGCTTAGGCACCGCTGCTTTGAAGCTCGAGCATATCTACACGATAGCCGCAGCAGCAAGGGTACTCAAAGAACCGGCGATATCAGCCAGATGGCAGTTACGCAGGTACAAAAAATCATTGCAACGTCGACAGCGCTTGCGCTTGGATTATCCCTATTATTTTGGGCGGGGTCTCAGTTAACCAATCCAATGCCTATGTATACGAATACACTCGTGTTCGCTCTTACTCCTCTACCAGTGAGTGTGTGTAGCAAAGTCCGCCGCAACGCTCGTAATGGTGATCCCATGGATGATGCACCAGATTTCATCGCAGATTTTGGTCGGTTCTCAATGGGATTCCTCCTTACCAGTAATCTCGTTCTTCCCTTGGTGTATGCTCGCAATGGCCTGTATTCTATATCATCAATGATTTGCTCTCTACTGGGCGGATTTATCATGTGCGTCCTAACTTTGGTATTGCTCCAATTTGAGCCTGACGGGCTTGAGGAACATAGTCCTCAATTCCCTTCATCAAGAACCGGAATTTAAAGACATGGCAATTTCAACGCTGCTTTTCAATATCGGAATACTCCGTTTTAGCTTTCAGATCGAACAGATCTACTATTTATTGTAAATTCGTGGAAAGCAAAGCGATTACAAGAAATTCAAGCTTTTTTTCAATTTCTCACCGTGTCTTGCGTATAATTCTAGTACATATTGAAATCTATTTGAACCCAGATATAATTTAATGCTAGAAGTCTCTCCCTGTCTCACCAATGAGCTTCTTAGCACTATGGCCTGTCCACCTTTGAATTCTGCTCTATGTCACGTGCTTCTTGTACACAAATATTTTTCATCCCGTAACCACATCCAGAAGTGGTAAATGTCGAGGACAGAACGTGTTATCTTCGAGATATTGAGCGCGTATGCCGAGGAGGAAGGGAGCTCTTTAACATCACTGGATGTAGATGATGCCATTGACCTCTGTCAACGAGTGGATCTCAAATTACGTCGAGTGAAAAAACGGCCATTGTTTGAGGCTGCGGAGAAGGCTCTCAATCGTATAAAGTCCGCCAGCGAAAAGTTAACTTCAGAGCCAGCTGATAGCGGTGAAAATATCCAAATGGACCTCATGACAGTGAGTGAGACTGAGAGCAACAAAATGAACCAGAGCGTGGTGGACAAGTGGAGAGTCAATAAGAATAGATCAGACGAGCCTCAATCTAAAGCAGAGTCACGAAAGCGTCGTAAAATTGCGGACATGCGACCACCGTCTAGCATCACTCTGGGAGACTTAGGCGGCATCGATAAGATCGTCAACCAGATCCTAGAGCTTATTGCCATGCCATTAAGCCATCCAGAAATTTTTGTACAACTGGGGTCTGACATTCCACGAGGTGTTCTTCTGCACGGACCTCCAGGTTGTGGTAAGACGATGTTGGCAAATGCAATAGCCAATGAACTAGGTGTCGCATTCATCAGCATCTCAGCCCCTACGGTCGTCAGCGGTATGAGCGGCGAAAGCGAGAAGAAGCTGCGTGATATTTTCGAGGAAGCTAAAGATGCTGCACCTGCATTGGTTTTTATCGATGAGATTGATGCCATCACTCCAAAACGTGAAAATGCTCAGCGCGAAATGGAGCGCCGCATCGTTGCTCAGCTTTTAACGTGCATGGACGATGTGTCTCTTGAAAAGACTGGAGGGCGACCGGTTATGATAATTGGTGCAACAAACCGGCCGGATGCCATCGATCCCGCTCTGCGTCGTGGCGGTAGATTTGATCACGAAATATGCATGACGGTTCCTGATCAGCAGTCTCGGCAACGTATTTTGGAGACAATAGCACGAAAGCTGCGACTCGATGGAGATGTCGACTTCCAGGAAATCGCGAAATTAACAGCGGGCTTTGTGGGAGCTGATCTAAATGCACTCGTGGCAGCGGCTGGTGTATCTGCTATAAAGCGTATCTTTCAAGACTTGCGGAAAACGGAGACCGATACTGGTAATAATAATAGCATGGATATTGATGGAGATTGTACACCTATGGGCCCAAGAGAAGTAATTGGTGAGTTCTTAAAACAGCATCCTGATCCTCTCACTCCTGAGCAACTTGCTCCTCTAGCTATCAAATTTGAGGACTTTTTGACAGCTGTACCGACAGTGCAACCATCTTCAAAGCGAGAAGGTTTCGCAACTGTACCTGATGTAACATGGGATGATGTTGGCGCTATGACACCGATTCGCGAAGAGCTCGAATACGCCATCGTGGAGCCCATCCGTAGACCAGAGATTTACAGTGCTGCAGGGATTGCAGCACCGTCAGGTGTCCTATTGTGGGGACCGCCTGGATGTGGTAAGACGTTACTGGCCAAAGCTGTCGCGAATGAGTCGCGTGCGAACTTTATAAGTGTACGAGGTCCAGAACTTCTCAACAAATATGTGGGGGAGAGTGAACGTGCCGTTCGTCAAGTATTTGTACGTGCACGGGCCTCCGTTCCTTGCGTTATTTTTTTTGACGAGCTTGATGCCCTCGTACCTCGACGTGATGATGCACAATCGGAGGCTTCGTCGCGAGTGGTAAACACACTGCTCACTGAGCTCGACGGGATTGGAGACCGTCAGGGAGTCTTCGTTGTAGCTGCTACCAACCGCCCCGATATGATTGATTCTGCTATGTTACGACCGGGTCGTTTGGACAAGCAACTTTTCGTTGAGCTACCGACACCAACAGAACGTGCTGAGATACTCAAAACTGTGAGTAGATCCACTCCGCTCGCTCCCAATATTGATGTTGTATCAATAGCTCATGATGAACGCTGTCGCAACTTTTCCGGCGCAGACCTTGCTGCACTAGTTCGTGAGGCTGCAGTTATTGCACTCAAATCTACGCTTTCAGCTGCGCCTGGAGCGGAGTTGCCTAAAGTGCTGGTATCGGCAGAGCATTTCGAAAAAGCGCTTGAGAAAGTCAATCCCAGCGTAGGTGATTCTGAAAGAGCCAAATATTATCATATGCGCGAACTTTTAGCATCGTGATGTCTCGAGCCAGTGAAGTGGCAAAAGGCCGGAATGCGCAAAATATATATTTCATTCCTAGCTTGTTGATATATATCCTTAAGCCCGAAACTTATACTCTCGAAGATAGCACTTTTGAACAACACCCTTTTTCTCGAGCGTTACTGCCGTCGACTTAGCTTGGGAAAGATACCTAAAATGGTATTTTATTTTCCTTATTGGGTAATATCAGTGATTTACCCTTCGTTTTACTGCTGGAGAAATTTGAAGTGAAGATGGACACCCTGGTTTGATGAAAATATTAGAAATTATTGTAGTGGCGAGCTGCGCATTTTTATGTTATTAGGAGCATACCACAATCGGATTGTAGCAAGGTTAAATTGGCATCGGCAGGTGAGGTGCAAGATTGGTATGACAGACCTAAAAGTGCGTAGGTCTTTAAACGTATTACTAGAGCGTTGGTTGAGAACCCTTTGTTTAACAGATCTATGTGCTATTGTATCATCAATATCGAGTAAGAGGGGTCCAAATTACTCTCAACTAATCTTACTCTTAGCAATGAGCGCTGCCTTTATCGTTCTGCTGATAACGTTGCTTCTAAGAGGTGATTCCTGATAGCGCAGCCACAGATAACAAGATAAGAGATCCAGCGAGGCCTAATCACCCGCGTGTGAAGGCCCTAGAGACTAAGCGTGGCATTGCGAGTCCAGCTAGTAAATCTGTCTAACCTTAATACAAGGTGTTCAACACGGTTATAACTTCATGGCTTATTTCTCTAGCAGCTTATCAGCTCTTTTTTCCTGTCTTCCAAGACTTCTCGATGGCTGAGTGTTTGTCGATTACACTTCATGAGACTCAATTGGCTAATTGATGTCCAGCTTTTGCTTCCGTGAACAAGTTCATGGCTGACGCCTAGTTTCAACATCTAGCATCTCACAATTAGACTTTTTGAGAACAATCTCGTTTCTCTTTTCTGCCGTCGCAGCTTCTCTACAATGAAATTTTGTGGCATGATACATACATCTATATGGAGAACTCAGCTTCAATAACTGTCTAAAGGAATAAAAAGAGTTCAAGGTCAAATTGGCCCGTTCTCAAGTTTTAGTCTCTTCTGAAGCCAGCGTAATCCAGAATCACAATCTTCATCTAGTGCAATAGCTCGTTGAGATCAAAAATGTGCGAACACAAACGATATGATATATATATCATACTTTTACGACGTCAGTCACCGTTGTGACAACCAGTCTGCTGCAACTCAGAGATTTTTTGTCATTCACGCAAATTCAAGGAAAAACACAAACTGCTCAGTAGAACTACGAGCTCGCTAACTACAAGAAAAAGTGAGAGGGACTTGAAATCTGGCTGAATACTGAACACTCGCAACCTGCCCAGCAGTATTCCGCGCTATTCAATTATCTCACTCTATTTATGCGTATTCTATGCGTTTATGCGTATCCCATTTATCTTCCATGGTGTGTGGTATTTGTGCGTATTCCCGGACAATATTCTTTCCTATTGTAGTATATTATTTGTCATAAGGCTTTCGTTTCTATCTATCCAATCAGCATCGATTGTTGTCTTAGTAATTAGTATGTAGTAGAAGAAATTGTAAGTTAAAATAGTTATTCTTTTGAAATATTTATTTATATATGTGTAATTTCTAATTGCACATTTTGACTAAGTGTGTATGTCAAATCCAATTGGCTGGGATGTACGAGCTGTTATACGTTCTCCGTGAACTAGACTGAATGGTGGAGCTCTGTTTGTTCGAGCTAAATGATGCAGAAAAGGGCCAGGGATATTCTGATTAAGAAGGAGCTCTGAAGATTTAAATTCCCTTCACTCTTTTTTTCAGATTCTAAAACAGCGCTGGACGAAAGTTCCTTTCAGTGATTTTAAAATGTATTGAGCCGCTCGCTGGAGAGGCTCCGATCATATTCACAGTATATTGTTAGCAGAGTAATATGTGCGCGTTTGTCCGCAGTAGAGACTGCGTTGTGGACGTACCATTAGAGCTGCACATGTTTAGTCCCTGTACGGCTATCTGATCTTGGGTTTACATAGAATATTTATCGATCGATCTGTTTTGCTAGCAAGGATAAGGAATTTTAAGTTCTTGGACGGGCTATAGTCGGGTAAATACTGACATCTTAGGACATTGTGCTTTAATCTCATGGCTCGCTTGATCAGTTCTGCACTGTATTATGATGTACGCACATCATATCCGACATTTAATGTTCGCGCAATATATACGATCCCATCTGTGGATGGAATGACGACCTGAAAACAGGAAAATCAACAATGCTCTTTGCCCTCTCAGAGTTTTATGCTTGTTCTCCTCGAGCCGAGCTAGGCATACTCGCAATCAGAGCGCCATTGAGCCCACACATGCCGTATTGGGAAATGACAACTTAGTAAATTACCCAAAGTGGTAATATTCTGATCGTAATTCAGTCTGTGCTAGTATTATCATGACTGGCGTTCAGCCGGTTTATTAAGCTGGTCGTTAACTGGGGGAGTTCAATGGTCGAATTTCGATTTCATCCACTCTCAACAGGTACCGATGAATCTCCACAGGCTCCAGGCGGTGCCTTCAGCGCCCTGGTAGGAGCTGCTGCTGCTGCTTCTGGCTCTGTCCAGCATGACCATGAATCTCCGCAACTTTATACGCAGCACCGGGAGATGGCCGATGCGTCGAATCAGTTGCAGCCGCGTGTTGATAGCAATAGTGCAGCCCTTAGTGATGAGGCACTATCTGTTCATTTGTCGGACCTAAATGATGTCAGGGCTCTCGAAAGCCAATTGACGGCTGAAATCAGTCGCGGTGTTGATATTTTCAATGAGCAGTGTCAGGTTGTAAGCACGTTACAGTCAATAGCGGCAGAAAATGATCGCTTTTTAGTACTTCTCGAAAGATATTCTACAGGGCTGCCTGACCCTGTACCACCAGCATTGCCAACTCAAATAACTACACAGCAACGCGAAATTCATAATGCTGTCCTAGCCGAGTTGTTACAGCAATAGGCGCGTCTTCGCGTCATGCTCACTTGCAACCAAGTTCGGATCGCCACCACTTTAGCGCACCTCATCCAAATTTATTATAAAAAAGCATGATCTATCTACATATATAGAATCCAGATATGACCTCTCTCTCTCACAACTTCACGTTCAGGTTAATTTGGATTGACTTGGGGACAAGGTAAGCTTCTAGTCCATAAGGACCAAGTTCGGAGCCAATACCACTCATTTTGTGGCCACCGAAAGGTAGATGATAGTCCTGATCATTTGAGCTATTGATCCAGACATAGCCGGTGTCAATTTCATTAGCAGCTTGGTGCGCCTTTGAGATATCGCGTGTAAATACAGCACCACCGAGACCATATCGCGTATCATTAGCAATCGCAATACCCTCCTCATACTCCTTGAACTTAATTACAACGACAACAGGGCCGAAGATCTCCTCCTTGGCTACACGCATATCACGAGTAACATCCGCAAACACAGTGGGTTTGACATAGTAGCCCTTGGATCCCCAGCGCTCGCCGCCAGTCACTACCCGAGCGCCCCCTTTCTTGCCAATGTCGATGTACGAGATAATCTTGTCAAACTGAATCTTAGATACCTGAGGTCCGTGAGTTACAGACTCGTCATTGACATCTCCAATGATAGTGCGGTCTCCTTCACAAACTTCTTTGAGTAACTGGACAAATTGGTCATAAACCTTCTCCTGTACAATGATCCGCGACGTGGCACAGCAAACTTGACCCATGTTGTACATGATTCCCTCGTACGCCCATTTCGCAGCTTGCTCAATGTCTGCATCATCGAACACAACGAGCGGGGACTTTCCACCGCATTCCAACGTGACGGCTTTGAGGTTAGAATTGGCAGCGGAGGCCATCACACGCTGTCCGACAGCGGTTGAGCCTGTAAATGCTACTTTGTCTACGTCCATGTGTCCTGTCAACGCGTCGCCTGCTTCAGCACCCCACCCGCTGATGACATTGATCACACCAGCAGGGAATCCAGCACGCTTAACTAGCTCACAGAAGTAGAGGACTGAGAGAGGTGTATTCTCGGCAGACTTGAGCACTACAACATTACCAGCAGCAATCGCCGGAGCAATCTTCCAGGCTGCCATTGCAAGAGGGTAATTCCAAGGAATAATCTGTCCAACTACGCCGTAAGGCTGGTGACGGGTGAACATGACTTTAGAGGGGTCGTCCATCACAACTTTGCCGTCGATCTTATCAGCCCAGCCCGAGTAATAGGTAAAAACGCTGATGCACTCCTCGATATCACCGTTTGCATTAGTGAATCGAGGTTTACCAGCGTCAGATGATTCGATTGCAGTAAGGGTATCGAAGTCTTTCCGCATTTCGTCAGCCAATTTACGCAATAGTTCTCCGCGCTCCGCGCCGGTTACCTTACGCCATGTCTCGTTATATGCTTTGCGTGCAGTTTTGACAGCGAAATCGACATCCTCCTTGCTCGCTGCTTCCACAGTGGTAATGACCTCTTCAGTAGATGGGTTTACTGTTTCGATCTTTTTGGCGCTATGACCAGGGACCCATTTGTTGCCAATGAAAAGCTGAGTCGGCTGCTCATACGTTACACCGTGCAAGGTTAGTTGTACCATTTTTGGCGATGTCTGATGCTCCCGGTAATGTGGCTGTGCTTATATATATAGTGTCCCCACGTTATCTTATCAACTATAAAGCTCTCTTGACCGACACGTGCTGCGTCGCGCACACTTAGCTAGTCGACTTGGGTCGCATCATGTACGTGTTGCTTTTCTGATGTGACTATATATACGAAAATGGTGTGCTCAGTTCCAGTTTAGGTGATACTGGAACGATACAGCTATCTTGTGGGCTAGGGTTCGGCCCTGCTTGCCCTTTTGGAATTGATACTGGACCCCACGGCCTCTCACGTCTTATATGATCTGTGTATATAAACGTCGTTAGCTTTTGAGGCAACATATAGGTCATGTTCAAAATGCCTGGATATTTGATTTTGTGTACTGCATTTTAACCGGTGCCAATGGTTGTTAAGTATCTCCATATTGATTAACGGACCACTCAATCTCGGCATTTCTTGCCCCATTGGTAACAGCGTGTTCTCTGCTCGCCAACGCAACACTGTGTCAGTTTCTTAGTTGGAAATTTCAGGCATACATACAACGTTTTTTGAAAATATCTTCATATATTAATTATCCGAGCACAAATTGGCGAGTGTCTTTGCAACGCTATTGATACTTCTGGAGTTAGATATGATCTCAGCCAGCCCTCCATAGTATCTGACAATTTTCCGGTTAATCACATGGTAATAAAAAGAGCAGTGGATTGCTTTCTCTGAATTTGGGAAGGCTTCAGAATGAAGGAATTTCCGTGAGCGTATAATCAGTGAGTTCTATCTAGTTGTTGATGTATCGAGGAATCCAGTTCCTGCTGCTCTGACTTGTGTACTTGCTGATAGCTTGGTCCTATAGTAGTTGGCTCGAGCTTTTCTGGGCGTGCGACTTTTGCCTTGGTTGCTGAGTGTGATCCTGTGTCTAACAGTAAATGACATTTTAAATTTACATATGAAAATTCGAATGTGATTATACTTACTTAAGGCACGCAGTAGCTCATAATTCAATATGATGGAGTTTACTGTACGGTGACCGTGCGCAACTGGAAGCAATGGTATCACGGGTGGATCCAGTGAACTCGAACTCACTATGGAAGGAGGTGAGCGTCGGAGAGGTTTTTTTTTTTTTTTTTTTTTCCTTAAATCGCAGCATCGAACATTTGATCCTCTCATCTAGCACGCAGCTCCAGAACACGTAACCCGTCTTAATCACCTCCCTGCGCACCACTCGCTTTCTCCAGATGATGTCTACCGGCCGTGGTGGCGCTGGAAATATCAGGCCAAGTAACCAAGGCGATATCGAACAGACTGAGTCGTCAAGTAGTGTCCCTGAAATCGACGAGAAGCAGAAGAAGTTCACCACTGGTCGAGGGGGCGCTGGTAATATGTTGGACAACATAGACAGAGATTCCGCACGCATTGCGCAAGGTGCTGATCCTCAATCAGAAACGATGAGACCAGTCCGGAGCTCTACGATAGGCCGGGGTGGATATGGGAATGTCATCTCAGATAAATCTTCGACATCTTTTCTCCAGAAGATTAAGAAGTTATTTGAATAAGTAACGAACAACGATAATGCATATTTCTAACGTTAAAGAATCAGGGAGCATGAAGAATAGCATGCAGATCGTCAAGAACCGTCTTGGAAACGACGTCTGGTGGCTGAGTATCAGAACTATCGACGACGTTCGCAGTGATTAGTGCAATCAACTCACAATAGCCCCTGATAGCGGCGTCAGAGGAGTACCGCAGCCCCAACTGAGACGCAAGGGAGAGCCCAACTGAAGCCCATGGAGATAGCTGCTGCACCAAAAATTCCAAACCCCCAGTACTCTCAGCGCGTCCATCATCTATCCTATCAGACGTCTCACATCCCAACCGGATAGACGATCTATCTTCAAGCTCAGATATAAGGGATATAGTAACGCCTCTGATCTCTGATTCAACTTCTTTCACTAGCGAGGGTAATGATAAAGTAGGGTTGGAACGCGTTTTTAACAAACCATGCAATGCCGAGGGTGCAAGAGACGTAGCCAGACTGTAGAGAAAAGAGGTACCATAACGCTGGAGCCCCTGGAATGCTACCGAAAGGGACCTGGCGGCCCTAACAGCATCTAAGGGTATAACCTGGCGGTATAAAGCGACTGCCGTACGCTGCCACCGTAGACTAGACTTCAACCTCGGATCTTCGAGACCAATGTAACGAGCCACATCACCAGAGCGTAATAGAAAGAATTCTTTCCAGCCAAGACGTTCGTTGTTACTGCAGTTCTCCTCATTTGCTAGAAGAGTACGGTACATCGCATATATTCGCCTGAGGATCCATACACGAGCTAGACGCCTCCTGCGGTCCGATACAACCCCCTCTGAGCCATTCAGTGGGTTTCCCTCATCCCATAGGTCTGAACGTAGAACAGCAATGACGTCGCGCCTAATTAGTTTCCACTGTAGCTGGGGGTCAGTGCAAGCTGAAAGCTCTGTCAAACGCGACAATAAATCTCGCTTGATCCTAAACTCAGACTCCTTTAGTTCAGCTGCTTTAAGGTATTTTCTGGGCGGAGATGCCACCACCTCCATTGTTTCCAGGCGATTCAGCACTAATAAACACAGACGCCTTACGGCGCCCGACACATACAGTCAGCGGGTTCTTTGGCTCGCCGTCTATGAGCTTTGGCGCTGGAAACGCGGCTTTCGGTACCGGATCATCCGCGTTTGGTGCCGGAAATGCGGCATTCGGAACTGCCAATAATTCTGCAGGAAATTCATTTTCGAAACCTGCTAGTTCACCATTCAGTGCATTCGGCCAAGCCAGTCATACAAGCGGACAAAGCCCATTTGCTACCTCGGCTGGTTCAGGGGGCTTTGGAAGCCAGAGCTCATTTGGGACGCCAAATAATGCATTTTCTCAATCCAAGCCATCAGGATTTGGCCTGCAGGGAGCAAACTCTAATGGGTTTGGGCAGACAAACGTTGCAAACGGTCAATCAGGTGGCCCAGGAGCGTCTTCGTTCGGAAATTCTGCTTTAGGTGGGACCAGCGCCTTTGGGAATACCTCAAATACACAAAGCGTGTTTGGAAATGCGGCCAATACATCCGCTTTCGGAGGCGCAGGGAACACCAGCACATTCGGGAATACAGGGAATACAAGCGCGTTCGGAAATGCAGGCAATACAGGCGCGTTCGGGAATGCAGGCAACACAAGTAATTTCGGAAACACGGGTAATACAAGTGCATTCGGAAATGCAGGCAATACCAGTGCATTCGGAAATACTGGGAGCACCAGTGCATTCGGAAACAGCGGAAACACTAGCTTACTCGGGAATTCCAATAGTACTAGCGCTTTCGGCCAACCCGGAGGTGCACAAAGTGCATTCGGGAACGCACAGGGCGCCTTTGGAGCCAGTGGGAACACTCAAAGTGCCTTTGGAACCTCCGCCAATTCTCAGAATGCGTTTGGAGCTCCGGGGGGCTCACAGAGTGGGATCGTCAATACACCAAGTGCTTTTGGAAATACTCAGGTAGTGGGAAATACTGCTCAATCATCACCCTTTGCCCGTAACGAGTCGCAATCACAAAACGCCTTGCAGTCTTCCAAGAGCAGCAGTCCTTTTGCTAATAGATTCTCTGTATTGGATAGCGCTCAACCTCAAACTCAATCGCAAACTCAGGCTCAGACCCAAACTCAACCCCATGGTCGATACGTACAGGGTGCTAATGATGACCCACCGCCGACAGATGCAGATCTTTCGGCCAAGCAAAAAGCTGCGTTTTCAGGGCCCGTATTTGAGTTGGGACATGTGCCAGAAATTGTGCCCCCTCTCGCCTACAGATAGCCCAGATCATGTAGTCAATAATTTAATGCGTCTATGCTTCTATTTGTGGCGTAGCTAAGTATTTACCTGCCTCGGCTAAGATTGTAGCCTTATTAGAGTTTGCATGTCGGAAAACTTGTTCGTACTGTGCAATTAGTTGGCTCATTACAGCCGCACGCGGGCTCTGTCCATGGGCGACACGGGTGACTGCCTCTTCGGTATCGCGACGAAGCTGTGGCTTCGTCAAGGACTTCTCTAAGCCAATAGTATCATAGGCTTGCACTAGTGCAATCCCTAGAGTAGTCGGGTAGAAATAAGTCCGCTCTTTGCGAACAAACTCACGATCTTGTATACGCTGGATGTGATCCGCCATAGTAGCATCGGTACCTATCCCGTTGGAATCCATAAGCGCAATGAGCTCAGGCTCTGTCAAAGGCTTCGGCGGTGAGGTCTCCGATTCGCGCAAAATGGCAGACACAACTTCCAGCTCCTGGCCATTCCTGATTTCAGGCAGCTTGGTGCCGGTCCATAATTGGAACGGATAGATTTCTAGAAATCCAGGATCAGTAACGCGGTCACCAGAGATGCGGAATTTTTCGCCACCCCACTCTATTGTGATTGTTGTGGATAGGCCCTTGGCATCCTGGCTGCAACAGGCAAGGAAAGAACGGGCTACGAAGTCGTACACTTTACGCTCATCTGGCGTCATATCGGCACTACTGCCAGCTACAGCACGAATCGGATGAATTGGAGGATGTGCCTTGTCATCGTGCTTGCCTTCACGAGGAGTTTTATAGCAACCTTCCCTTGACAGTTTGTGAACGTATGCACTATACTCATTGTTGGCAGACTGCCGGTCAATGAGACCACGTAGGTCCATATCAGCAGGATACTTGTCAGTCTCTGTGCGAGGATATGATATAAAACCTTTGTTGTACAGCTTTTCGGCAACATCCATAATTTTCTTTGAAGACATTCCCAGCTTAGCAGTGCCAGTCTTCTGGAGTGTCACAGTGGTGAGTGGCAATGGACGGAACCGTGAGGTGGGCTTGGTGGAGACATCAGTTACGTTGGCAATTTTTCCGCCAATTTCGAGCGCGCGCTCAAATAGAACCGTGGCAGTCATGTGGTCAAAAATATGACCCCTGTCCCACGTTGGTTTCAGCTGCTGATTTCCTGGGGCTTTGACGTTGAGAGCAATGCTCCAGAAAGGCTCTGGGCGATGATTCTTCACTCGCAAATATCTGTCGACTACAAAACCCAGAGTGGGAAACTGGCATGATCCATAGCTGACGACCTGCTCGCGATCACGGATGACACGGAATTTCTGCTTTAGCAAGTTTGTTTGGAACCTCGTCATTGAGAAACCAGTACGGAGATCAAGTTCTCGTCGCACAGCCACCGCGTCAATTTGCTGTTGATCCAGAGGCTGCGGTCGACCTGCCGCCTGCCGCAAATGCTGAGGATCCACATTGTTGAAAGCTGCTCGCCAAACTTTTATACGAGGATTCACCTTTCTAGCCTGCTCGGCTATCTCTCCGCCAATGTGCTCACCCTCTCGGTCGCAATCTGTCCATATATATAAAATATCTGCTCTCCGACTCTCGTTCGTGATGTTCCTGGCGACTTCCTTGGCTTCCACAACGACTGAAACTGGGGCATGAAACAACTGCAACGGCGCCGTGGACCATTTATCGAACGGTGGGGGAAATCTCAGCTCGGTTAAATGACCAAGAACAGCCGTGACGGTTACCTCACAAGGACCCCATCCAGGAAAGTTGTAGGCCACATCGAAGTTACGTATATAGCGACTTCCACTCTGACGCGTTGTAACCGAGCCTCCTCCCAGTGCTTGGCTGATTGCCCGCGCGATTGCCGGCTTTTCGGCAACGCATAGCACTCTCATCCGCGTTAGGAGCGCGTCCGTTACGTAATAATGTAGGACAGCTACACATCAAGCTTCCAAGGCGGATAGCTTTTGGTGGACAAAAATTAGTAAATGGAAAGAGTAATCAAAAAATGAGGGGTGGGTTTATTGATATCTAGAGGAGCGGCTGATTCTCTCCGCCGTCAAGTCTGGACGGGATAGGATATTTGGCAACGAGGTAGACAGCATGTACCAATCCGGGTAAAAATCCTAGTATACACAGAGCAACGTTGATCAAAACTGGAAGGTTAGTTGTATTCTTTGCGGAAGAATTTCCTTGGTAGGTTGTGGGGTGTACTTACAATCGGCTGAGAATAAGCCGCGCTTGAAAGCGACAGCGACTGGTGGCAAGAAAATTGCCACGACTATCAGAGCGAAGTCGGCCCAAGCATTGCTTCTTGGACTCATTGTGGTCAATTGGGATGGAAGGATGTTAGGTTGCTAAAGCTGGCCTGGGAGTGAGCAATTGCCTCGACGACATTAGTCATCACATTGAGCATCTTAGGCACACAGCTGGGGGCGTTATCATGGGCATTATTGACAACTGTAAATGGAAGTCGACCTCGGTGTTGGGAATTTTAGTTCTCACAGGTGTTTCCATATTTTATACGTATGAACATCTTCTTAATTGGGTTGAGATTGTACCTTCGGTAGACGTACAAAAGAATGATGAATTTCAATCAACTCTGAAGTGGCAAGAATGCTCTGTTGATGTCCCTCGGGGTTATGATTGTGCGACCTTGCAGACTCCACTGGATTGGAATAATACCGAGGATCAACGGTCAGCCTCAATTGCTGTACTCCGCTGGAAGGCTGGAGGCGGAAATACGCCACGTGAGGAAGTGCTCGGGTCGGTAATTTTTAACCCAGGCGGTCCGGGTGGAAGTGGGTTTGATATGCTACTGGGAAAAGCTGGAAATGATGCAAACCATACCACCGGTGAAGATTTTGACAATATTCTCAACCACAAATTTGATGTCGTATCCTTCGATCCTCGTGGAGTAGGGCTTACAATTCCCCGCGTACAGTGTTACAATGACGAATTTACTAGCCTTGTCTACAGGGTCAATCAATATGACTCTGGATTGCCTGAGCTTCATGGATGGCATTCGCACACTTTAGACTACACTTCGATGCTCGCTCAGACTGAGTTGCTTGCCGAAGTGTGCGCCAGCGCTGATGGTGCTGAAGACGTTCTTCCTTATGTCGGCACGGTGAGTGTGGCGCATGACCTTGCTGTGTTGCACGAGGCTCTGGGTGATGAGAAAATTAATTACTGGGGATACTCTTACGGGACAGTCCTAGGTTCCACTTTTGCGGATATTTTCCCGGAGCGTGTTGGGAGAATGGTACTTGATGGTTGCGTCGACGCTCCTAACCATTATGCTGGGCTCTGGGATAACAACTACCTAAATTCGGACCGCGTTTGGGCCGGATTTTTTGAGGAATGTATCGCTGGAGGACCGGACTCATGCCCTTTGGCGAAATTGACACAGGATGCCGATGAATTACAATCTGGGGTAGAAATGTGGATAGACAGTTTGCGCAGTCGACCCATCGCGGTTCCTTTAGCGAATCCACCACAGGTCTTGACCTATTCAGCTCTCATACAACATCTTTTCCAAACACTGTATAAGCCTGCGCGAGCTTGGCCACCGCTTGCTGCCAACCTTTACAGTGCGATGATGGAAAACAATGCAACAAAACTATGTCAAGCCGCAACTCCAGATTACAATGCATTCAACAAAACAGTTGGGTTTTATGAGAATCTGGCGGCAATTTTTTCCGCAGACACTCTCGCGCCCCCACATGCGGAGGATTGGGATGTCAAGAAGTATGCTCAGCATTTAGAAACATGCCGAGCTGAGAGTCCACGATTTGGAGGCATATATGGAGCGCTTGCGCCTCTAAGCCGGAGTAAATGGAAGTATCGCAACGTTCTCGCATTCGAAGGCCATTTCTCGAGCGAAACGGCATATCCCATATTAACGATCGGAAACGACTTTGACCCCATCACGCCTGGAAGATTTGCAGGACTAATGGCTTCGAGGTTTCCGGGGGCTGTTTCCGTCAATAGAGGTGGTTACGGCCACTGCTCGTCATCACAGCCTAGCTCGAAGCTTTACGATCTGGTTCGCGACTATTTTGTTCACGGATGGGTACCTCCAAATGGTACTCGCTGCGAACCTGATGTACGGATCTTCGAGCCGCTGGAAATGTCAAGTCCAGGTCATAGAATTGCCTTATCTCTTTACTCTCAAAGTACGGCGGAGTGAGCCTGGTTTCAGAAATAATACTGCTACCCTTACCTGAGGTCACCTCCGTGATGGTGCGAGCGATCACCACAAGTAAACATCTCAAGTAGCCGTATCCGGCAACTGAGAGAAGCTTGAAAAAGCTCTATTCATGAAAGCTCTCGAGCTGCTAGAATAGGCAGGTGCTGGTATGTAGCACAGATTCAAATATGGAACATTAATACATAATGGGCTCAGTGACTAGAGTAAAGTACAGATATGAAGCTGTCTGCTGTTTTGTCTCCTGCGTTGGCAGCGACGGCTCTCGCGGCTCCTGTCGTATCGACAGAGTCTGCGGAGCCCCTTGATATCAAGCAACATGGCTGTGTTCAGAGTCAGTCGCAACCTCAGCAATCAGTGGTGTTAATTGCCGCGCCATCAGCCCCATCTCCGCCGTCGCCGTCGGCAGTTGCGGTTCGGCTAGACTCTACAGGGGGCTGTGGGTGCCAGCAGCAATCCGCACCTCCGGTACAATTGGTGCAGCTCGACACTTCAAACAACTGCCAACCCCAACAGGCTCAGCTGGTGCAGCTGGACACTTCTAGCAGCTGCCAGCAGCCTCAAGCTCAACTCGCTCAGCTCGTTCAATTGGACACTTCAAACAACTGTCAGGCCCCACCAGCACAACTTGTGCAGCTAGATACTTCTAGCAGCTGCCAACCTCCCCAGACTCAGCTCGTGCAGGTCTCTAGCAACAACAATTGTCAATCACCTCAATTGGTGCAGCTTGACACTTCCAACTGCCAACCGCCTCAGGCCCAACTCGTGCAGCTTGCTAGCTCCAATTGTCAATCGTCTGCTCCTCAGCCTATTCAGTTGGTGCAGTTGGATACTTCTCCCTGCCAGCAGAAGTCGACGCCTCCGCAGGTTGTCCTGTTGGATACCAGCTCAAACGGTTGTGGAGGACCCTCAAAGCTTGATGCTGGATCACAACCTGGTGGCAGTTATTACTACTACCCTGTTTATCAACCGCCACAGCCTGTTCCAGTGTACCAGCCTCCGCCGCCGCCTCCTCCTCCGCCTCCACCTCCGCCGCCTCCTCCACCTCCGCCGCCGCCTCCACCTCCGCCGCCTCCGCCGCCGCCGCCTCCACCGGCCTACGCCTACCCGGCCCCTCCGCGAGGTGGAATCTGCCCAGGACAATTAATGTTCGGAAATCTCGGCGGTTCCTACTACTAAACAATTATTGACTATGTCCTCTAAGCTGTCGATGAGAAGGCAGCGGGCGAGTTCAGCATACGTAATCACCCGACTAAATTAGGAGATTCTTCGCCCACCTTGCCTGTTAGCATTTTTCTGAACGGCAGGTACTGTCAGCAGGGATATAATTACTAAGCCGAAATTTTGTCTACTTGAAAAGTTCATCTAAACCCTAGTAAGGGCGCGCGATGACGTTCATTCTGACCGAAACAAGTGCTGGCTATGCACTGCTTAAGGCGAAAGACAAGAAGCTTTACAAGAGTGACGGCATTGCCGCTGAGCTCGGCTCTGCATCTGCTGTAGCCGATGCGTTAAAGGTAAAGGCGTTTGAAAAGTTCGCTAGTGCTGCTGACGCTCTTGAAGAGACTGCCGCGATTGTCGATGCGCGTGTTAGCGACAGACTCGCTCATCTGCTCGAGGGCTCGCTCAAGGACGAGAAAAAAGCGACACTGGTCGTCAGTGACCCCAAGTTAGGTACAGCCATCACCAAACTGCCTGGCCTCCAACTCAAGGTCGTAAGCGACAGCAACACTTTGGATATCATTCGTGCTGTGCGTGAGTTCTTGCCGAGTTTGTTGCCTGGGCTGTCTTCCAAGGACCTCAATACAATGTCTCTTGGTCTAGCGCACTCGCTGGGCCGACACAAGCTCAAATTTTCCCCCGACAAGGTAGATGTGATGATTGTCCAGGCTATTGCGCTGCTTGATGATCTAGACAAGGAGATCAACGTCTATGCTATGCGGCTCAAGGAGTGGTATGGTTGGCACTTCCCCGAGTTATCCAAGATCGTGACAGACAATCTTGCCTATGCCGAGGTCGTACGCACAATGGGTGTTCGCTCAAATGCAGTTTCCACCGATTTCTCAAGCATTCTACCGGAGGATCTCGAGCAGCGGGTCAAAGACGCAGCTGAGATCAGTATGGGCACTGAGATCACCGGCGAGGACTTGCGCAATATCGATTTCTTCGCTGGGCAGGTGTCAAAGCTGGCACGATACCGCGAGCGCCTGAGCTCGTATCTTAATGCTCGCATGGCTGTCATCGCTCCAAACCTTACTTCTCTGGTTGGCGAACTCGTAGGTGCACGCCTCATCGCCCATTCTGGTAGCATCACTAACCTCGCCAAAGCACCAGCCTCCACGATCCAGATCTTGGGCGCTGAAAAGGCCCTTTTCCGTGCCCTTAAGACCAAGAAGGACACGCCCAAATACGGACTGCTTTACCACGCTTCACTGGTTGGTCAGGCCTCAGGCAAGAACAAGGGCAAGATCGCACGGATGTTGGCGGCCAAGTCTGCAGTGAGCACCCGTTACGATGCCCTTGCCGAGGACAGACCTGACAGTGCCACTATTGGTATTGAGGATCGCCTGAAGGTTGAGCGCCGCTTGGCTCAACTTGAAGGGAAGGACGTATCAAGAATCCGCGCTAACGCCCAGCAAACACCAGCAGTATCCCAGCAGCGGGTCGCTGCATACAATGCAGATGCCGATGCACCAATGGATGGTGCGGCTGATTCTGATGACGAGGATTCCGCATCTGAGTCTGATTCTGAGTCTGAGGACGACGAGCCTGTAGTTGCAGCCGATGTGTCTATCGAGAGTGCAGGAAAGAAGCGCAGGGCAGATGATGATAGCGACAAGCACAAGAAGAAGAAGGAGAAGAAAGAAAAGAAGGAAAAGAGCAGCAAAGACTCTTCAAAGAAGGAGAAGAAGGAGAAGAAAGAAAAGAAGGACAAGCGGGATAAGAAGGATAAAAAGAAAGACAAGAATTGATTAGTCTCGTTTTATTTAATGTACCGATTACTCTACCCTACATCGTCTCTGCCATAATTCACTTATCAACAGCTTTTTTATTATTAGTATGTGCTCAGATATAAATTTTGACTACGCCCACCTCATCCGTGGAAACTACCATCTCTCGCTGTCCTGCCAGCAGGGCGACTCGTGCGATGGTGCCCCGATGATTACGGCCAATGTCGCGCTCCTCGTTGGCAATAACAACAGTACGCGCAAACCTCTCAGGCCTGCGCGGAGCTCCCGGTCGTTCAAGCGTGGTCTTAACTGTAGCCCCAACACGGCCAGTATACGATGGATGAGGTTGCGTATGGACCAAGCCGGACACAACAGCACAACGATTAGGAGCGGCCAGGTCCCAATACCTTAATATGAGGTCACCGCCGCCAGTGAGCATAACGTTCGGCTTTGAGCTCGCGATCGCTGTCACCTGATTTGAGGAGATCGCGTTATCCGAAAGACTCCAGTCGGCAAATTGCCCGGAGATGATCTTTCGAGGTTCAAGCTCTGTCTGCGAAGGTACCTGTGTTGTCTCGCCGTCTGCTGCTGGTACACAGAGCTCACGGCATTCCGACTTGCGAACGTCCCACGCAGACACAAGTGGGCGGGAGAAACCACCTGCAACGCACACCCACAGCGGATTAGATGGATGTGACGACATTGCCGTCAATGCGCACATATCGCCTACTCCCCAGCTAGCTACGCAGAGGCCAAATCGCAAGTCCCATAAACTGATGACACCACGAGAGGTGCCAACAGCTGCCCAGTCTGCATGTATTGGATCGAATACCCAGCACGTAGGAGGGCCGTACTCCACTGGGTTTTGAAGTACCCGTCGTATTTCTAATGTGGCCAAGTCAACCTCAGTGAGGGTGCAATCAGCACGCAGCAGCCACAGCGATGCTGCTGGAGTGGCTACGGTTGTCACTGCAATTATCTTAGCACCCCCAGGAGTCTCCCCTAGAGGCACGATAGAGTCATATACCAACTGCCCTGTTTCAGAGGTATGAGCTTTGACTTCTAGCATGCGAGCAGTACCGTCAGCCATTCCCACAGCCAGAGCCAGCGATCGACCAACGAATGTAGCAGAGCTGATACGTGAGCCCATGTCAAGTGTTGCTGATGGGCGTGACGCGCCTCTGGCAAGATTATGCGCGTCCCAAACCTTGATGAGACCATCGTCTGCACCCGTTGCGAAGGTCTGTTGGTTCGCGGCAGTAGCTAAAGCCAAAACGGCCCCTCTATGAGCCTTTATAGATGCCACAAGGACCTGGGGCTGTGAGGGTAATGTTACAGATGACGATGTCGATGAAGATGATGTCGATTGCGAGTGTTGTTGCGACGAAAGGTCGAGCAGAGGCAGAGATCTACCACATATGACCGTCTTCTGGGGTTTGAGCGTTGCAGGCTTGATAGAATGCTGTTGCTGGCGCAGGTACTTAGAAAGCAACGTTTGTTCAACATCACCTGGCTGAGCTGCGGCCTCAGCATCGAGATCTACTGCAAGATCACTATCGAGGGAAGAGGTCATGGTAGAAGAAACTCCATTGTCAGCGGCAGCAAAATCCGACGACTCTGGCAAAACTTGAGATAGATAGTCTCGGAACACCAATAGCTGCCATAGATCCTCGTTATTGAATCCAACGTCCCGTAGCCGCGTGAGCCATCCTTTGTCTTCAGCTGAAAACTCTGCGGTGGTGGCTGAAGATGAGCTCCAGAATGCTGATTTCCGTGCCTGGGACGCCCAGAGTTGAGCAAGCGCATAGACAGCCGGTAATATGGGGGCACGAAGAGCCTGTACCAATTGAGACGCACTCCGCAGATCTGGCACATCGACTTCAAGCAGCGGAAGCACTTGCGGTCTCAGCAAACACCAAACTTGGGCGGCATCAAGTTGGCGTGCTGCATGCACAACCACTTGTACTGTTTGTGAGCGGATGTAAATACTGGGGTGTACGAGAAAGCGCACTGTTGCGGGTATGAGTGTCCCTAGCAATAGCCTCTCTCTCACAAGGCCGAGCTCCACAAGACTAGCCAGAGCGTTCAAGACAGCTGCAACTACATCCTCACGCGGATCAGCGAGAGATTGAACCATCAACGGCACGACATACTGTTCTAAGGATGCTGGGCCTACCAGAGGTGCTACTTGGGCCACGAATGAAAACAGCTCTATCCGCACCGCGGCAGACTTGTCATTGAGATAAGTAATTGCATGCGATAGCACCAAGTCTGTCGTGCGCTGTCGGCCAAGAACTGCACACAGCGGTGCCGCGTGCGCAAGTAGGCTCTGGCGTACGATTGCATTCTTATCGACAAGAAGCGACCTGGCAGCTTCATCAATAAGAGGGAGGACAGACTCCAAAGGTTCTGCTGCAGCAGCATATTCAGAGAGCCGGGATAGACAAGCTGCCCAAACCGCTCGGGTACTGGCCGCCGTGTCAGATTGGGTCATAGCCTGGCTGAGCCGCGGGAAAACGTACTCGGAGTAGACCTTGCGATTCAGAGGTGTCAGCGTGGAAACCATTCCGAGAAGATGGGTCACATATGTCAGAGATGCCTCGCGAACAGCCGGCTGTTCGTCGCGCGAAAGTCCTACCAAATACGGCAGTGAGCGATCCAGTCGAGATTCATCGCCTACAAATGCACTAAGCGCCAATACAAGTTCAGCTGCTCTTAATCGCCAGCGGAGTACGGTGGTCGAGCGTAGAGTAGAACATAAAAACGACAAGACTAGCAACGCACCCGTGCGATCTTCAAGAGGCGTATCTTGGGGGACCCAGTCGCCGAGGCCTGGTAGGCGGACATGCACAGGAAGCCAGTCTGGTGATGTTCCTCCCGAGGTTTCGCCAAGACTCATCTTTTGCAAAGAGGTATCAATATCAGCTCCAAACAATTTCAGCAGCGTCCCAAAAGAGTTCCACACGTGCTCGACCATGGAATCGGCATTGCCCAGGTTACCACTCAAAGGCGCGAATAGCTCAAAAAGCTCACCGAAGTAAGCGGGGAATAGACCCGTGATGCACTGGAGACATTCCGCAGCGCTTGGGCGGTCTACGGGCTCCAGGGAGATCATCGAGGCAACCAGCTCGCGTACATCTGTACGCTCAATGCCTTCCAGATTTGGCTGCAGCTTCCCGCGCTTGTATTTTACGAGATCTGCTAGCGTAAATGGAGGTACTCCGTCACAAAATAATTCGGCAATGACACAGCCAGCACTGTACACGTCCATTGCTGGATCGAGCTTCACACTGTCTGTCGACACAGCGTCGGTGAATCGCTCTGGGGCAACATAACACGTTCGACGCTGACTAGTATCAAAGTAGAATAGGAATGGGGCTGTGTCAGTCTCTGGTAGCTGCACAGGCTTATACGGGGCCCAGTCCACAACATAGACCCACTTCCACGAGTTCACAAGTACGTTTTCAGTTTTCAAGTCGCCGTGGCAGACGCCTAGAGCATGGGCCTCAGAGAGACACCTAAGTAGTTGGTAGGAAAGCCATAGCTTCTCGCCGAGCTCCAGGAAAGGTCGCGTCGAGATGCGATCGTACAGGTTGTGCTTGATGTATTGGCGCACGAGATAGCCTGCCCGCTCAGTATCCACTATGCGCTTATAACCAATTGCATTTGGAACAGACTTTAGTCGTGCCGAGAGCTCGATGCACATGCGTCGTGCTGGCTCCAGGTCTACTATCAGTGCTGGCGGCTTTATGAATACCTTGATGACGGCATGACCGTCGCGATGTACAGCACGGACTGTTTTCAGAAACCGAGAGCCGCGGCCCATATCAGCTGCCCAGGCGAGATCACCCAGCTCGGCTACATATGCGTCAATGGCCACCGTCGCCGTCGGTGCCACTGACGACAGCTGCGCGCCCATACGGATTTGTCACCAGGCTGCTACTGAGGTTGGTCTATTAAGACGCGCTAGCTTAAGACCGTGATTTGTTGCGAATGCTTTGGCCTAGCCTGCTGCTGTAAAATTAAAGGTTGCCTTGCGCAGACGAGAACCCAGCCGGTCCGCATAGCTGTTTATCTGGGTATAATTCATTGGGAGCGCACGTGTAAATGCATCTGACGAGATCAAAAATGTCTCCAGCTACCTATTTTCAAAAAAAAATTGAGGATTGCGAATAAAATTCATCTTATTTTTGGGCACATGCCGGTGGAGACGGGCTGCCCAAGCTCCAATGCAGATAAAATGCGTATATGAGCTAATAACATAGTTCCAGCCCGTCTGTTTAGTCAGCCATGTCGACTCCCACCGAGATCTTGGGCAATTTCACATTCATGAGGCGCAATTGGGTACGGTTCTCGAGCACAGCGCCCCCATGGCCACGTGGAGCAAAGCCGAATCCTTATGAGATTTTTGGAATGACCCCTCATACCTTTAACAAGCGTCAGCTCGCAAAGACCTATATCGAGCTTGCAAAGCTGTACCACCCTGACCGTCATCTCGCGAGTCTGGACTCGCGGACGTGCACCGACAGATTCAAACATGTCGTCGAGGCCCATGGCATTTTGAAGGATGACCGGCAACGCATGCAGTGGAACATCCGCCACAACCGTGCGGGGTCAATGTCTACCGATGCTCCGTGGGCCGGAGGTTACCGGCCCGGATTCTCTCCGAACTTCCATCCCAAACCGAAGCAAGAAGACTTTGACCAGTGGTCAGAGGAGCAGGATGCTAAATTCCGAGCATCCTTGCAGGAAAACCGCGTGTTCCTCCTCAAATGTGTGGCTGGCGTGTCACTAGTTGTTGCAGGCATCGAGTTGTATCTATTATCCCAGGCCGCAGAGGCACGCAGCCGTCAACTCGACGAACATTCAAGACACGTTGCAGCTCTCCATCTCAGCGCACTAGACAACTACGAACAGGGATCCGCACAGCGCCAACGAATCGACCGTTTCGTGGCGCATCGGCAGCGAACTATAGATCAGCAGCCGGATCGTAGTTTCAAGGGTCTGACGAGCACAAGCTCCAACACAAGTGCACCGATGAAACCCAAAGGATCATTGTATGTTTCGACCTCGCCGTTCGTCCCTGATGAGCCTCCGGTGCGTGACCAGACATTCGAAAAGGATCGGTGAGCCAGTGCAACTTGCGACGCCTTTTCCTTTTATTTTATTATTATTTATCTGTGATTTTGATGATATAATAAAATCATTCACAAATTATACATTAGACCTAAAATCCCCTTGACTCTTTTCTTCTCCCCTCCTTTCTCTAGACTTGATGATGTGCACTGATACCGTAATTTACGTAAAGTGAACATGTCTGCAGATTCGGAAACCGCAGCAGCGTACCAAGCTCTTCTGAGCTTGCCCAACATTCGCGCAGTTCTTATTAGACTGGAAGATACTATTCTTTTTGATATTCTAGAGAGAGCGCAATTCTACCGGTCGCGGAAGGTATACGAGCGTGGAGCTTTCCCTGCATTGGGCCCGGATCGTTCATTTCTGGAGTACGCTCTTCGAGATGCAGAGCTGCTACAGGCAAAGCTACGCCGCTACAATGCGTTAGACGAGAACCCGTTCTTTCCCGAGGCCCTAGATGTGCAGAGCCTTCTGCCACCACTGCCAACTTCGGGGACGTTAGCTGCTAATCACCGCAAAATCAATTTGAATGATCGCATCCTGTCCTATTACACGACCGAAATCGTGCCAGCAATCTCAGCTGGAGACAGTGAACAGCCTGAAAATTACGGCAGCTGTGCTATGGCCGATATTCAGGTTCTGCAGGCCTTATCGCGACGAATTCACTTTGGAAAGTTTGTGGCCGAGGCCAAATTTCGCGCTGACCCCGAGGGGATGTCTGAGCTGATCCGAGCCAGAAATATAGAGGGGATCATGGCTGCAATCACGGACGCAACTGTAGAACAGAAGATACTCGACCGCGTGAGGGAGAAGGCCCACGCCTACGGCATGGACGCACATACGTTGCTCAGGTGGTCGATGGAGGAACGCGTGGGCAAGCTAGATCCAGCGGTGATTGTGGACATATACACAAAGTGTATCATCCCGCTCACCAAGGACGTAGAGGTCGATTACTTGTTACAGCGGCTGGACGCTGATGCTGATCCCAATCTAAGCTCGTAGTTTTTTTTTAAAAATAATTAAATGAAAGCATTAGCTTAGCGCCGCTTAGCAGCGAGCAGACGGCCGCGCTGGCGGCTGTTGAGGCGGATAGGCTTGCCTGAGGCAGCCTTGGTCACCTCCTCAGCACCCTGAGATAGCTGGATCTCGATGTGGCACGGCTGGGAGTTGAAGGCGTTGATGCGACCGTAAGCGCGGTAAGTACGACGGCGGTTAGCAGGCGCCTTGTTGACCTGGATGTGCGAGATCACGAGGTTCTCGGTATCGAGGCCCTTGGAGTCAGCGTTAGCCTTAGCGTTCTCCAACAGGTCGGTGAGGAAAGCCACCGACTTGGCAGGCCAGCGGGCCTTGGTGACACCGAACTCCTTGCCCTGGGCAGTGCGGCCGATTGAGCCGGAGTGCTTGCGGAAGGGCACGGCACGCTTGTGCTCAGCAACGGCGGCTAGATAGCCTAGAGCCTTTGACAGCTCCCAGCCGCTGATGGCCTGCGCAGTTGCTTGCGTATTCTTGAAGCTCACGCGCAGGTACGAGCCGCGGCTCGAAGCCGTGGTCGCGGGGTTCGCGGGCACAACGCTGTAGCGGGCCATTTCGCGAGATGTGATGAAATGAAATTTTTCAGCGTCCTTGGTTTGGGTATTTTTCTTTGTAAGTCTGAGTGGGTCACATGACTTTGATGACTACACTAAACTTTAGGTGTATATTCCCTCAAGCCGGGCTAGCGATGGTCTACGAGAGCGCACTCGGCCAGGCGTCAGCGAATCTGTACCCAGACCTAGTGTCGAGGCTTCTAAATTAGACGGGGCAACTAGAGGGGATACGTTCGAATGAGCTAGGATGAAAAGTATAGCATCTGGGCCTGAATTTTCCAAATAGTAACTGAGCGAGTTGAAGTGTGCTCGATCTCTACTTTAATCCTAATCAAGCCTGATATCCTTGCAGTCTCCATCGGCAGGGGCCCCCTTCCTCCCACGGATTAAATGTTTTCAAAGAAAGTTTTCTGGGGCATATAGAGAAATACGCAGTATCATCAGAGCTTTATGCAAGTAAGAAAAAGGTTCAATCACAAATTGGCCACTACCTACTGCTCTAACAGCTGTGCTGCCTGGCTCACCTTCCACACACCCGATGATCTGACTGACTAATCCTCACGCAGTGAATTTTTCACGGTAGACCTTCCGAGAAACTTTCAGAGAAAAAAAATGGCATTCAATTCTCGTGGCGGAAGTCGCGGTGGCCGTGGAGGCAGCCGTGGCGGGTTTGGTGGCGGTCGTGGCGGGTTTAGTGGCGGCCGCGGAGGCTTTGGTGGTGCTGGTGGCCGTGGCGGATTCAAGCCCGGTGGTGCTGGTCGTGGTGGCGCTCGTGGCGGTCGCGGTGGTGCTCGTGGCGGTCGTGGCGGTGCTGCCGGAGGCCGTGGCGGTGCTGGCGGAGCAAAAGGTGGTGCTAAAGTGGTGGTTGAACCTCACAGACATGCTGGCGTTTTCATTGGCCGCGGTAAAGAAGATATGCTTTTGACCAAGAACCTGGTTCCTGGCGACTCTGTATACAAAGAGAAACTTGTCAGTGTTGATGGTCCGGATGGCGAGAAGGTCGAGTACCGCGTGTGGAATCCGTTCCGGTCTAAGCTGGCCGCAGGTATTCTCGGCGGTCTTGATGATATTTTCATGGGCCCTGGCTCCAAGGTGCTCTATTTGGGTGCGGCTTCAGGAACATCTGTATCTCACGTATCAGACATTGTTGGCCCCGAGGGTGTTGTTTACGCAGTGGAATTCAGTCACCGCCCTGGCCGCGATCTTATCACCATGGCCAAGAAGCGGCCTAACATTGTTCCCATAATCGAGGATGCGCGACACCCTCAGAAATACCGGATGCTTGTCGGAATGGTTGACTGTGTATTTGCTGATGTTGCTCAGCCAGATCAGGCTCGTATTGTTGCCCTAAATGCTCACATGTTCCTCAAGAACAACGGCGGTGTTGTAATCTCCATCAAAGCTAACTGTATCGACTCAACAGTAGACGCCGAGACCGTGTTTGCACGCGAAGTTCAAAAATTGCGCGAGGAGCGTGCGAAGCCGCTTGAGCAGCTAACTCTCGAACCGTACGAACGTGACCACTGCATCGTTGTAGGTAAGTATGTGCGTTCCAGCTAACTTATCTTGATCCATTCGACGTATCCTTAAATTATCGTACACTTTGTCTGTAGAACTTCCTTTAAAAAAATTGTAATGACACTTTGTTAAAAACTGAGTACTGCCACAGGTATATATCCAGCCCCTCCTCCCCCCCCACTCTCTCTTGAGCAGCCTGGGTCTATTATTACACTAATCATGTGGACAATCTGGCTAGCGGCGATAGCTGGCGCATTCGCCGAGTTCTCGTGCCGGGATTTACTTGTGGGTGGTAAAAAGTTTGATCTGAGCGATCTTGGCTACACCTTCCAGCATTCAAAAGTATATGATACCCCTCCCACTGTCACCAACCGGACTGTCTATATGAATCCCTGTGGGCCTGTGGATGCGCGGGCAGGCTGCCCAAGCGACTGCATGTTTTGTATGGTAGAGCGCGTGGAGGTCGATGGAAAAACAATTGTCACAAAAATTGTACCATATGGTAGCGAGAGAGCCAATGGTACCCTAGCGCTATCATCACCCTACGACGGTTCTCGAGGAGTCGTTTATGAGTTCAACGGGGCACATTTCGGCGAGGTTGAGACTTTTGCTACCATTTCGTATGCATGTGCAGACTCGTTTTCGCTGCGTGGCAATGGAGGAGACGTTATGAGCTACTTTCTCGAATTTGATACTCCCGCTGCATGCGCGGTTAGTGACAACCCTGATAAGAGCCCGGGCAAGAAACCGGGCAATGAGGAGCCCAAAAAAGGTGGATGGGGTTTGTTTACGTGGCTGGGCTTCCTGGTAGTTCTAGGACTGATAGTGTACGCTGGACTCACGGCAGTAGCTAACTACCGAGGAAACTTTGGTGGCGCCCGGCTTGACGACTGGGCCGATTTACTCCGCGACACACCATATCTGTTACGCGACTTCATCCGCAAGATTGTTGGTCTTGTGGGCACACGGGGAGGCTACTCTGCTATATAGGCGAGGGCGATACGATCAGTTATCACACAGAATTAATTAGGAAGCGGGGTATAGCATCGGGCTCGCAGACCATATAGTACCTAGATATAAATTCAGGTAACCGTGTACGTATTATATGCACGGCTCGATTAATGTGTGAACGTGTTTTCATGTATGATGATCTAGACGCGCCTTGTTTGGCTAGCCGGCTGTTGCCTTTATGAGTTTGTCGAGAGAAGTTCGAAAATACTCCTCTTTTTTTGACAGTGCCACCAAACGATCATCGATATCACCCACACGGGATTTAATGCTTGCATCATACTCATCTAACGACACGGCCATAAACATCTTTCCCACACCATGCCAAACTGTCCCGCTTGGGATCTCATCGTGAACCTGCGACTGCGCAAGCTGCGCCACCTGGCTTGATCGCTTTAGGGCTGCGATTTGCGCGCGAACAGCTTGCAGTTCCGATCTCATTTGCAGCATCTGCCTCTGAACCTCAGCCGAAATTTCTGACGACATGTCCAGAAGTACTGCTAAGGCTTAGGTTACGTAGAGAGAGACGGATGGGACTAGCTCAGCTGCCTAAGAATTTACTTTCGCCCAGCATGCGACGAAGCCTGATACGGGCTCTACAGTGGAGAGTTAGCACCGCCACTACACCAGCAAAGCAGCTTGCTGTTAAGCTCGATGGTAAGACGCTGCGAACACCCAGTGGTGGGAATCTGGAGCTCCCGCCGTCTAAGGGCCTGCTGAGCCAGTTGGTCGCTCAAGAATGGGAGTCCATCCAGAGCCCTAGCAATCTCAAGCCGCACATGGTGCCGCTAACAAGTCTTGCTGGCCGCGCGATCGATATGACTGCGGACGAGCGCGAGAAGGTGACCGAGAAGATGCTTCCGTACCTTGACACTGACACGCTGGTCGTTCTCAGCCCAGAGCGAGACTGTGGTGGCCAGTTGCGGCGAGCTCAGCTAGATCTTTTCCCTCCCTTGCTGGAAGATGCGAAGCGGATATGGGGCATTGGCGATCTTAACGTGCTCGATACCCAGACCTCGCTTTTCGGCAATTACCAAACGCCAGAGACTAAGGCTAAGGTCGTGGAGTGGATGAATTCGCTGGATAAATATCAATTTGCAGCTCTCGAGCGCGCTACAACTGCCGCACGCTCGCTGATTATTGGTATGTGTACGGTGCTGCATCTGCGACCGGTCGAGGAGCTAGCAGCTCTTGCCTCGCTAGACGTGACGTACCAAACCAAGCAATGGGGCGAGGTTGAGGATACGCATGATGTCGAGCATGCTGATTTGCGGCGGCTCCTCGGCGCATCTTACCTAGCTTCACTTTAATGTACATATATTTATGCTTGTATAGAAGGCGGTCGATTTATGCAGATCTTTCTGCGTGGCCTATGGAGGGACCTCAGGCGGCCCCAGAATCCGATTGAGCCTAATGTGTTCAATAGAGGTTCTGGAGCCGACTACAAATGGCCGTCTATATCTACGCGTAAATCATAAATATACGAACACACGCACATCTCCGCGGTTCCTCGCCGTCCGCCGCCGGGTTCCGCTGCGATATCTGCCGCAGCGTGGGAGTGCGTTACTAAGCAAAGGCATCGCTGTGGAAAAAGAGCAGGCAGCTTGAGTGAACCTCAAGTCGAGTTACAAAGCGGTTTGCTTAGACCCGTTACACAACCGCAATTGCCACAGTCGATGCCAGCACACGAAGGCGCAAATAAAGACGAGCAGGCGATTATTGCCCGGTTCGTGCCGCAGCACACAGCGCCGACAATCCTGTGTTTCCAGTGTGGACGGCCCATGCAAGCAAATGGTTCGTCGAGATGCGAAGAATGCCTCGCCACCCATGCTGAGATTGCGAACCAGATTCCTCGCCGCGGTGACATCACATTTTGCAAGGAATGCGGACGTCTCCAGAATACACAGGGCAATTGGCACTATGCTGACCGCGAAAGCCGCGAGCTACTGACACAGCTGCTCAAGCGTATCCATATACCGCCGTCGCTGAGGCTTGTGGACGTCCGATTTGTATGGACTGAGCCACATAGCAGACGAACAATCATAAAAGTGACAGTGCAAGGCGAAGTGGAGGGAGTCATGCTTGAGCAGGTCGTGCCTATCGAGTTCTACGAGCACACGATGCTGTGTCCTATTTGCGGCAAAGCGCAGTCGGCGCACACTTGGACGGCTCAGGTACAGATAAGGCAGCACAGTGGGGCAAAACAGGCGCACAAAAAGACACTGCTATGGCTTGAGCAGCTGATTCTCCGTGAGCGGGCGCATCGTACGACAATCTCGATTGCCGAGGGTCGGTCAGGTCTCGACTTTCATTACGCGTCGAAGGACGATGCGCAGAAGATGTGTGATTTCATTGTTCGAAACGTCCCTGCGCGTTTCGGCGTCTCTGGGGAGCACCTCAGCGACGATGTCCAACAGGGCACGGCCAAGTTCAAGTGGAACTTTAGCGTGGAATTGGTACCAATCAACCGTGACGACCTAGTTGTCCTGCCTAAGCGGCTAGCACACTCTAAAGCTGGCATTGCCCAGCTCACGGTGTGCTACAGGCTAACGAACTCATTATATTTCATTGATCCTAATACAGCTGAAATAGCGCAAGTCACGGCTGCAGAGTATTGGCGGCGCCCATTCTTCAGTGTCGACTCTTTGAAGTCCATGACACAGTTTATTGTTTTGGACATAGAGCCATTGGACGTCGCCCACGACAAGTTCTTACTGGCGGACGTGACCGTCTCGCCCGAAAATGACTTCAACGTGCAATACAATATACGCACGCATCTTGGAGCTATTCTACATGCGGGTGACACTGTTCTTGGCTACGATCTCACGAAAGCCCAGTACAACCACGACGATTTTGAATCCCTGGATCCGTCGGTGGTTCCCGACATTGTTCTAGTCAAAAAGATCTATCCCGACCGTGAACGCAAGCGCAGGCCTCGGCAACGGATGGCTTTAGAGCGCGCAGACGACGAGCTGAATGAGGATGAGCTCGATTTTCTGGACGAGATGGAGGAGGAAGCAGGCATCCAAACCTCCAGTGAGGAAGCTGGAGTCCAATCCTACAGTTGATTCTTTTGGCCCCCTCCCCCAGAAAGTCTGCAGTTTTTTTTTTCCTATCGTAAGCTATGTGTGTACATATGTATGAATCGAGAATGCAATCCGGTGTATATTAGCAAAAAATGGTCCCTAGTCCCGTCTCGTTTAATTGCCAGAGGTGATGTGCGTATATCATTCGTGTTCTTTTGGGCCTCTTGCGCTCCGCGCGCCTACAAATGTATACGCACATCATCTCCGGCAATAAAGTAGATTCTATATGCAAGCTATTTTCAGGTTCATAGAACTGATCTTCAGGCATCCCGTGAACTACGCGGCTCAACCTCGACCCCCGCCTTACCCCATTATGGGGCTGATTGAGGACTAATCCCCGCGATCAATCATCAATCTCTGGCTGCAGTAAGCATGCTGCAATTCCTGATAACCGTGGTCGTAGTCGTCGGTGGCGGCCTGCTACTGTATCGAGCGTACCACTGGGCACTTGAAAACTTCAACTTGGGCCAGATTCAGCTCCAAGATCTTACCTCCCGCAGAGGATATGCACCCGTGTCAGATACCCCGCCGCCTGATGACGAGCCCCTGGGGGTCGTCGACCCAGCGCCTTCGCCACCATTCGTAGCAGGATCTTAATCCAGTCGAGGATATTCATGCACAAACTCTAAGCCATACTCTCATACTAGTTATTATTTATTTATACTCTTCGGAGCTTCCTGATCAGAGTCTCTGACGTCTCGCCAGTAAGGGACCATCCAAGGGATGGTGTCTGGCTCGCCTAGTATGGAGTCCAGTTCTTCACAAAGCAATTGGAAAAAAACGGAATAGCCCTTGGGCGAGAAATGGAGGCCGTCACTCAGCAGCTCGCGGCGTCCAGCACACGCCGCGCGTAGGTTGATGAATGTAACCTGCAATTCAGCTGCTACAGCCGCGGCACCAGCAGCGTAGGCGGCAAAATCAACATCACGGCGGTGGGTAAGGCTAGGATTCGACTCGTCTACAAATGCAGGCCCGACGATGATCACAGGGCCATATTCAGCCGCAGTCACTGCTAGCATAGTAAGGTTGCGCTTATAGTCGGCTAAGGGTACATGCTGTCCTGAGTCTGGATGAGCCGCGTCGTTCGAGCCGAAGAAAATTACAGTAGTAGCAATTGGTCCTATAGCAAATAAGCCCTGGTCAACCAGTTCACGCGCCCACTTCGTATTATATCCCGAGTAGGCACGAAGGATAATGTCCAACCGCCCAGCATAGCGTCGTGTAAGTTGGAACATTCCCTCTGGCACTTGAGCAGAGTACAATGTGATCGAGTCTCCAAACATCAATACTTTTGGTACCCTCATTATCTATGATTTCCTCCTTTTCTCTGCAGCCCCTTTCCCTATCTCGATGGTTACGGTGCGTCCGCCCGAGGAGTAAGCAGCAGCCACCAGCTGGGGGGATGGATCGCGTGTACGGCTTGGAAAATTTCGGCAACACATGCTACTGCAATTCTGTTCTGCAGTGTATGTACAATGTGAGAACCTTCCGCGAGCATATACTAGATTTGGGTAATGTTGATCGTGCGCGGCCGCCGCGTACTAGCATGTCAGGTAAGAAGCCCCACCCCGCCGTGGAGACTGCGCGTCAAGTTGCCCGCGAGCAGGCAGAAATCCATCGTAACCAAAAGGGATCGTTTAGTTCTCGACTGCGCTCTTTTGGCCGACATCGGGAGAGCTCCGATGAGGAGCCCGGCTCGGTTGATTCGACGAGTCTTGCAATGTCGCCTCTCACCGCGGCTCAAGTTCCAACTGGCGGTGAAGTTGCGGATCCTGATCGTGCTGGACACAATGTGGCAATCGTGGGCCTGTCCGATGACCCTTCGGCCACAGTAGAGACTAGAAAGAGGGCTGCCTTAAGCCGCGGCCCAATCATCAACCTCGATCACTCATTGGCCGAAGAATATGGCATGCGCGAGTCGTTACTGACGGCTCTGAAGGACCTTTTTGAATGCATAACCGAGAATGAAAGCCGTACCGGCGTTGCGAGCCCGCAGCATCTTGTAGAGACACTCAAAAAGGAGAACGAGCTGTTCCGAAGCTCCATGCACCAAGATGCCCACGAATTCCTTAACTTTCTGCTAAACCGGGTAATAGAGGAAACAGATGCAACTGGAGATGATGGAAAATGGGTCCGCGATCTCTTTGTTGGTGAGTTCACCAACGAAACCCGCTGTATGTCGTGTGAGACCGTGAGCAGGCGGAATGAACAATTTGTTGACTTTTCAATTGATCTCGGCAACAATACATCCGTAGTCGACTGTCTGGAACAGTTTTCGGCCTCAGAGGTGCTGGGTGGCGCAAACAAGTTCTATTGTGACAACTGTGGCGGCCTTCAGGAAGCCGAGAAGCGCATGAAGGTCAGCAGGGCGCCGCAGCTCTTGACCTTGCACCTCAAACGGTTCAAGTTTAGCGAAGATGCACAGCGAAATGTTAAGTTGCTCGACAGAGTGCTATATTCGCAATATCTCCGTTTGCCCGTGACAGCAGATAACTGCCCTCGGTCCGACCGGCTATTTGAGCTAACATCTGTCATTATCCATCTGGGCGGCGGGCCGTACCAGGGTCATTATGTAGCGGTCACTCGCAATGAAAATGGTGGATGGCTGCTATTTGACGATGAAATCGTTGAGGCAGTGAGCACGCGGTACGTTTATCGCTTCTTTGGCGATAAGAATCAACTGGCTACTGCATACGTGCTGTTCTACCAAGAAGTGTCACAGAACGAGTACACAAACGACAACATTCTTCTTGCCAATGCCACTCCTATTGCGCTATATCCTCCATCTCTTGTAGATGACGACGAGACCGGGTCCATGATGTCGGATGCAGTTGGTCACACCGTATCTGAGGAAGATGAGCCTCCTTCGTACGGACGCCGTGCTTCTGCCGCCAGTTTTAGCTTAAATGTAGGTGTGGGTAGCTTCAGCGATTCTGCAAGCACGATGGCGTCATCGCCGCCGTCGGCCTCAAGCTTATCTCGTCGAGACTCAGTACGACGAGGGTCACAAAAGCTCTTCAGTGTCTTCAGGAAACCGTCTCAGTCCTGAGTGCAATCAACAATGAGGAAAAGGGGGGCCAGAAGAAAACAAGCGATTTATTTTCCTCCAAGTTCTACTGATAAATTACCTCCGCTCTCCACTGAATCGACTGTATACCCATTGTTTAATGTTGATAATATCACACTCAGACCCCTATAGAGAGATTATACTGAAGTCATTACACAGCAAATTGGCTTCCAATCGGCGCACAACAGTATCTGCTACTGAAAAATAGGCGGATAGAGCCTCCTTCCCTCCTACGACACAGCAAGGCCCGTTCTGCATCAACCTTCTGCAGCTGTTGCGACGGTAAAAGTAGAGCCTGCAGTTATATATGAGATGGTGGTAGTGGCAATAGTAGTACTGTCTTTAGCTATTAGAAAACTGAGATATAATTGCTAATACGCTGCTTCTGGTTCTGCGCGATGCACTCGGCTATCCACGTCACATTACGCACTTCCTGCTCAGCGGCCTTCAGCCATGCGTAAAACGTGGAGTAGGTGAACTGCTGTGTCAACGCCTCGCGGCAGAGCTCCATTTCTAGCTCATAGAAATGATCCTCAAGTGTCCGCTCGTTTGTTGAGTCCCATATAGTCTCAAAATCGCTGCTACCATACGTCTCAATCACCTGACGCACCTGATCAGGGTCGTCAGCACGTGCAAGCTGATGTGTCGCTGTTGGGTAAAGCGATCCCAGACTCGGCAAGAGCGATTCGCGTTCCTGTGCAGTTAACTCAGTCTTAAGAGAGTTCAGAGATACATTGATAGCGCGGCGATCTGCTTCGAAGGCCAGGAATCGCAGCATCGTCGATTTAGATGGCTCAGCTAGCGTTGTCTCCACCCATTGTGCGAAATCCTCGATGTATGCCTTGTAGAGGCGGTTGCGTACAACCTCTATCGACAGGTCTGTTAGTTCCTCTACGCTCACTACCTCCTTGAAGTAAGCTGCGAGCGGCGTATCCACGAGTACTGTCTCGTACAAACCAGCTAGGTCCTGAGCTACCGTCAATGCTGGTAGAGTGTCAAACCATCCAAGAGGGTGAGCCCGCGATAGAAGCGACTGGGTATCGCGCTGGTGAGCTGTACCAGAAATTAGCAAAACAACATTGTCAATCATGTAACTGTAAGTGATATAATCGAGAAACTGGCTCAGCGGCTCGACAGCAGACGACTGAATTTCACGGAACTGGGCGACTACACGCTCGAATGATCGGTCTTGGAACTGTCGAGTGGTAAGCGGGGTCGGCAAATTCGACATAAAGTCGCCATATTCTGTGGCTTGCAGCTGCAGGCGCAGGTCATCGAGCGAGTCGCACTGGGTCATATTTGCATATTGCGTGGTGGTGAGCAGTCCTGCTCGAAACCCGCGTACTAGCGCCTCGGCATAACCAGCGTCCACGTTGAAGAATAGCCCTTCCATGGTGCCCTGCCTAGTACTAGGCTTCCGTTTGTTTCCCTTGGTCCTCGAGGGTAGCTTCCTTGAGATGCCTAAGCAGCCATCATCTAGTAGGGGACTTATGCGTAACAACTGATAGCGGTCTCAGCAGCATAGGCAGGAAATAAATGGGCACAGTAGTATGAATTGTAGCCAAATAATTCTTGACTTAGTCCCAACAGCAATTGGTGCATACGAATATATAACGTTATAACCAGCGAGCTTTCACTTGTTTTGCTTTGCTTATCGTAGAACAGGAGAGCTTCATACTAATGTTCGGCGCTTTATTCTGGAGAAGTCAGATAGCATCTGGGTAGACTTTATAGCTGTAAGGGAACCAGGAACTTGAGGTAAAATGTGGATGCCTCATTAACAAATATTATCCTGTGGCATTGGGGAATTGTCACTGCTTCGTGTCGGATATAAAGTGCATAGTCCGCTTAATGTGGGCGGGCGGCTTCGTGACTCATCCCCTCATGTCTGACCTGGTGACGCTGGCTACCTGTAACCTCAATCAGTGGGCACTTGACTTTGATGGCAACCGTGATCGCATATTAGAGAGTATACGGGTCGCTAAGGAGCGTGGTGCTCGTTTCCGTACTGGTCCTGAGCTGGAAATAACCGGATATGGATGCCTCGACCATTTCCTCGAATCGGATACTTTCCTGCATTCATGGGAGGTTCTTGTGGAAATATTGCAAAACCCAATCGCAAGAGATATTGTAATCGATGTCGGAATGCCAGTTCTGCATCGAGGCGTCCGATATAACTCGCGCGTCATTATCTACAACGGAGAAATCTTGATGATGCGGCCGAAGATGTGGCTCGCCAACGACGGTAACTACCGTGAGATGCGTTATTTCACGCCGTGGCCAGCAGTCCGTGGTATGGAGAAATATGTGCTGCCCGATTTCGTGGCGGAGGCCACAGGGCGATCTGAGGTGCCATTTGGTCATGCCGCGTTCGATCTCAACGGTACACGACTAGGATTTGAAACATGTGAGGAGCTCTTTACTCCTCACAGCCCTCACATTGATCTTGCCCTCGCAGGTGTCGAGATATTCACAAACTCGAGTGGGTCTCATCACGAGCTACGTAAACTCAACACACGTCTAAGTTTGATCATTGAGGCTACCCGCAAGTGCGGCGGCGTTTATCTATATGCGAACCAGCGTGGATGTGACGGAGATCGTCTTTATTATGATGGAAGTGCGCTTATAGTTGTCAATGGGCAAGTCGTAGCGCAAGGCTCACAGTTTGGACTACGAGACGTAGAGGTTGTCAGTGCCACAGTGGACTTGTCTGAAGTTCGAAGTTATCGGGCAGCAGCCTCTTTCGGAATGCAGAGCACTTCCCAGCCACTGGTTCCCGAAGTCAAGGTAACAAAAAGTTATGCGCAGCTGAAAGACGCCTCGGCAAATCTGCGCCAAGACACCCCAATTGACGTTCACGTCCACACTCCCGAGGAAGAAATTGCACTTGGTCCTGCATGCTGGCTATGGGACTACCTTCGCCGGTCGCACTCAGCGGGATATTTTGTGCCCTTGAGCGGCGGTATCGACAGCTGCGCTACTGCTCTTATTGTATTTTCAATGTGCCGTCTCATTTATGGCGAACTCAACAGTCCAAATCCGGACCCTCAGGTCTGGGAGGATGCAAAGCGACTTGCCAATGAGACTGGTGACTGGAGACCTACGTCGCCACAGGATGTGTGCAATCGCATCTTTCACACTTGCTATATGGGTACTAAAAATTCCAGTGCAGAGACACGTGATCGCGCTAGCGAGCTTGCAAAGGCAATTGGATCCTATCATGTGGACCTTAACATTGATGGCGTAGTCGCAGCGATTGTCACGCTGTTCTCAGCCGTCACGGGTAGGACGCCGCAGTTCAAAGTGTACGGCGGCTGCGACCGTGAAAACCTAGCTCTTCAGAACATCCAGGCTCGAATTCGCATGGTAATTGCGTATCTTTTTGCCCTTCTGCTTCCATGGGTTCGCGGCGTAGCGGGCGGATTGCTCGTTCTAGGCAGCGCTAACGTCGATGAATCACTGCGAGGATACCTCACAAAGTACGACTGTTCTTCTGCTGATATAAACCCGATAGGCAGCATTTCCAAAACAGATTTGAAGCGGTTTGTTGGATGGGCGGAATCAACATTCAAGCTGCCAATTTTGTCCAAATTTGTGAATGCGACTCCCACCGCTGAGCTTGAACCAATCACTGAAACTTACGTACAGAGTGACGAGGCGGACATGGGTCTCACGTATGCTGAGATGTCGGTATTTGGAAAACTTCGGAAAATCAGCAAAATGGGTCCTTGGTCTGTATACCAGCGCCTCAGTCACGAATGGGCGCATCTGGGCGTAGACGCTGTCGCGACCAAAGTAAAGAGGTTCTTCTATTACTATGCTATAAACAGACACAAAATGACGGTACTCACACCAGCTTACCATGCCGAACAATATTCTCCGGACGATAACAGATTCGACTTGCGTCCATTCTTGTTACGGCCGTTCCCATATGCCTTCCGGAAGATCGACGAGGCTGTCACTGAGGCAAGTAAATAGATTTTCATTCCATTGCCACGTATACTCGAGTCTTGTTAAAAGGCTAAGCTCAATTGTAGCCTTGAATGGCTTTAGGTATGTATAGAACGCTTATTCTTAAAATTTTTAAGGCTCCCTAATTTTCCCAGACTTTAGATCTCAATTCGACCTGAATTGCCCAAATTTGGGCGTTATGAGTAGTGGTCTGGTATTTCGCTCCCAAAAATCGGCAATCAATTGCCCCATCCGCTCAGGCTCATCTTCATGCAGATAGTGGCCAGCGCCATTGAACAAAGCTAGCTGGTATTTGCCTTGCATCTGCCCTACAGTTAAAGCCTTATCAAGGCGTCCGGAGCCAGCAAGCACGAGCAACCGTGCTGCAGGAGCGGAGAGAAACATTTGGTCAAGGCCATCAAACCAGCTATCCCAAAACTGATCAGTCTGTGATAGATCAAGTCGCCAAATCCACTTACCATTCGGGTCTTTTTGAAGTAGTGGCGGCACTGAAAGCTCTGCTGAAGCGAGATTTTGCAGCTGATGGCCACGGGTAACATGCCATTTCACCGCCTCAGCTGGAGAGCTGAACTCTGACGGCCATATAGAGAGCAATCGATGCATTCCTCGAAGACTCTCGCGTGCATAGCCTTCAACAGCATCTAAAACAACCAGCCCTCTGATATTAGGTACCATTTTGCGGAAAGCGACGCTGCTAACGACTGTGCCACCCATGGAATGGCCCACGAGAAGAACTGGACCCTCCGAGGACAACATGCTTGTGGCAACAAATGCAAAGTCTTGAACCAGCGATTCCAGATCTAAATCAAGGGGTTCCGAGGCATTGATTGATTGGGTATGACCGTGATGCCTAGCGTCGAACGCGAGAAGACCCATCTCTGGGTTCATATGCTTGATCTGGTCGGCTAGAAGGGCAAACGTCATCGCCGATGAGCCAATACCATGCTGAAAAATGACGGTGCCAGCCGCGTTCGTCGCGGGCGGCGTCCACAAAACGCGAAATCGCTGCCCACGGCCCTCAACGATCCTCTCTTCAACGAACCCCGATGGCATGTGCGTAAGCGCTTAATAGGCGGGCGAGGAGGCAGTCTACTTGAGCACTTCAGTAGTCGGCAATGGCACTCAGTTAATCGTAACGTACATGTACAAAGTTATATAGTAGTACAGTGTGAAACACTCACTCTTATCCTTGCAGGTCAAAATCGCATCGATAGCCTATGCTGTCTAAAAGAGAAAAAGGGGTCATTACGCACATAACTACATCTTGGATCGGAACTGCTCCTCAGTTACTCCTGCACCCATTGCCGCTGTTGAAGAAACTCCGCCAGTAAGAGTCTTGAGGATGTCATCAATATATTCTGCTCCGCTCCACTTTTGATGCTTGACAACATCAACGCTGTGCTTGAGCTCGAGAGCCTGTACGTCCTGGCCATAGGCATGCATACCGCGCTCAGCATAACCCTGAGAGAATGCTGCCGAGGCAAGCGCATTGGTATGTAGACCAGCAAGGGTGATGAATTGCCAGACATAACCTAGCTTCCCAAGTCGCTGAATATAAGTTCGCTGATCGTCGGGGCTCATAGCTGTGGTCCAGTTGAAGGACGGGGATAAGTTGTACGCCAACCATTGATCCGGGAACGCTTCGTGAACACCATCAGCGAATTCCTTGGCTTGATCGTAGTCTGGGAGCTTGGATTCCATCCATATGAGGTCCGCGTAAGGAGCGTAAGCACGCGCCCTGTTGACGGCGCACTGACAGCCGCCCTGGTACCTGTAGTAGCCTTCACGAACACGGGGCTTGTCCCAGTCGAAGTATACATCCTTCCCAAGTAGCTTGTGAGCAAATTTGCGCGCCTCAGTATTGTGTACGTTGCTAAGTGGGGTCAATTTCTGCTTGACTTCTTTGATCAGAGCTTGCTTGTTGGGGTACGAACCACGCTCAATTTCATCGATAACTGCCTCATGGAAAAGCTTCAAGTTGGCCTTGGAGATCCAATCGGCCTCAACAGCGGCAAGGCGCTCGCCTTCCAGGCCTGACGCTTCAGCATCCAGCATAACGTCAACCAAAGGTTTAATATCGGGATTGGTGGAGCCAATCACGAAGTAGTGGTCACGGTAGTCAATAGTTGACGTGATAAGGGTTGCGGCCTCTGAGTCCGTACGAGCTACTGCCAGAAGATTCGTTCCAAAGACATCAGCAGCGGCGCGAATTGTGACTAGGCGATTGATATGCTCCTGAACCGGTACTAAAACCTTACCGGCCATGTGACCGCACTTTTTAGTTCCCGGTGCCTGATCTTCGATATGGATGCCTGCAGCACCGCGCTCAATGAACATCTTGGTGAGCTTGAACGTAGCAGTCAGACCACCGTGACCAGTGTCTGCATCAGCAACAATAGGTCGCAAGTAGTCCACGTACTCGAGTTTTGCACGTTGTTCAATTGGAACGCTGAAGCGATCGTTTCGCTGCTTACGGTCATGGAATAGTTGGGCAAACCAGAGATGCTCAACTTTGTTGGGTACTGTATCCATAGGGTAATCGGCGAGATCGGGGCTGGGCTCGTTTGATGTGGATGCAGTGGAGCTGGACTGCCACCCACTCACGTATACAGTATCAAGATGCTTGGCCATTTGGGTCACTTGAACAGGATCCAGTGCGCCATAGGTGAAGCTTGCGGTTTTGGTGGCCCACCGGTCTTCAAGAATTTTGAAAAGCTTGTCCGCTTGAGAGCTAGACGGGAACTGTATGGGTAGAGTACCGCGCTTGTTTACAATATGCTCCGCCGGGTAGACGCGCTTTGTCTTATTGAACCGTGGCGATTTCCACCATTTCTGTACGGCGGCTACCTCCGCGTCGAATGCCTCCTGCTCTTTCTGCAAGTCGATATGACTCATTTTAACTTGCTTAAAGAACACACATCACCCCAGGAGAGTGCGGTCATTATATATTTCTACTGGGGTGGTACACCCCTAACCCTTTGGCCCGAAGACGCATACTTACCCCGGATTTCGGTATGCGTAAGTTATGGCGGGCTCTTACAGCGATGACTTGTCTTGGCGCTTTTTCGAGTTTAGAGAGGGGAAATGCGTCGGATCAAATCGGTATAGATATTTGAATATATTTTATTCTATCCTGTTTAGAAAAATATCCTGATTCAACTCCAATTTCCACCAAATAGTATCTCGTCAAGCGATATCAGGGTACGGGTACATGTAGACAGCCTCGGCCGGAGCCATGTGCGGAGAGAGTAATGGGGCAGCTTACTACGACTCTATCATATTTTGGGTCTCATTGCCAAAAGGAGACCTATAAACATCTTTCTTAGAACGGGAGCTGAAAGACACCAGCATCTCAGGTCGAAAATTTCTTGAGCAGAGTCCACGTGTTGGACGCTTTCGTCGGAGCACGTGAACAGACTTCGACCGATCCAAAGCAGACTCTATGAGTCATGTTAGTTACGGCACGCTGCCTACAGATCGACGCTCGTGTGGGCCCCCAAGCCGCGCCTAATTAAAACAGTCAGCTGGTTGGCACCTCAAATGACTGATCTTGTCCGTATTGGCAAAACCTCACTAGACATGTTACTGTGGTAGCCTGCAGGCAGAAGAATGCGCACTGTCTTCTAGTCCCATATCCTAAACTTGCGCTCAGAGATTATGCCTCCACGAAGCATACTAGCTGAGCTATATCTATGTAATTACGTCTGAGCGTAGCAAATGGCGATCATATTCAATAAGGCTTGTGTGCCTCAGTGTGCTTAACACCCTTTTCAGCAGTCACATCGACCTCGATATACCACTCAGGACGGGCAAGTGCGACGACAACTAAGCCCGTGAACACAGGGAACACACCCTTGAAGCGACGACCGAGAATGCGGTAAGCCTTCTCGCGATGACGAATGTCAGTGAGATACACCACAACTTTGCAGATATCCTGGAGCTCAGCACCGCATTCTGAGAGAAGAAGCTCGATATTATCTGCAACCTTCTCCGTCTGGGCTTCGATGTCGCCGACGCCAACATTCTCACGCGTATCGAGGTCCTGAGGCACCTGACCACGGAGATAAATAGTGTGATCGGTAACTACAGCCTGGCACAGATCATTCGAGAGATTCTGCTCAGGATAAGTGTCCTGTGTATTGAACGGGCGAATGCGGGTGTGTGTGACCATAGTAGTAAAGATAGATAGTCGGTAGCTCTTGCCTCGAAAAGTGAGATTACTTATCTAGATATAGTGTGTGAGAAGTCCCGTTTATAAGCTGATCTCATTTGAGGGCTAGGGTTGTTCTCGCTAGAGCCTGCAGTTATTCGTCTCCGGGTACGCCATAGGATGGTGCAGCATCAGGGTTCAAACAGCGAGTCACGTAGTCGTGCATCTGAGGCTTCCACAGTTCCCAGACCTCAGCGACATCAGCTATAGGCTTATCGGACCAATCAACCCGGATATCAGCAAGAGGCCACGCCTCTTTCTCGCTTATCTCAAGACCAGCTGATTTGACAGGTCCGGCTTCGCCACCTGCATCCAGACCAGCTTGCATTGCCTCAAGTACTTTATCGCCTAGAGTAGCAGCTTTAGATTTTGTGAACGCATCCACAACTACCTTAGGTACTTCGTTCGTGGCGAGAAGGTTACCTGCGGAGGCTACATTGGGGCCTTCAGCTTTGCCATTAGCTCCCAGTGCCTTTTCGCCAGACCAGATAGCAGTATTTCCTTTGTTATCAACTACAGTGACCTGGCGATACTGTGGAAACGAGGCTGTCTTCATCACCTCCTCCACCGCCTCAGTTGCAGTCTTACCTTTGGCTAAGGTATCAAGGATTAGAGGACCTAAACGTGGGTCAGTCACATTTTGCGTAGTCGCAGCCCCCACTCCAGCACGAGTGTAAGCACAGCGAGCCGCGACTGACGGAGACGACGAGGAGACCGAGGCGGCGAACTGCCCGGTAGTCGGATCGTAGGCAACAATTGAGAAAGTCATGACTCAGATTGGGTCCGTCGGGGGTATTTATAGTTAGACGTTAAAAGCGGTAGGTCGGTTCCACATTTTTGACCGTCCTAGTTTTAGTACTATACATTAATTAGCCTTCCATTGCAAGCGAGCCAACCTGTGTCAGCGCCTCGAGGGTTAGGTAACATGCTATACAGCTTCTATTCAGCATCCAACACCAAAAATAAGAAGCCGCCTACTTCGGCAGAAGAGAGCGGGTTGGTTCGTATCCTTGGTACATGCGCTGGCCTGAGATGTGGGCAGCAATCGCGCGAGCGTCGTGCCACACGCCCCAAATGAATGAAGATCCACGTCGTGTCTGCCACGGTAATCCAACGAAGTAAATGCCTGGCTCCGTCGACACACCACGCTGATGACGAGGTAGGCCTAGCTTGTCAAGTGCCTCAACTTTCATCCAGCTGTAGTCATTGCGGAAGCCTGTGGCCCAAATGATCGTGGACACGCCAGCATCCTTCAGGTTAACCTCGAATATCGGAGAGGATACACTCTCTGGTAGAGAAAGAAACTCACGTGCCGAAGGCTCCTCTGGAAGGTTGAGTCCGTTACGAGCGATGTATGCATCGGCCTCACCCAGCATCTCTAGGTAATTAGCATCGCCCTTAGCAATGTTTTCAGCTAAGTCAGGGGCGAACCGGAGCGATCCATTCGAGAAGGTCTCGGTACGGCCAAGTAATGTCACGCCTAGATTGTGAGCGAGCTCACGGAAATCAATGGTGTGGCCACCATTCGCTCCACTTACGGCGATGGTCGTATGGTCGGCGCCAGGGTGAGTCTCAGCATCCCACTTGTTCAAAACTCCAAGCCACCAGACGAAGTCACGATTGCGATACTGGCGTGGAGGACGATCGTGAGGCCCTAGAGAGAGGTACACCTTGCGCCCGCTCAAAGCCAATTCTTCGGCAATCTGGGCACCGGAGGAACCACCACCAACAACTAAAACTGCACCTTTAGGTAGGGCCTCCGGATTGCGATAGTCTGCAGAGTGCATCTGGAGCAGATCGGGAGTGTCCTTAGGTACAATTGCAGGGAATGCGGGAATCTGGAAGGCACCAGTTGCTGCAACTACGCTCTTGGCTTCCCAGGTTCCTTTAGTAGTTTCAACGAAGAATCCTGGTTCGCCCTCTTTGCGTCGCAGCTGAGTGACCTCGACACCCGTTTCCACAGGCGCCTTAATCATTTTGACATACTCCTCAAAGTACTCTGCAACGTTGTCCTTCTTCGGAAAGTCATCTGGTCCATCTTTAGAATACTTCAATCCAGGGAACCTATCGTGCCATGCAGGTCCATTCGTACTCAAGGAGTCCCACCGCCGCGTACGCCAGCTTTCGGCGATGCGATCCTTCTCGAGAACAACGTGAGAAATATTGAAGTTAGTTAGGTGCTCGCTCATGGCAATACCAGCTTGGCCTCCACCAACAACTACCACATCGACTTTAGATGTCATCGCACTTTTTTCCGATTCAGTTGGGATGTGGCTGCCAAGATAAAGGGCAGAGCCTGGATATGTCTCTCTTATCAGCGAGGTACCCTGACGCTTCGCTTCCGCTTAGATAGCACCACCGAACTCCTAAACGCGGCAACTAAGAGCGAGAGCCGCTTATTTGAAACTATTTCTATTTCAAGCTTTTATGAGGCACGCTGCCCGGAAATATTTCAAACCATAGATGTTGATTTATATATATTCTTTGATATAGCTATTGTTACTGGTGAAATCTCTGCGTTAAAATGTCAAGATCCTACACTCTGCCCATATTATAAACACAGATAGATTAGTGCGACATTTACCTATTCCCTATATCGGTGCAATTTTTCTAATGAGTGTACAAGAAATTCTGTCCCGTCTCGTAGCATTCCAAACGGTGTGCCAGACCAGTAATGACTCTCTCATCAAATGGGCAGAATCCTACCTTCGTCCGCTTGGTGCTCGAATCCAACAGATTCCCGGAGACCACCCCGGACGTTCCAGCCTGGTTGCAACTTTCGGTCCTGAGGGCAATGATGGGATCGTGCTAAGCGGGCATAGCGATGTTGTACCCGTAGAGGGGCAACCTTGGACAACCGACCCGTTTGAGCTCACGCTGAAGGATGGTAAGCTGCTGGGTCGTGGGTCCAGTGATATGAAAGGCTTTATAGCTTGCATGCTGGTAGGAGCTACGACGGCATCTAAACGTAGGAGCGAGCTTAAGCGACCTCTCCATCTTGCTTTGTCCTATGACGAAGAAGTTGGATGTGTCGGTATTCATTCTCTGTTGCGCACGCTCAAAGAACAGCGATTCCAGGCACGTGGCTGCATCATAGGTGAACCTACGCTTCTAAATGTTATATCCGGACATAAAGGAAAGCTGGCTGTTAAAGTAGCATGCCATGGACACAGTGCTCACTCCTCGAATCCGGCCAAAGGAACAAGCGCCATTCTGATGGCTGCAGATCTAGTTCAGGAAATCGAAAAAATCCACCAGGATACGGCGGTCAGCGGTGTGAAAGATGAGACGTATGAGGTCCCGCACAGTACTCTCCAGGTAGGCGTGATCAACGGAGGAGTCGCTGTTAACATTGTTCCTGATCATTGCGAGTTTCTATTTGAGATGCGAGTAGTCCCTGGAGCAAAGCCAGATTATTTTGTAAACCTGGTAAGAGATGCCGCTTCCAAACTTACAAGCACTAAATACCCTAAGGGCACGATTGACATTCAGGAATTGAATGGATATCCTAGTCTACATACTGCGGATTCCAATGCATTCTTGAAGGAAGTGATGACCATACGTGGAAAATCTACTGCTGGTCGCGTTGGTTTCGGTACAGAAGGTGGATTGTTCCAAGAATACCTCGGAATTCCTGTGGCTGTGTGTGGTCCGGGATCTATAGACCGCGCTCATAAGGCAGATGAATACGTGCTACCCTCTGAGCTCGATGACGGAGTCAAATTTGTTGAGGCAATCATCGAATCACTTACTCGGTAAATTAGGAAGTATATATACCTAGTTTGGAGCCTTTTAATATTGATTCATTTTCTCACAACGCTGGTCCCAGCTTTACTATTATTCTCTGTGCGCAGCAGCCAACAGCCTGCTTACCAACGGTTTATAGCAATGACGTAACTGCACGACGTCATATACCCAAATTCCGGAGATGCAATCGTCGCTGACCCTGGAGCCAAACCCATTCGAGCAATCATTTGCTCCCCATACAGCCGATGCTGCCCCCACTCCCGGGCCTGCGATAGAGATTACTCCCGGCTCAGGTGCAACCGCATCGTCAGCGGGGACGATCGCCAGCAATGGTCCAGCGGGGCACTCAGAGCCGGCAACAACAACAGCAGTCTCCTCAGTTCCAGGAACTGTTGAAGACAAGAGGGCCGATATTGCTAAGGCCGGTGGCAAAGCGATCCCTGGCATCAACAAAATTGCTACACCACTACCACTCATACCTGGACAGTTTCATAACCAGTATGGCCCGCAATTTCAGAGCCAACTAGCTGGTCTTGGTCAAATTCACAATGGAATGGGGCCAGGCAACACAACCCCCGGCTGGTCTTCACTTCGTGCAGGGCCTGTAACTCCAGGTATATTAGGCCCGCCTGGCTACCCTTTGCCGAGTCCGGGGGTTCCTGGGGTACCACTAGTACCTCTCGAAACGATCATGGGACGTGCAGGCCCTACTCAGCAGTTACCGACGCCCCAGCATGGAGAAAATCTAGCTGCCAATGGTTTGTACATGCTCAGCTCAGCTGGAACAGGCGCCTCCGGGGTTTCCGACGGTCCTGGTGTTGCTGGAGTCTCTAATGGAGACCCGGCACATGCTGCAGCATCTTCAACCATACGTGCTAACAAAAAAGCCGAGGATGGCGCAGAAACCTCGTCGAATTCCAAGCGACGAAGGAAGATGACGAACGAGGCTGGGCACACTGGGATTGAATCCGAAGCTGAGGATAAGCGCAAACAATTCTTGGAACGAAACCGGCTAGCAGCTCTCAAGTGCCGACAAAGAAAAAAACAGTGGGTCGATGAGCTTAAAGGCAAAGTTGACGGTCTTAGTGAAACAAATGATCGACTCGTTGCTCAGAATACGCGACTACTAGCACAAGTAGATCAGCTTCGACATTTTGTTGTAGCCAATCACGACGTCAGAACTTTACCGCAAATGATACTGGCCATTCTAGATCGCGATATGCCTGTGAACGGGCCTTGAATTATTTATTTATTCGTTCATACATTACACTCACGTACATATTTACACTGAGAAGTGATTTCAAACAATAAATGAGCAAATTCTCTAGATTGAGCGTGACTCAATTCTTCAGATCTGTGGACGTACAAAATCCTGTATTGAGCTCTGCACATGATGCTAACTCAACTTCGCAATGATGACATGCAACGCTCACGTTTCGCGGTACGTATTACGCATTTGGAACGGGACGTGTAATCCGCCTAATATCGGATATGATGTGCGTACGCCAGGAGGCGCCCTACTCGGAGTATTACGCGCCGTTGCATCTGTTGTTTTTTTTAGTAACAGTCGCGCATAAGTCTCGCGCTTTCGCGAACTGTTCTACTCATTTATTTCACATACCGCGACTGCTTTACCGTCTAAAATTTGCAAAAAAACTAGAAAAAAAACCAGGTAAACTCCATTTCTGTCACGTATTTGAATGATTATATATAGGCACCTAATAAGTCGCGTCTTTGCATTGATGATACGAAACTGACTTTGAGAGGGCGATTTAGTGGCGCTCTCTGCTCACATGAGTCTAAGGAGAATCACGCTCATGTGGTCACGTTTACTCAGCCACCGATTGTGCTGACTGAGATTACGCTTATGTCTATACGCGTATATGGCTCAAAGTCCTATGGGAACGCTCGAGCCACGGTTCGAATATCCGGGAAACTGAACAGATCCTGGCTCTTGAGAGGTAGATAAATCATCCAATTTGTCTGGAACAGAGCCGATAAGATCGCACCTCTCTTTTTGTACGTAACTTCGGGAAAGTGCAGCGGTGGGCTTACCCGATTTCCGCGACCGCCAGAAGATCGGCATACTTGCAGGATTGATTATGTGCGAGACGTCATGCCGCGATGTAATGCTGACTCAGTTCTCTTTTGTGAGACCATGCCTACCTCTAATTCTGAGCTTGGCTTGGAAAAGCAAAAGAAAATTGTTCTGGCGGATTGCATGGTGATGGCAACAACTAACCCAAGTGTTCAAATAAAGGGCCCATGCGACTTTAAAGAGGGAGAGCGCAACTATCGTGTGACCGTCCTGGACCATGTGAATGTCGCTTTTATTATAAGCAATTTGTGCTTCCGTGGGCCATGGTGGCTTGCACAGAATAGGCTACTGGCAGCTTTACAGATTATTCTTCAGGATGCTAGCAAAAACAAAGGGTGCCTCCAATATACAGCAGAAAAGACTTACAGCTATGTCACGAAAAGCAGCACGATAGCTCAGCTTAGAATCCTTGTTCCAATCAAACCATTGAGGCTGGAACTAGAAGGATTTTCGCGACGCGCCCAGGACATATCTTCCTACAACAAACTTTATAGTCAAAGTGAGAAGTACAGTGCTCGCTGGATATCGGAGATTCCAAACAGAACTCGCAGCGACCCCGTTGTTCTGTATTTCCACGGTGGTGGGTACGCTTTGAAAATGGCATCACCGCAAGTAAGTTACATTATCAATATGGCTCGCGACTTACTATCAAGTCGCGTGTCAATTATAGCCTTGGACTATACAGTGACGCCCTATGCTCGATACCCTGATCAGCTCCATGAAGGCATGGCTCTCTACGAGGATGTTGCTCAAGAATGTGACCGAATAATACTGCTTGGTGACTCCTGTGGTGGTAACCTTGCGCTGGCCATCACACAAGCAATTGATAAAAGTCACCCAGATCTTCCGAAGCCGTGGGGCATGGTTCTTGCTAGTCCTTGGGTAGACCTACGGTCCTCTGAATGCGGCGATTCTAGTCGCGATGTAATGGGTGTCAACAATCTTGACGAGATGCAGAAACTATTTTGTGATACCGAGGATCTCAAGGACCCGATCTGCAACCCTGCAGCTAGCGGATCTTTCGCACACTGGAAGCAACTGCTGCCTACCAATACAGTGTCCGTGTGGGGTGGCTATGAAACTCTCCGGCCTTCTTGTAAGAGGTTTGCCGCTGAGGCTGAAATCAGCGATGCTTTCGAAGAAGAACATGGTCAACATGATTGCATGATTCAGAGTTATAACACCGCATCAACCCGCTTTATCATGGAACGCGTGAGGAATTGGTTCGATGAACCTACTGCGAGTGAGCCCTCCTCCCCAAAGACGCCAGTTAAATCCCTGGCAATAAATTCTACTCCGATGCGTCCTCCGCCACGGAGTTCATCGTCGCTTTCCCGTGTGACTACTATGCTATCAGTAAAGTCATTCTTCAGTAAGACGCCGAGCCTTCGCTCGAAGCTGAGCAGATTTTCTGCGTCGAGCCCGAACTTAGAGTATCGTGGAGGTTCGAAGACTGTGACCTCTCCAGCGAATTCTGCAGATTCAACAATCTCGTCTTTAAACACGTCCGTGGAGACACCAACTAGCATCATCTCGCCTTCAAAAGTACGAAATCGTGCGGCTGCACACTCTCCACTTCCGGATTCAAGCATTTCAGACATCTCTTTTCAGTCCCCTCTAGCCAGGCGAACAAGGGAGACGTCACGTGTTGAGAACGCTTGATTCTATTTTTCCCCAAGTTTCCGAGGAACGACGACATTATTTATTGCAACCCCATCTCCCGTGTCACGAATCGTAAATTTCGTATGAATCTCTACTGTTTAAATTACATTTTACAGCTCACGCCCCCCCCCATACTAAGGAAGACATAGTAATCACGTCATTCCTGACATAGAGCCGCCTCACGAATACTATATACTGGCTGTTTACGAAGTATGCGAGCACAGAAGACGTGCCGCAACCAGCAATTTCAACGAGCTGAGGTCTCAAATCGTCTGGCTCAGCTTCCTGGCCCAGAATACATTTCTTGGGTGCACTCTGATGAGCTTTCTTGGCCCTTTCTCAGACGCTCAGACGCTGAAGCACTAGCAGATTACGCGTTCGGAGAAGGTAATTGGAAAATCACACTTAGATCTGAGCATGACAACTATACAGAGTTCATTGAGGCCCGTGGCAAATTTTTCGTATCGCTAGCTGTCACAATCAGGGTGACTCTCTGGGATGGTACTTTTCGTGAAGATCTTGGCTGCGGAGCGGCCGATGGGGAAACTGCTGAGGAGGCTCGAATAAAAGCCCTAAAGTTTGCTCAAGGAGACGGCGTAAAACGTGCATTAAGGCTCTTCGGTCAACTTACAGGAAATGCCATTTACGATGAGTCGTTCATCAAATGGATCTCTTCAGCCCCATAATGTGCTCGCTGTTTGAGCAAATTAATCTTTGCATTTACTGTCCCAGATCCCTCCTTCCACTCTGTGGAATCATTATGTTTCGATCTTAGAGCTGGCCATGATAGTGGACTGGCATTCATTAATTTCAATACCTGCTACTTAGCATCCGGGACGCATATGTCAGATCAGTGCTGCAAACTGCGAATATATGTACCATATCCGGCCAAGGCCGAACTGAAATCTTCAGCAACCGCTAGCGGCGTGACGCACTTACGTTGATGTATCGATGAAGCTGCGGCTAAATGGGCCTACTTCATTAAGCGTATATTGTTGATATTATAGAGGAATAATAATTGGGGTATCTACGTAGTATTGTATTAGTCGGAATATAAAGTCATTCAAATTCCACTCTCTGCGGGCTCCTTTGAACGCGTCAGTCTCCGCGTCAACGAGTTCGCGGTCTTACTTAGGTTAGAAGCTCTTGTCGACGTACGTGTCACATCATTATCACGTGCTTCATTCATAGCATGATCAACGTTATCATCTGCGGAATCTTTTGAGCTTGCAACGCGACTCTTCGACTTAGGAACACGAGCGAGCCAATACAAGAAAATGCATGCCGCAACATTGAACGCGATATAAGCAATGAAGAGACCAAGGTTGCGCCAACGCAGATGGTATGACATGAACACTGTTGATAAGTACTGATTAGTCTCAGATAGCGCGCAGTAATAGCAGTCATCCGAAGTGCTGGAGGTATCAAGGTAACCAGGTGCCTTCGCCAAGAATTTAGAAGCATATTCCGCACAACTGGCCCCACTTGGAGGCTGGAAATGTACAAGTTCAAAGGAAGCACACTTGACAGGGGCATTGGCAATTGCTAGTGGAATCATTCCTCCTAACCAATACGTCATTGGACTGACCCGATACATAAACTTCCAAAAGCCAGGCATGGCATCTTTCGTCGCTAAGATACCGCAGAAGAGCAAAGACAGGGTGAATAACAGTACCGAAATATTCGCTGCAGTATCAGCATCATCCATAGCAGCAACGCAGAATTGTCCAAATGTAATGGCAAAGAGGTAGAACAGCCAAACATAGAAAAAGGTCATACCACCACGCTCTACAGTGGCATGTGTGAGGCCCGCATTTCTATACAGATGTGCAGGATAATACCAGGAGAAGAAGGCACCAGTGGCTGCCAAAGTCTGCCACGGAACCTCAACAGCCAGAATAGTGAGAACGAACGCTTTCCAGCTCAGAATCTTAGAGGGACGCTCGCGCGCTTCATAGAGATCGCGTTGAGTAGCATAATAGGGTGTGTACTGTTGTACTGAAGATACAAGAGAGATCGTTAACATGAATACAGAGAACATGAGATTCTGCATCCCTTGGATGCTCGTATCCGAATAGAAGAAGGTGAATCCGTTGATTATGGCAGTTGAGTAGGCCAATAAGAGTTTTGCATAAATGTAGAACGGTGACCTCCAGTACAACTGGAATGTCCGTTGCAAACTCATACAGAATTGAAGCCAGAACGGAGCAGCAAACTCTCCATTATCCTTGCTAGTGCTGGCGTTCGTCGGTTTGGCATCGAAGCGCTTGATAAGAGAATCGAGCTCGTTACGCACAGCTTTACGCTCTTCAGATTCAAGCCAGACTCTCGCGTAGTCGTGCTTAGCAGTAGATCCAGGAGCAGCGCCAATGACTGACAACATCCACTCTGCTGGGTTGGCCTCAGGTGGACACGGATCAGCACCATATTTCTCGAAGTATCCTGTTAACGTTTTGGAGTTTTCGCCAATCTCACCAAAGTATACAGTGCGGCCTCCTTTGGCCAGGAAAAGTAGTCGATCGAATTGCTGCAACAAGAGGGCGGAAGGTTGGTGGATTGTACACAGAATAGCCTGACCAGCAGCACTCAGCTTCTTCATGAGCTGGCACACAGACCATGCAGTTTGAGAGTCTAGACCTGATGTGGGCTCATCCAAAAAGAGGAGCAGCTTCGGCTTACCTGCTAGCTCAACACCGATTGTCAGTCGCTTGCGCTGCTCTACGTTGAGACCTTTTCCAGGTACACCTACAACAGCATCTGCATAACTTTCCATATCAAGCAGCTTAAGAACATTTTCCACGTATTTCACCTTCTCCTTGTAAGGTACAGATGCTGGCTGTCTTAGCACTGCGGCAAACACAAGAGACTCACGCACAGTGGCAGTCCCCATGTGCAAATCTTGTTGCATGGCATATCCAGTAGTACGCTGGAAGGAATTATCGCGGGGGGTACCATTGACATACATATGGCCGTAGACAACACCCATGGTGACACGATTAGCCAATGTATCCAACAACGTAGTCTTACCAGCACCCGACGCGCCCATAAGTGCCGTTAAGGTACCCGGTTTTACCCAGCCATCGATATAATTCAACAGCCTTCTCGTTTCTCCTTTAACTTTGACATCGTAGCATACATCCTTCCAGTAGAATATGTCATTTGAGGACTCCAGGAGCTCGCTAGCATCTTGCTCCTCCGACGTGTGGGCGGGTAAAGCATCACTAAACTTCTCGCCAGAGCCTCCGGCCTCAACCCCGCGACGATGCCTTTCTTTAATCATCTTGCGCAGTTGGCTTCTTGGGTATACTAGCACCTCACCTTTGGTGCGCAAACCAGGATTCAGGTAGACAGCCAAGAAATACGTTCCCATGAGGAAAAACACATAACCCATGATGATGCCAAAATTACGCCACTGATGCGCATAGGAATACTCATACGTGGCACTAATATAATCGTCACCCAAAACGGTTCGCAAACCTGGAACAGCACCTCCGGTTGAACAAACAAAGGAGTCTCCGATTGCACCTTTGCCGGGAGCGTACGGTACATACGAAGAGCACTCGAAATGTCTGTTATGGAATTCGTTTGACATTAGAGCTTCATAGCTGTATGCTAGAGGGTCGATGTAATTGATCCAACGGCACCACGTTCCTTTCAAGCGTGAAACGGGGATAACGAAACCTGTAAATAGAACAAGGGCAAGCAAAATGATACCTGCAGGAACCATTGCAACTTGCAGCGTAGGCGTGGATGCACCAAGCGTTCGGAAGAAGAATGACATGTACATGGTTGACATGAAACACACTAACAAAAAGAAAAAGAAGTTTCCTGGCTCACGGCGCAAATTAGCCATGAAGTAGAGAATCAAATTGAAAGCCAAAGATGTAATGATCTTGATAGGGAGCTCAGAGACCGTTGATGCAATGGCATCGACAGTGGGGTGATAAAACGCGTAGTCGTGATGTTTCTGAACAATGTCACGGGCCTCGTACAGCGCAAAAATTTCAAGCTGAGCGCTGAAGCAGTTAAATAAAAGAGCAAAGAAAACAATAGCAGTTCGGCTGTAGAAAGAGTTCGTCGTACCTTGCAGGTTATAGAACATTGAGGACACTACCAGGGCCATCATCATCTGTCCAAAAACTGTCGTCATGGGCATCGTAGGATCACCGCGCATACGCAGCCATCCACGTATCGTGAGCGCCTTCACCTGCTCACCCCACCCGGCCGTATACGCAACACGTCTAGGAAGTGACTTGGATTGCATCGCGCGATAAGCTTTCTCATACTCCTTCACGTGAGATCCTTGAGCTGGGAAATCAGAGTTAAATTGATCGATCTCTTGCATGAGCTCACGATATAGGTCGGACTGCTCCCAACGTTCGCGGAATTCTTGAGGAGTTCGAGGAACCTTGTTCTCAAATCCTTTTCGTGGCTCCCGCTCGGAAGGCTGCGATAGGGACGTCAAGAAATCCGGAGTCGGCTGCCTTGGTTTTGGTTGCCATCCCATATCATAGAAGAATTTCTCTGCTTTATCAACAGGTCCATAGTATATCTGATATCCCTCATAAAGGACCTGGGCACGATCGAAAAGCTCATACATTTCCTCAGATGCCTGGTACACAGCAACAAGAGACGTGGTTTTGAAGTATTGCGCCGTTAAGCGGAGTGTGCGAATAAATTCTAGCGCTGTTGCCGAGTCAAGACCACGGGTTGAGTTATCCCAGCATTGAAGCGAAGATCCGGCTATGGACAACTCAGCAATTGAGACACGCTTGCGCTCACCGCCCGAGACGCCACGAACTAGATCATTTCCTACTCTGGTATTGACAGTGTGTGACAGACCAAAGATAGCCATGTATACATCCCGAATGTATTTCGCATGCTCGAAGCGTGAAACACCTGGCAACCTATTGTCCGGAGTCTTCATGCGCGCAGCGAACATTAGGGTCTCGCCGACAGTAAGTGTGGGAAAGTGAAGTTCGGACTCCGCACAATAAGACACATCACCACGGTAACGGTGGCTGATATCGCTACCGCGAAGCCCCATATAATTAATTTCAGTCTCCTTAGAAAGACTGAACCCGTATGTCTTGCCACTTATAGTCCTCAAAAAGGTGGAACAACCAGCACCAGGGCGACCCAGAACGATAACAAGCTCTCCCGGCATGGTGATCCCGTCCTGTGGCTGCAGAATATTCACAAGAGAGTCAGAGTTGCTTGATGATTTTGATGAGAGTTTGTGCTTTGCATAGCTGTAGAGCTTTTCCACAGCTGCCAAAGGCACATTACCCACATTCATTTGGTAGTTCACATCTTGACTATAGCCAAAAGCGTGCAAATTCCGCCAGCTAACACCGAGCTCCCGCTGCGGAAACCGTCCTGGGTTATCTTTGAACACCTCAGTCATTCGTTGGGCCCAAGCAGCAGCGCTGAAGCTATCATTTGACGGGTCGTAGCGCGGATCGTTAACAGGGAAGGCCTCCGAAAGTCCAACGCTTGAAGACCGCGAAAGTTGACGTGCAATGGTGTGAAGGGCTTGCTCATCCATGCCAAGGTAAGGCTGAGCAGCGGCATCTGCACCGTCTTCATTACCCTTCATGTGGTCCTTCTCAGTATAGGCAACAACTCCGGACTCTCTTTCCGTCTCCACAGAGTCGCTCGAATAGTCCACATCTCTTCGTTGGCCACCCTCCACGGACGGCTCGGAAGAAATGTGTGCCATCTTGCCGCATTACAAATTGTTGATGCGCACCTTATATGTATATTGGCGAAACCTGCTTCCAATGTGTGGGCCAGGGTTCTTTCCAATCAATTCTTCCCCACGATTAAAGGTAGATCGAGATGTGTTCTTCCTGTCTGGTAGAATTTTATATTATATACCATTAATATTTTCACCAAATTTTACCAACTAACATTTGGGCCCTCATGCTCGCCGCAACCCACCACCTAAGAGCGATTCCTGCTGTTACAAAGCTTGATTACATGGAATGGACACATATTAGTTGTTTAAATGCACTATCAGTCATCATCTTATGAAAGTTTGACAAATACTTATGTAAGCTGTCATGTTTTTAAGAATTTGTAAACACTATCAAGAGGGCTTCCACGATGACTGCATCCGCATCAACATGCGGCTATATGCGCGAGTTGCTCTTTATAGAGAAGTGAAAAGAATTTTATCGTCGTAAGATTTTTGATCTTAAACTCAATAAATAAAATTCTGAATTCCCGTATTTTATTTTATGTTTTGATGTCACAAGCTATGCTTTATCTTGCTGTAAGAATCGGATTGTAATCTCATCGATACCGCCGTCAGCTAGCAGGACGACGAAGGTGAGACATGGCCCGCTACCGAACAAGCCCAGCGTCAGAGCTTGAAGAGCTAGTACATTTGCGCGTGTATTCTTTACTCCAATAACAGAATTTGTATCGACATTAGAAACCATGTAGCCACACTCGGTTGCCTGAATTTGCAGTTGGCTGGAACCCACTCTTGCTTCAACGTTTGTCCTCGCAACGCTATTAGGTGGATAATACGCTGAATACACTGGCTTAACTGTTGGCATTGGGGTCACTTTCTATGCAAGTGCCGAATCAATTGAATCATACCGTCTGTTCAACACACAGTATCACGCTTTGCGATAAAAACAGCAGCAGCAGATGGTTTAGAATTTCCAACTCTAGTGGCAGTTCCAGCAGAAGATTTTGCACAAATTCCGTCACAAAGAACGATCAAAGTATCTGTTCCATGCCCTTCTGGAAGAATAGCGGTTAGTGACGTCTCAAGGCGCAGTAATCCAACCGATCTGCCTCCAAATCTCGCAACAACTTCTGACTTAGCAAAAGTAAGCGCGTTTTGTCGCCGAATGATTGGAGGAGCTTGGTAGCTTTGGCCCCAATAAAGTGCTCACGCATACGGCTCGTTGCGTAGTCTTGCCTTACAATGTGCCATCCGTCCCAACCACGAATCACAGCGACATACTTAGACAGTACCCCGTTGGAAAATAATGTAAATCGGGCTAGACTATAATCCACTACACCATCTGCTGAGAGTTTTGACCCTGCCTCTCCAAATACACCAATAGCAGTTAGGACACGACGTCGTGGGGCTGCTGTTTGGACGTCTTGCGGCGTTGCTGGTCAAGTCGGGACCTGTGAGCAATATCTCACCAGAGGCTAGTGTCACCACGATTTTGTCTGGATAGGGAAGCTTTTCAAATCCCACCACACCAGATACGAGTGCTAACCATCCCGAGTCCATAATAAGATAACGAGTGTGAATGGCAACCACGGCATCTTTAAAGGATAATAATAAGCACGCCAGGCTATCGCCTGGAACAAGACGACGAACACTCGTAGTCATGTATTCCGGTGAAATTTCCATGGTCAGAGCGACCTTGAGGATTAAGCTTCGATCGTGTCGGGAATATGACATAGTTAGGACCGTTGGTGGTGCCCTAACCCGTTGTCGATGCGATTGATTAGATATAGAAATGGCGGCGCTGTGATGCCGAGGGTATAAGTCAGCCCAGTATAGCTACAGTATGGTCTTCGGCCCGCTTCATGTGACATGGAGTTTATAGCTATGTAACGGCTCTAGCATCAAGCATTGTCGCAACTTACACAGTATGGTACGTGTCAGCCCCCGCCGCGTAACTCGAATCCTGAGGGCGAATGTAATGCAACCTCAGGGATAAAAACCCCTATAATACACTGCAGGCGTAAAAATTCTGATAGAATATGCTTTCATGATCTAATCTCAGTTGGCGAGGATATCAGAATAAAAAGAGAATGCCGTTGCCTGCTTTTCTCGGGGAGATTCTAGGGTATTACCTAGGCTAGGTGATATCGTATTACGTCATCATGGATGCAGTCCATATCCTCGATACTCGGGGACGGGTTGTGTTCACATATGGCGATGCGCCTACGGTGAAGCCTGCATCACTGGCTCCTCTTGTTGCTACGAGTGAACCTGGGATAATAGAGCTAGGTCCCTCGCAGCTAGCTTGGTATAGCCGATACGGGCAATTGCATATATTTGTATCGTGTGCGTCTACTGCCTCGCCGCTGGCGGCTCAGGATTTCACATCAAGCTTCGTGAACACAGTAGAAGCGTACTATGATGAGCAGCTATCTGTCCAGCTCGTAGAGTCGCATGCTACTACTGTTTATCTCATTTTAAACGAGATGCTGGACTCAGGCTTGACCGTGATCACGGAACCTGACGTTGTCCGGGGGCGACTTCCTCAGCAGACATTTTTCGAGCGCCTGCTAAGTCCGAGTACCGAGGGAATTACACGCTGGGCCTCCCCAGCTGCTGCTGCCTCTGGAGGAGGCGACCAACAAAGTGTTAGTAGTGCGTCATTCAGGGCGCAAGAGTGCCCATGGCGACGCTCAGATATCCGACACGGGAAGGAAGAGCTCTATGTTGATATAATCGAGAACATTGTGGGTAAGCTTGGTGCAGGACGGCAGTCGGTGGTGGAGGGTGAGGTGAGAGTGAGGTCCCAGCTAAGCGGCATTCCTGAAGTCAAGCTTCGAATTAGCCCCGCTTTGCAAAATGTGCGGTGGCATAAATGCGTACAGAACTCTTCAAATGAAATGCTCAATTTCGTGCCACCAGATGGAATATTTACCTTGGCGACATACTCACAGCCTGTCGATGGTACAGGAGGCGTCTCAGCTGAGCTGCGGCGAGGTCTGGGTGACTCGAACGCTGAGTGTGAAATATGGATTGCTACAGCCATTGATACGGTTATAAAACAGATTGATCACCTCACCGTTACCATAGTTTGGCCATCAATCTCCACAAAGCTTACCGTTCGCGAGCTCAGTGCAACAGCCGGCGATTTTGATGCTGTGACCTCAACTTGGTCTTTAGGACCCAAAACTCCCACTGGGTGGAATGCTACCTTACGATTAAATGCCAGTGATGTGGCAGGCAAAAGTGTACAGCCTCTATATGTGATGTTGAGATACACGTATGAGGGACGCGTACCGAGCCGTGTTCAAGTAAAGTCAATGGAGGTGCGTACAGCGGCGTCAAGGGCTATGGCATTCAAGGGTGTAAAATTTCAGACGCATGCCAATGGCTACGCTTGTAGATAGGACAAAATAGTGTACGCTGTTACTTATATACCATCGGGTCATTCTAAAATTATTTGAGGTTCAATCAGGGGGATCAGCTCAGGCAAGGAGTTGATCACGGCCGTAGTATACTCGTAATCAGCAAGATGGCCATTGTGGTCGTCCCGTAAAAGAACTGTAGCCGCCCCAGCTCTTGCGCCAGCCTCGATGTCATCGATTGAGTCGCCAACCATGACGAGTTCAGTCGGGTCTATATTCCATGACTCTGCTATTTTGAGCAGACCATCAGGAGCGGGTTTTGGAGGTTTAAACTCACGAGTGATGATCGGTTCTAGTGCATATCCGTCAAGAAAGGTGTCTATCATATACTTGACAGGGACCGGAAAGTTTCGAGTGAGGATAGTTGTAGGAACTTTACGATTTTCTAGAAAGGACATAACCTCACGTAGCCCTGGCTGTGGCTGCATCTTAAGCATAGCTCGTCGCTCAATGGCTCTCAACTTCTCCTGGGCCTCCTCCTGCTCAGCGCTGGGCAGTGAATGGACGTGGTCAAGGATGTCTACTTTTTTCGTAATGCCAAGAGCCTCACGCATTTCTCCGAACATATATGTTTGCGGAAGCACGAGCGTGCCGTCCATATCGAACACAACACCCCGTATACGCCGAGGGAGGGACATGTCAATTGACTGTAATTAATAACCGTTACTGACAGACCAGCCACACTGGCACCAAAGGTATCCAGTGTCGTTTGAAGTTAGTCCGTTAGATTTAAGTATCTCGTATTCATTTATTTATACTATACTGCGGCCTGCAACACGTCGAAGGATCCCGTGCCGCCCATTATGGGTCTGCCTACAACTATACGTGCTGATGGAGAGTCCAGATTCTCTGTGGCACCCTCAAGGACTGCACGAGTGAGGAACTGACATGTTGACTCGAAACTCATCTTCAGAAAGGGCGATGTGCCTGACTCAAGACCTTGGCGGCTGAATGGCAAATATGTGCCGTCCCGCGTCATCATATCAGCGATCAGCTCAAGGTGCCTAGGGTTCACTGCAATTGCATATGTCTCAAACACATTGCTGATCTCTCGCGCGATGGTAGCGCGAGCCGCTTCGACACCATATGTGTGTAGTACGGCAGCGACGTCGTTTGAAGTTATGCCGTCAACGTCTACGAACATGTCCTCCTGCCACATAGCGCTAAAATTGACTCCTTCAGTGACAATCACTCGTCCAGCCTTGTGCTGTGTGGGTCTAAGAGCACGCTCTACCTGGGGGACCTCACGTACAACGACGCGGCGACACAATGCCTCCAAGAGATTCACCATGAGCAGCTTCTTACCGCGAGCTGGATATTCAAGTTCAAATTCACACCAACTGCTGTCGGCATCATCGAAGTTGAAGCGTCGAACCGTGCGATGTCGAGATACAATACTGCTCTGCCGTTGAGTTTGTGCCTTGGTCATTTGTGCTAGTCTGTCGACTTCGTCAACCTCCATGGCGTCGTCGCGAGGCTCGGCGTCAGACTCGTCTGAGGATGGAGACGGCGACTGAAGTTCTGGGGCTTCATCCTCGAAATCTTCGTTATCTTTGTCTGAACCTGATTCGTCTTCGGACGCGTCTGCTTCCATGGCCTCTGTGTCATGTATGCTTTGAAGCTGTACTGGCTCGTCTTCGTCGTCTTCAAGGTCGTAGGCAACACCGCGTTCAGCTTCTTTTTTAGCCTCGATATCACTATCTCCATCATCGGACTCATTCTCAGAGGCTTCAGAGGCATCGGCCTCGTCGTCATCAACGTTTCCTTCACCTGCCTTGCGACTAGATACAGTGGCGGTGTCGGGAACTGCCGACACAACTACACCTTGCTCTACCTTACGTTGACGACGAGTTTCCTTTGTCACCGCATCCTCGAGCATTGACAGGAATTTTCCACTTAAAACATCCTCGACCTCGCGCTGCAGGATGTCATACTCCTCTTCGTACTCGCTGCAAGAGAACAGTTGCAAACGTACGCGGTAAGCGCGGACATACTGGCTCGCCTCATTGAGTCCAGTACGCTCTGTGACAACAATTTTATCGATAAGCTGGCTCAGCATAATGCGCGATACAGATTTTGCGAATACATCTGCCTGAGCATCGGAGACCTCTGAACGTAAAGGAAGCACCATTTGAGGCGTCTTAATGTGAGGCGAGGCTGTCATGATAATCTCACGCATGCGGGGAATGCCCAAAGTCACGTTTGCGGCACCGTGGCCAGCAAAGTGGAAGGTATTAAGTGTCATCTGCGTTGAAGGCTCACCGATAGACTGCGATGCAACAATTCCCACGCACTCGCCGGGATCTACCGTAGATTGCTGGTATTTGAGCTGCATTAATGACTTGAATCTCCTGCGGTCCTTCTTGGCACTGGGCCACTTCTGATCTGCGTACTGCCCGAGATCTTTTTCAAATGATTCTGAAATTGACCCGATATATTTCTGGGGGTTCAGAACTGAAGTCACAGGGTCAAGCTCTGGGTGCTTGCGAAGTTTCTTGGCGTAAGAGGCAGCGCGTTCATCGTCGAGCTCGTCAACAACCGACGGAGTATGCTTAACCTTGAGAGCATCTACGTTAGCAGCACAGAAGTCAAATTGGCGTAGGTATGATTCCTTAATAGTGTCGACTGAATCACCACCGTAAAGGAATTGAACTAGCGTTCCATCTGAATCGCGTACTGTGTTGTCATACTCGACGCGAACACCCTCGAGTTGTTTAATTAAGCACCGTTGCAGATAACCCGAACGTGAAGTTTTCACTGCAGTGTCGATTAGACCTTCACGACCAGCCATGCAATGGAAATAGTATTCTTGGGGCCGTATCCCAGAATAAAATCGACCACCGATGTATCCACCAGCACGGACGTGGGTTTCGAACGGCTTGAAGCTCGGCAGCGTCTTCCCGGATACCATTACCGGTACACGGCGACCCTCTAGAGCCTGCTGGCCGAGGCCACACATTATCTGTGACACGTTAACGTTAGAGCCTTTAGCACCAGAGAGAGCCATTGACTGCATGTTATTATAAGGAAATTGCTTGGCTGTACCCGCTGGAATGCACTTAGCCACAACCTGAGTTGTTATACTTGATGCCTTGTTTTGAGTTATTGCGTCAAGCACAGCCAATTTGTTATCATCACGCAGGATCTCCTCCAGACGACGCCGGAACTCTTTATCAGTGGAAGTTGTCTCAGGCGGCATGTTGGTTACTTCGGTAGCTGCTACCAGCCCGACACCGTTGGCTTGTTCCAGAAGCTCACGGCGCCACTGGTCGCCGTCTTCGGTGAGTCTGAGATCATCCATACCACACGTAAGTGCGAGATGCATATTGTACTTGGTGAACAGTCGACCAAGAACACTCAGCAGTAATCCTGCAGAATCAGCTCCGTAAAGCTCGTGGACAGCGTGTACTAGACCGTAATCGGCCGCACCATACTGAGATTTATCGAGAATACCACAAAGAAGTTCTCCGGAGCGGAATACCACGGCGTTTTCCTCAGCTCCAGCTGCACCCCAGTACTCTCCCTTGACTTTATTCTTCGAGTCTAGGTTTAGGCCGGGCCGATCAGCAGGCTTAACATTGAGTAAAATTGTCGATATCACTTGTTTTCCTGTCCACAGCGGTTGAGGTTTCATCACTGCCGGTGGGACTGTAAGAACTCGTTCACTGGCGAATTGACCAGATTCAGGACGAATACTACCATATACAAGCTGATGGTATTCATCACGTGAGAAAAATGAATTCTTGGAGGTCAGCCATACACCAGCACTGATGTGATCCTGGATCAGACCACGAAGAGGCTTACCCGAAGTTGGAGTTAGGTACTGAGAGTTGGTGTTTGCCAGCAGTAGTGCCTCCGCACGTGCTGCCTCTGACTGAGGGAAGTGCATGTTCATTTCGTCGCCATCAAAATCTGCATTGTAGGCACCAGTGTTGGCATAATGCAAGCGCAATGTCTTTTCTTTCGGTAACACCCGGACCGTGTGGCCCATCATCGATGCTTTGTGCAGCGTCGGCTGACGATTCATTAGTACTACGTCACGGTTGCGAATGTGGCGATAGACCTTTTTGTTGACACCAAGTGGGGCATTCGTGGTAGAAGGAGTCTGAAGCTGATTCGCTACAGCAGTTCGTTGCTCGATGGTCATACCGGCCAAGCTAACCAGTTGACCATTCTCGTGCTGGACCATTGTTGCACCGGGCCAAACATCAGCGCCATTCATTACGCATTTTCGGAGCTCTTCAACGTTGTAAGATGTGACGGGTTCCGGGTAAGTGAGCTTTGTTGCAAAAACTGGCGGGATGCCGATCTCATTTGTCTCCAGGTTTGGGTCTGGTGAAATTACTGACCGAGCTGCGTAGTTAACACGCTTGCCCATCATGTTCTTACGGAACAAACCCTCCTTGCGCTCTAGCGCCTGTTTAATTCCTGGAAGCGGTGTGGCTCCAACCGGAGTGTTCTGATTCTTTGTCGAGTCGATAATGCCATTAAAGTCGTTCTGTAACGACACAAACTGGTTCATAAGCTGCGTGAACGCAAGTTTACGCTGCTCACCAGCGATTTTCGCGTCTCGAAGATTTGCGACCTCCTCGCTGAGATCACGAATTCGCAAACAGCTTTGCAAAACTTTGCTTAGCAGTTCAGTCATCGGATTCATATGAACCTCATCGCCCAGCTCCGAGGGCAACCTGAATCGTGTAGGTGGGACAACAACCTGGTGTACGAAAAATATGTCTGCCGATACAAGCTGTGTGGTAGGACGCATGTGGAACATAACTCGGCAAATATCTTGTTCGTTGTGGAACACGCGACGAAGATGGTTGTAAACCTCAGAGCTGAGAACAAATCGATTGCCGTTCTGACCTTTAGTCTTAGGGACATCGAGAACCTCTTGCTCTTCTTCGATCTTTTCAACCACCAACGGTTTGTTAGCGGTGGACACCATAACCTGCCGTTCTACACCTTTCGACTGGTTGTGACGAGCTTGACGATCAGTCAAGGCCCTTTCAAATATCTTGGAGAGCCCATCTTTGCGGAATTTGGGGCTGTACATACCGCAATTATTACACCTGGGGCGGGCTATCAGGCGTGCATAGAGATCCTTGATTATAGCCTTACGCTCGGAACTCACGGTAGGGGTCTGAATTCCTGACTGCGGTGCGAATCCGCTCTTTATAGCTGATTCAATTTTTGACTTCACGAACTGCTCGCGCACCTGGAAAAGTTCGTCGGCTCCCGCTTCCTCTGGGCGATCTTCCTCATCATCGGGAGCAGCATCGACATCTGCATCAACATCGATTTCAGCTTGAGACGATGTATATTTTGTATCACCGCGTAGGTCTCCAACCTGCTGAGCTTCCAGCATCAATCCATATTGCAGCAAACGTAGTTTGCATACGTACAAATGTACTTCCGATGACCTCAGCCGGAAACGGTGACAGAACAAGCAGCAAGATCGTAGAAGTACAAACATATGCCCGAAGAACATAGGGTTATAAAGTGGTACTGGCAGATCGATGTGTCCCAAATGTCCGGGGCACTTACGATCATCTAAACCACAAGTTGCGCAGAGACTTCGAAGAAATGCACCTAGCGCGAGGTCATACAATCCTCCAGACACAGGATGGCCCAAATTGTCAAATACCTCCGGATTCGTGATCTGCTTGACAGACAACTTACGAATGTCCGCCGGACTCAGGAACCCAAGCCCCACGCGCTCGATTGTCGAGCCAACGGGTGATGCAATGTCCATTTAGCGGCGCAAAGGTTCGACTGAAAACCGCGAGTAGACACCTGCGACGTTGAAAAATTTATAAGCCAGCATCGTGAAATTTCGCCCACTGATTAATAATCAAGGATATCCGCTGTATGCGCAGGTACACGACACGAGCAGCGCCAACTCCTCCAACTGGAACTAGCTCAGCCAGAAAATTGATTAAGAGGTTCCCTCTCACTGTGAGAGATTCTTGGTTGCAATGGAAGCGTCGACATGAGCTTGCCCAGGCAGAAAGAGACGTTCTACGCTGCGTGGATTTAGACCCTATAGTACCGCAGTCTAAATTCAGGGTAAAATCGATGGATATAGAAGTAGGGGGGGGGAATATGATGAACGAGCTGAGCGTATCTGCGTCTTCAGAACCAGCAGAAAGGCACATAGTTCTTCTCCATGGGTATGGTGCCTCGAAAGGGTATTTCTGTTACAATTTTCGGCCCCTCGCATCATTGCCAAAGGTCGAACTTCATGCTCTTGACTGGCTTGGATACGGCCGTTCAACACGCGCAAGGTTGCCATCTCTGCCCAAGTCGCGAATTGAGCGGGTACATGTTGCAGAGGAATTTTTTTGCGGTTCGCTCGAGCGCTGGCGACAGAAACGCGGCATCGAAAATTTCAGCATTGTTGCTCATTCCCTGGGCGCGTACCTAGCGTGTTCGTACGCTAATCTTTATCCGCATTGCGTTGATCGCATAGCTCTAGTGTCTCCAGCGTCAGTTAATCGTACCACGGAGGCCATTCCTCGAGAAGAACTCGGTCTCTCTGCTCAGGCTTCTCCTTCACCTCGATTTGTTGTCCCTGGTTGGTTCCGCTGGGGTTGGGAAAGGTTCTGGAGTCCGTTTGAGCCTGTTCGATGGAGCGGCCCACTTGGACCCAAGCTTGTCTCGATGTGGACATCATTGCGATTCCGAACTCTACCTCAGGCAGAACGCGACGCACTCCATAGGTATGCATACGCTATGTTCAATGCGCAGGGATCAGGCGAATACCTTCTTAACTGTTTCTTGGCTCCGGGCGGCGTGGGTAGATGGCCCTTGGTGGACCGCATAGACGAATTTCCTGCCGAAAGTGTCTCAACCCTCTGGATGTATGGACAGAATGACTGGATGGATCCCCAGGGTGGGTGGGAGGCTGTGAAGAAGCTTCGATCCCGGGGCGGTAAGGCAGAACTGACCATCATTCCGAACTCTGGTCATCATCTGTACCTCGATAATGTCGCTGAGTTCAACCGTGCTATATGTGCGTTTATGGCATGAACGCTCAAACGTTCCGTGGATGGTCACCACCTGACAATAATACCACCCAAATTCAGGTATCAGTTAAGAATGTTTCGGCTAACCGCATGTTTAATTAAACTATTAATACTTTAGGCATTTTTGAATGCCTGCTCAATATCCTTTGCATAGTTATCTTTAATCTTCTTGCGCTGGACTTTTTGAGCTGAAGTGACGAAACCGTTCTGAGGCGTCCATTCTTCATCGCTCAGAACCACGGCTGCTAAAGTCTCCACACTCTTAAGACCTGTAGATGCAGCTGACTCCTGGAGGCTGTGAAGAACGGCATGGTTAATCTTGGGGTTGTGAACGGTCATGTCATCCCACTCAATTCCAAGGCTGTGGGCCAATTTCTTGACAGCTGGCTCCATGGGCACAACCACCGCCACAGGCTTCACATGAGCGTCATCAGCATAAATGCAAATGTTTGACACGTATTCATTCGACCGGTAAAGTGATTCGAGGCGCTCTAGGGCAATATACTCGCCATTCAAAGTTTTCACCAGGTTCTTCTTGCGGTCAATAACCATCAAATGACCGTCCTTGGTAAACTGAGCAATGTCACCTGTCTGGAACCAGCCATCTTCGGTGAATGCTTCAGATGTCTCCTTGTCATCCTTAAAGTAGCCCTCGCATACAGAGGGGCCCTTAATGAGGAGTTCACCTTGACCATTCTTGGCGAGGTAGCCAGTCTCTTTCACATCGCGTAGTTTGACCGTAACTGACGGTACCAACTCACCTGTCGAATTGAGATCGAGACGATCGGGGTTGTGGAGCGCAGCCATAGCGTTGGTCTCAGTCAATCCGTACCCCATAATCATTTTTCCGAGCAAGGTCTCCATGAAAATGCGGGTTCCGCGACTCAGAGTTGCTCCACCGCACATGACAAAACGCAGGCGACCACCTGTGCCTTCGCGGATCCTCTTGAAAACAACACTGTCAACAAGCGGCGCCGGAAGGTGCCAGGACTGCATCGTACTCTTGAACTTGTAAGCACCCCAAAACAGCTTCTGCAGCACGGCTGGCTGCTGTTCCACCTTGCCCAATATGCCCTTCTTCACAGCCTCGAACACAGCGGGCACAGCTACCAGGATGGTGGGGCGCAATTCACGGATATCGCCAACGCAATTGCGCATATTGACATCGCTGATTGTCTTAGGAGAGCCATAGCCGAGTGCAGCCCCCCAATAAAAGAAGCAGAGCTCCGCAGTGAGCTCGAAGATATGGGCCAGTGGCAAAATGCTTAAGAAAAAGTCGCCAGGGCCTACATATTTCACAGATACAACGCCGGTGGCTCCAGCTACACCAGCTAATACGGTTTTCTGCAATAGAATGACGCCCTTAGGTGGGCCAGTGGAGCCGGACGTATACATGATACAAGCTGTGTCGTCGGGCTTAGGAGGGTTGGTGGGGATGGGATTTTCCACTCCAGCCTTTACAACCTCTTCGAATGTCACTACTTTGACGTCCGTACCGTTGTGATTAAGCTTCTCTATTTCAGCGATACTCTTCTTGTTGTCCTCTGATAAAGGACCCTCTGTCGTGCGCACGATCACGAGGCGGATGGTAGGGCAGTCCGCTAGCGCTTTCGCTAGCAGCCCCAAATTATCACGGTCAGTTAGGATGGCTACAGTTCCCGTGTTCTGAATGCTCGATATCAGTCCTTCAGGCCCCAATGTATCGTATGCCGTTACAATCTGGATGTTCTGCGACCAGCAACCAATTGCGGTCTGAAGCCACTCTTGACAAGTCTTGGCGTAAAGCTCAACACGGTCCTTCCCGGCCTTCACTCCATAATGTACCAGTCCCGCGCCAATGTGGCGTACGAGCTTGTCCAACTCTCCGAATGTAGTCCATTTGTAAGGACCTAGCTCGAAGTATTGCCACTGGCGATTCTGACGTACTTCTTCGCCGTTGACACGCTTGGTGACTTCTTTCTCTTCTACGTGCAGCTTGATAAACTCGCGTTGGCCCATGGCCGGGTGATTTTCGTATTTCTTCATGCCATACTCGGCTAGATCCCATACTGTTTTGAGATTCTCAGCGCCTTTGGGTGTGCACCATGGTCCGCTTACGGACTGAAAACTTCGGTATAGGGGTGATTCGCCTTCATGTTCGGGTTCACCAACCTGTACTGCTAGGTTGCGACCCATATTCGAGTGAAGGATATAAACGCTTTGAAATGTGGGGTGAGGAAAGCAGAAGAAAGCCACCACAAGCCTATCTCAGTTACTAAGAGGTACAGGGAGGGAGGCGGGCCCCCCTACGCAGCAGCCCTAGCCCAGTCAATTGGGGTCGGAGTAGAAATGGCCGTTGATGTTGATATCTGCTTTTTGTGAGAGCATCAATAGCTGAAACCTTGTCTCGTTATACCTAAGTCAGATTTTCATCAGCAGCCGGGCATAAACTTCAGACTGGTGAGTGCAACCTCTGCCCAAGCGCTTCTCCGCAACGCCCGCCTTCTGCCATTATGAAGCGCTTATATAAATTTGTTGGGGTTTGAGTTGCGGATGAAGCGGGTGGCGCAATCATCCAAAGCTGCCCTCAATTCTGGCAATAAATGAAGTTCGGTAGATTCAAACCTTAGATTTATTTTAAAGGGGTTCGGTCGTAGAGTAAATGGATCTCTATCATGTGAAATTGCACTTTAATAACACTAAAACTATGATCGCACCAGGCAACAGTTCAATGCAACATCACATTAAGTTCAAGCATATTTTAAAGAGAACACAGCATAGTTAAAACATTCAATAGCAGTCGAGTCGAGCTATCACTTGTAATAATGCTGCGACAACAGACTCTGGACAAGATTGTGTTATGCGGATCACGGATATGCCTAAGAGGCCCAGATACGCACTTCTGAGAACACGCATTACTAAGCTCAAGCTAAACATGAGCGCGTTCGGCCAAGGGACTGGCACTGCATTTGGCGGAGGCAGCTTTGGGGCAGGCTCGAACCTCGGGCAACCAGGAGGCACAGCCTTCGGAGCCAAGAGGTCGAACTCTTTTGGAGGGTCAAGTGCGCTAAAGCCAGCATTCGGGACGGGTTCCTTCGGAGCACCAGCGTCTGGTTCAACTTTCGGTCAACCTCAGCAGCCGCAGCAACAGTCACAGACAACGCCAGCATTTGGACAAAATGGGTCAGGATTTGGGCAGGCGAAGCCTTCAATACCCGGCCAGACAAACACCCAAGCTGGTCAGGGCGGCACTACAGGATTTGCATTTGGGCAACAGCAACAAAATGCTGGACAACAGGGCCAAACATCTGCAGGAGGTCTTTTTGGACAAAGCAACCAGCAGAATACTAGTCAAACGAATGGTCTCTTCGGGCAAAAGCAGGCTGCCCCGGCCGGAGGAGTTTTCGGGTCCAATAGTGCCACATCAAGTAATAGTACCGGAGCGGGCCTCTTTGGGGCGAAGCCCACGGGCCAGTTCGGGACAAACACGCAACAACAACCACAGCAGCAGCCAGGTGGACTTTTCGGCAACTCCCAACCGCAGCAATCCGGAGGATTGTTTGGCAACTCACAGCCGCAACCGCAGCAGCAGACGAGCGGACTGTTTGGTAACTCACAACCTCAGCAGAATGCAAGTCTTTTCGGAAATTCCCAATCGCAGCCATCGCAGACAACAGGGAGTCTATTTGGGAGCTCTCAACCCCAGCAGCAACAAAATGGGCTATTCAGCAGCGCTCAGCCGTCTGGGGGCCTTTTCGGGAGGAACACATCAACACAGCCTCAAACAAGCACTCAATTTGGTAGCAGCACAGGTGGTACTGCTATGATGGGCTCACAGCCCGCGCAAACACTTGTTGCCACCATTGACCAGGCATCTTACACCTTACCTGGGGCAGTTCCATCCCAAAAGCTGTACAGCTCATTAACAGCGCCACCGACGAAGCGTGAGGGTGTGGATTTGGACAACGCACGTCCACCTCTACTAGCAATCAAGCCCGCTACAGAAAAGCCAACCTCGAAACCCACGGCGGCTCAACCACAGAAATCAACGCCCACTGACAAATTGCCTGCGAGAGGTCCCGACACTCGTGAATGGATCGACTCATATGCCAAGTTTTTGGCCGAGAGACCGACAACGCTGGTCATCGAGCGGGGCCCGCGTGCAGGCATTGCCGCTCTCCTTGAAGGATCAGTTCAGCACCTTCTTCCTGCACCGACCGAAGTAGACGAGATGCAGCCTGTTCCTACTGCTGTTTCTGAGGCTGCCCGTGCTGAGGTAGCGTCGAATGTGGAAGCAGCTGAGGCTGAATCGAAGGCCGCGGAGCGTAGAGCTGTAGGCGAAACAGACGCTTCTACGGTAGCAGATGTGAGCCTGTTTCACCGAAAACCGAACTCAGTCACGCTGGTTCGTATCAACAAGCGAGCGCTTGCCGAAAAGTACTTTGTCCGCCCGTCTTTGGAACAGCTGGCGGCAATGTCGAAGTCAGAACTTTCCGCTGTCCCCAATTTGGTAGTGGGAAGAGAAGGGTACGGCCAGATCGAGTTTGGTCCTCCCGTAGATTTGACCACAATCAGCAATCTTGGCGACTTACTTGGGACTCTTGTGGTGTTTGAACGCGGAACGGTATGCGTGTATCCCGACGAGACAGCTAAGCAGCCACCAGGCGTTGAGCTCAACAGGCCAGCCACGATCACACTTGAGCAGGCATGGCCTCTAGACCCCGTGACGCGGATACCAATCAAAAACATTGCTGATCCGCGCATGGAGCGCCATACGCAGCGTCTGCGTAATGCTACAGAGTCTCGTGGCGGCGAATTTGTGACATTTGCTCATGGTCTATGGGTATTCCGTGTACCGCATTTTTCGATGTGGGGCCTCCCTGAGGATGAAATGGTTCTGGATGAGGATGACCTGATTGTGGATGAAGAACCAGACATTGTCGGAGTGATGCCCCGTGGTGATATGGAAGCACGCCCTGAGGAAGCCACAAATGACTCTGATAGACCAAGTGAGAACCAGGACGACGAGGAGTCGAGAGTGACCTCACCAGAGGTGATGTCTTTCGAACAATTGTCTGAAGATGATGCAAACGTGGGAGTAGCGCCAGACTGGATCTCCCAGCTACGCCATGCTGCGCATGGACTGCTCGCAGCATCGTCGCGATCGGTAACGGCAGCGTCGGCTTCAAGGTTAGACGTTGGTCGCATGCTTTACAGCGCTCCGACAACTCAAAGACCACTTAATGTCCTGCAGTCTACGTCTCCCTGGATTGCCCCCTCTTCCACCGAGAGTGGGGTGGATATATTTTCGCCGCCGCGACCTCAGCTAGATCACATTGCAATTTTGAACCATGTTAAAGTGGGGAAAAGGACCAAGGGTGAACTCCCGATTTTACACACTGATATCTCCTTTGCTGATTTGCACACGCTGACTGACGGCCCCTCTCTGGGGATATGGACTCTTTGCGAGATTCTTCACGGCAAGGACCCACGCGATAGACTAGCATACTGGTTGGCAGCACGAGTTGCTCCGCGAGTGACTGCCGAGGCGGCTACTGCCTCAGATGCTGAAGCGTGGTGGACGCTGGTGAGTGGTCGTCGGCTGGAAGAAGCTGCTGCTCGGTCAGTTGCAGCAGGAAACCCGCACATGGCAGTTCACATCACACTTCTGGGCCAATCAGAAGCTCGTGGCGCTGCAGCAGAGATTGTCCAGTCGTGGCGTCAGGCTCGCGTGTCAGACTCCGTTGCCCCGGAGATACGCCGACTCTATGAGCTAGCGGCAGGTGTGCAATTCCCCGCCATGGCAGACTGGGAGCGTACTCTCGGTATGTTGTTATGGTATTCTGATGTCGAAATCAAAGCAGCTGTATCCAGAGTTGAGGGAAACGATGACGACATTCTGCTCGCGCTCATCCGAGCGGCCTCCAGCCACAAGTCTGCAGTCGGTGCTCTCAACCTATTGTCACCTGTCGATGCCTTCTTGTACCTGCAAGCTTTACCGTCATCGGCCTCGGTGCCTACCCAGGTGCATGACCGCGTGTGTCACGATTTAGCCCTCACTCTTCTTGAGGCTGGCGATGCAGAAGCTGCCGTTGTTGTATCTTTACATATCCGAGACGACACTCTGGCAGGCAAAGTGACCCGATCCGTGCTTGAGCGCAGCCCATATGCCCTTGTTGCCTCTGAAATTGGCCAACTAGATGACACCGTTAGCCTTGCTCGTGCTTTGCATGCCCACTACACCGGTGACTGGTGGACCGAAGTAGGCTATCTCTTAGCAGCGAAAAAGGCAAAAGAGGCGCATAAAGTGTTGGTCGAGCATGTGGCTCCTCAGTGTGTGCTTCGTGGGCAGCCGGAAGCAATGCATGAGCTGCTTGTCCAGGTCGGCGAATTTGCAAGCCAAATTGGATCGGAGTGGAATCGCGGTGGTATAGTGTACGACAATTACCTCTCTGTTATTGAGTCTCCCTCGCTCTCCACAGTGCGACGGCTGCTTCGTTTGCTAGCTGATGTCCCAACACCTACACCAGAGTCTCGGGCTGCTGTAGCGGTTATGACAGGTAAACTTGCGGCTGATTACGGCGCTGCTATCCGCGCTGAGGACCTGCTCGCTTCTCACCTTTCCAGTTCAGACTCACGAATGCAGTCATTAGAAAAGGCAGTGGCTCTGTTTGACTAAAAAATTTATTAGAGGCCCAATTATTTATTAGTGAAATTGGTAATTTCGAGGTCCGCGAGGTAGTAATTGACTTCGCACATCTTTTGGCCAAACGAGCCCTGTGTGGAGTTCAAAATATAGATTACAGTTTTTGTAATTACTGCCCATTTCTCAGATAAGAAGCTTAGGTAGACATGTACAAACACTTCCATCACGAATGATTTCGCTCTGGAATGGCTGAGCATCAGTGTAGAATCTATCGCACTGAGCGCAGCATTCAAAGCTTCACGGATCTTGGTACGACGTGCCGATGCGTCTAGTTGATACAACGCTACGTCATACGAGAACGTCGAAAAAGTGGACTGCGAAGTAATTGAACTTGAAGATATCCCTGACGATGCTGGAGCATGCATCAGTGGGTTGACAACTTGCTGACAACATTGTGTACTATATTGCTGAGGCTTGGGCGGGCGGATGATAAATAGCTCACATACATGCATTGCTCTATTTCGCTGTTAAGAAAAACTCCCTGCGCCAGTTTTCTTGTTCCATACTATCCTCGGCATATCAAGAGATATAAAACTTTAACCCCGTTATCAGAAATTCCTTGCGACCAAAATGCCAGTAACCAAGTAGTTGATAATATATAATATCAATTGCATGGGTGATTTTAAAAAAAAAAATGCTCCCCGACCGAGAATTGAACTCGGATCCCCCGCGTGACAGGCGGATATTCTGACCATTAAACTATCGAGGATTAGTCAAGGATGTCGCATTCCAATATGCCACAGAAGTGGCTTGTTATATCATATTCAAATTTGTTGCTGATACCCCACAATAATTTTTTACAAGAGATCGGAACAAGACACACAGCCGTATTCGGAGCAGAGAGAAATAGCGGGAGCTCGCTCCTGAATGAGCCTCAATAGAGCGCGGTGCGAGCCACACCAAGGTTGCGTTCAAGACCTGCACGAATGACATGTAAGATTAATTATAAGTTGATTGAAGCATGCTCACACAAATGAGTTGGAAGGAAATACTGCAATTCGATCAGAGAGAATTGAGGTCATCACTTCCCTTGATCAACGTTAACCATAAACATATGACATTATATCTATTTACGCACTCAACAGCTTAAAGGGGCTACAAAATACCTACTCCTGGACACCATCCATGGGCTCACCTTCAGCGCCAGTCTCCGTCTTAGCCTGCTCGGCTTCTCGGGCAGCCTTATCAGCTTGTAGCTTTTCAGCCATCTTGCGTTGCTGTTCAGCCTCAAGTTGTGGCTGACGGGCCGCACGCTCCTCTTCAAGCTTGGAAGCGTGACGTCCCTTGATGAGATTGCCGATGGATGCCAGCTCCTCGTACTTGGCAACGTACAAGCCCTTGGTGGCATCTTCTCCATCGCCGTACAGCCACTCTTCGGCCTTTTCTGCCAGCTCCAGAAGGCGGGACTTCTCATCCGGCTTGGCGAAATCAGCTAGGACACCATCCAACTTGTCGCGGATATCGTAGATGTATTCCTCTAGTGCGTTCTTACGATCTTCCGTATCAGCAACGAGTTTGTCCTCAGCAAACATCTGAGCCTCGAGCTCAACTAATTGGTTGCGTTCGGCATCGGTGAGTTGAGAGGGAGTGTGCTCGACAGTCAGGTCAGCAGTCTTGACCCACTTGGTTACTGATTTAGTCTCTTCGCTGTCTTCACTTACAGGGACCTCTTCGGTGACCTCTTCTGCAGTGTACGCAGATTCTACGACGTAGAGACCGGTAGGATCCTGACGAAGCTTGAGTTTGACTGCAACAGCCTCGCCGTCGGACGAAGGTTGCACACCCTTGATAGACCACTGGCCCACGACAGAGTTGATGCCTTTGTCGAGCTCCTCGGGATGAGTGTATACAGCCTCCAGACCGAAGTCCTGCTTGCGGAAGAGGGTCACAACTTTAGTAGCAGGGAAGAGAGAGCCCTTAGGGAACACCTCTAGATGATCAGTATCCTCGTCTTCTGTCTTCTCCCATTTGAATGTGACACTGTGGTTGTTGATATCTTCGAACTTGAACGGACGAACACGAACAGTAGGGGAGTGGATGGCACAAATGAAGGCGGCACCACGTGCGATAGCCTCATCTTGATTCATCGTGTAGCTGAGAGTTTTACCACCGAAAGCCTTCGAAACGGCCTCCTTGACAGCAGGGACGCGAGTAGAGCCACCGATTAGCTCAACAGCATCAAGATCACCGGCAGTTAGCTTGGCTGCAGCGAGAGCTTTTTGAATAGGGGCAGCGATTGTCTCAAGGTCTGCAGCAAGATACTCTTCAAGTTCCTCACGGCTAATGGACGCGGAAACATCAATATCATTCATCAGCGACTCTACGGAAAACTGAGCAGACGAGTTGGCACTCAAGATTTTTTTAGTCTTCTCAGCTTGAGCCAGAACACGAGCCCATGCCTTAGGGTGTGAAGTGACATCGATCTTGTATTTCTCTTGGAAGACCTTCGCAAAGTGACGGGCAATGGCGATGTCAATATTGCGACCACCAAAGTTTTTAGTTGACTCCGTTGCCAAAACTTTGCCCTCACCTTTCTTCAAGGCCACAATCTCCACAGTATAATCGGAGTGGCCGATATCCACGACTGCAATCTTCTTGAATTCATCTTCTGGTAGATCAGTACGGAAGACGCCGTGACCAACAACTGCGGCACTGACATCATTGACAATACGGACTGGGTTGAGGCCGGCGATAACAGCGGCATCGGCAACAGCGCGACGCTGCGCGTCAACAAAATAGGCCGGGACGGAAATGACAACATCGTTAATATTACCACGAGTATCGGCTAGCAGAGTCGAGCGCAGCTTGTTGAAGTACATGGCGGCGAGCTGCGTGAAACTGAACTCGTGCTCCTTGCCTAGATATCGAACGCTCACGCCAGCCTTGCCAGCAACATCCCTGAGGTTGGCGCCGTTATAGATCTTCTCGACGGCAATTTCCGGATCAGTACCAGTGCGACCAACGAGGCGTTTAAGAGAGCCAACGGTATTCTTGATATTGGAGGTTTCTTGGCTCTTGGCAGCCTCGCCGAGGAATCGACTCTTATTGCCGAAGGCAACGAGAGAAGGAGTGGAACGGTTTGACACCTCATTTACAACGATGTCAATGCCACGGTTGCGAGCAACGCCCAGTTTGGCTGATGCATTACCGAAATCGATACCCACGGGTACACTAACACTCATTTTGCTTCCGAGCTGAAATTTCAATTGCTTAGTATATATAGAGAGAGTGGTCTCCGTATCACGTGATCTTCTAGAAGCTTCTCGTTTTACCTCGCTAAGAGGCTTCTCTGAACGTGAAGAGGAAGAGATCTAACTATGACGCTCACTTGAAAATTCCTGCTCATATTATTTGCCCCGTCATCGAATTGCGTCAGTACATGTGTCAGAGAGGACACTTACTACAGAGAGTATAGACATCGTATACTCTTCGGGAATTCTCCCAGATATTTCATAATGACGGCGATTAAGGTGTATGGAGCAGACTGGTGTGGAGACTGTCGGCGTACCAAATCGTGGCTAGATGCGCAGAAAGTTAACTACGAGTACATTGACCTTGTAGCTCGGCCTGACCAGAAAGAAGTGGCAGTCAAAGTGGGCAAAAGCACGCACATCCCAGTGGTTCTATTTGCTGATGGCTCTACTTTGGTTGAGCCTACTAACAGTGAGCTAGCATCAAAGCTGGCCGGTTAATATCAGCTCAAGCTGGTTACCATATATTTTCTGGGCTTGAGCGAGCTTTCTGACAGACATAAATTTATGATAGCACGTTTCAGCAGAGGATAAATTGCACTGTAGCTAGGTCAAACATTTGAATGGAAGTAAATGTAGTACGCCCATATTCTTTTTGCGCGTCAATAAGACTGGTGAATTTTACTAGCCCAAATTCGTTTATAAAATCGGACCACACTCGCAATGGAGTAACTATCGGTAAGGATATTAGCAAAGGAGGCATTCCGGCCAATTGCGGATGTACAATGAAATGATTTTAAAATGTGTATATAGACTACATCCACCGCCATCCTTAGTTCAGAAATTCTAGAACCTTGGGCTCACATACTAGCGTTAAGCACGAAGCTACATGCGAAAGGGTGGCTGACCTGGAGCATCCTCGCAGCGAGTAGAAAAAGTGGGTACCATAATGCTTATTTTATCTGACTCGCACAATTGACAATGGTTTTCTTTCGGGAAGTTAAGATTGAAGGCGGACCCAAAGCGCGCTTTCTCGGTGACCTCAGTAGCATACACCGGTAGCATGCGTGTGTCGGTTAGTAAAATAGAAATCCTGACAAGCTATCAACGCGAAAGAGAACTAGAATGCTAAAATATGCACACCATGTTCGATTATGTCTTGTGATAGAGCTCAAGCTTCTGCTTGCTAAGGATCAACGACTTGCGCACATTGAAGCCACCTTTCAATAAATCCTGAATATCTTCAAGGTTCAAACCAGCGGTTTCAGGGTAAAAGAAAATAACCGTAACCTCACCGATTGCACAGATGCCGGCGAAAAAGGCGAACGTGCCCGTAGGAGTGATATTCTCTAACATCGTCAAGAAAGTGGCCGAGACAACAAGAGAGCCCATCCAATTTGCGGCCGTCGCCAGCGACGAGCCGATGCCACGTACTTCCATCGGCAACATTTCGGCTTGCTGCCACGGCACATTGCCAATTCCAGTCGCATATGAGGCAACGTAAAAGAACATGAAGAAGATAACAACGACGGACCACTTCTCGTCATTACCTTCAAGATCCGCAGCGCCAGCATTATCAACGAGGCTGAAAGGCAAAAAGTGGAACGCGATAGAGCACATCACCATCCCAAGCACCATACCCCACATTGATCCCACGAGAAGGGTGTGTCGGCCGACTTTATCGATAATCAGGAAGGCCACGCACGTGAAGACGAAGTTAGTGCCAGCTACAATGATTGAGACGGCGGTGGAATTCGAGAATCCAAGACCATTAAACAATGTACTGCTGAAGTACATCAGGTTGTTAAAACCGGAAAACTGCTGGAACAGTTGCAGGCAAACGACGATAGCGAGTGCTCGACGATTGGAGCCGACAGAAAACAGTTCGTGAACACTTTGGCGGAACGCTATGAGCGCAGAGTGCAGCTTCACGGCAGCTGTAGGGCTGTCGGCCGCCTGAGTAACTGCTGCGCGGGGCACATCTCTCTTGATCTCATTTATCTTTGCTGTAAGTTGCCCCTGCGTAGGATTGCTGTAAACTTGTGAAAGTACACGACGGGCAGCTTCATCCTTGCCACGCAAAACAAGATATCGAGGCGTGTCAGGCATGAACAAAAACAGGACCATCTGAACAACAGATGGAATCAGCGACAAACCAACTAGGATACGCCATCCATTATGAACGTTCTGGAGCCCAGCACCTATGGCATAAGCGACCAGTTGACCGAAGGTGATGGCTAATACGTTTATAACCACGAGGCGACCTCGCCAGCGAGTCGGGGCAAGCTCTGTGAGGTACATCGGTGCTACCAAACTTGCTAGGCCGACACCCCAGCCCATAACAAACCGGCCACCAATCATCACCCACAGGTCATGAGCACCAGTCTGCATACCGCCACCACAAATGAACATAACGTTAGCTGCAGCAATGATCCATTTGCGTCCAAATGCATCTGCCAGTGCCCCGCCAATCAAGGATGAGATAAGGGCGGCTAGAGATGTGGCCGCCGTGATGAACTCCTTATCTCCAGAGGTGAGAACTTTGTTACTCAAATCTTTTTTAATCATAACAAGAGCACCCGAAATGTAGCCCGTGTCGTAACCAAACATGAAACCGCAAAAGCTGGTCACGATGGCAAGGAGGAATACTAGCTTTGACGGGTTCAGTGTCTCGATTGAAGGCTCCGTTAGGGTCTGAGAGCTATCATATGATTCCGTATCATTTATAAAATTCCGAGCTTTGGGTGCCGGACTGCCATCAGAGATTAGAGAATCCGAGCGACCCCCATAACTGCGAGGAGAAGCCATCGGGGGAGATTACAAACTTTTGTTCGCCTGGTGCCAAGCTATTAAGGACTGATGGGTAGGAGCGAACCCGAACGAAGCTGAATAAAGCTGGCTCATGGAGAGGATCGTCGTTTCCAAAGACACATTCCCAATATAATGTGCTGGCCACGTAAAGGGTATCATGTGCGAAATATAGAGCAGGGAAAGCAAAATAATTGAAGAATAAATAGAAAAAAGAGAGGCAAGTAAGTAGACCTCTGCTGCTGTTGCTACAACTGCTGATAGTAATAAAAAATAACAATGATAATAATAACGTTAAGATACAGAAAATAAATAGTCTCATGCGATGAAGAGCCATCCGGCAGCGTTTATAGTCGAACGGGTTGTGACGAAAACCTTGACAACAAGCCACAAGACCCACATCACGGCAAGGAGAAGCCATTCTAGTAGGGCGTATCCGATACGCAAAAGGCATCGTGTATCCTGGCACATAGCCATACGCTCTAGCCGTGAGTTAGTCTCGCGCAGCTGTCGATTGAGAGTCGTGCTGACCTCGCTGCACATCCGATCTGTGGTAATTCGTAGTGCATCAAGAGCCCCGGCAAGATTGGTGTCAAGCTCTTGTTGCCTCACAAGAACTTCTTTCTCGACCTCTCCTAAGAAGCCAATATAAGATGGGACTGTCGTGTTTTTTATTTGTAGCCTCAATTTATCACAGAGGGGGGCAGTCACCTCAATGTCCACCTGAAGTGGCCCAGTCGCATCTTGCTTGCGCAAGGCTATGCGGAATAAGGCTAACATATACTCAAGTTCGGCCTTGCAATCACCAACTGCACGTTCAGAGGAGTCTGAAACATTATGATTTTTCGACCTTAGACTTCCAAAGTTCGCTTGCGGATCCTCCTCATCTTCTTCGACAACAAACCGTTGCGCTGGAACATCCAATGGATCCTCTAACACTGACGGGCGGCGTACGGTAACAGGTTGGCTGTTCTCCATTGAGTAGTCCCACTTGGAGTTCCACTTGGGAACTTTTGCAGGGAAAGTGTCTCCTGAATCACTCGTGACAGTTAGTTGCGGTACGGCTGGGTTCGATCCGCAGCGGCTTCCGCTGCCAGAGCTCGTAGTCGCAGCTAACGAGGTCACACTGTCGAAACTGAATGCGTCGCTATTACGCGGCTTCGTAACGCGGCATGAAGTAGCGCGGGAGAACTTGGGCCGAACATCTGCACTCTCAATCGGCTTCTCTTCAATTTCAGATCCCACAGAGAGCGAATCCGAATGACGGGAACGGAGTAAATCGATTAGCTCGGCACAAGAGGCTGTAGTTCCTTTAGCACAGGGTATTGAGGCTGCTGCAGGACTGAGTGAGCCTGTGGACATAAATTTGCTTTGGTGGGCATGGAATTGAGCCTGCATGCTTTGAAGTGACTGGCGGCGTGCATGTCCGTGATAATCTAAATCATCCCTGGAGCAGGTTTCTCGGAGCTGTGCGGGAGTCTCTGGAGTTGGTTGATCGTCTGAGGTCTTCCCGGAGAGATAAGGAGGCACTGATGATAGCAATCGCTGTTTTTTAGATTGCAGGTCTCTTTCCTCGAGCTTTCGTCGAGCTTTATGGATCTGTGACTTTCTCCAACTTATCTCCTCAATGAGCTCGATGAGGGGTAGTTCCCACATGCACACACGCTTCCGCGAAGGTCCACTCGCAGCTTTCAAAGGATGAATATCTCCACGTTTGATTGCCGCCTCACGTTCGCCACGGTGGCGTATTATCTGAAGCAGGTTGTAGTTAGTTTGGTCTTCCCCAAGCCGTAGGCTATGGCCCAAATTTTTCAAAATCTCCGCCAAATGATGCCCATAGAGGAATACTTCAGACCTCAGCTCAAACTGGTTGCGCACACGTGCTGCGTGGATTTCCAATGCGGACTGATTCTGATGCGTAGGTTGAGCATAAGCAGTAGCTCTCGCTCTGGTACCCATCGCCACCTCAGGCACTGACGGTGCGAACGGATCCATAGATGCATACTGCAAGCGGGACATAAGGCTGGCTATTCTTCGCGCGTTCCCTACATCGTATGGCCCACCGACGTCATTGGCGCCAGCGCTGCTATCGCATGCATCACAGGGTTGCCCAGAACTAGAATCAACAGATTCAGGCTCTTTCGAGCGCTGTTCCTGAGACGTAGAGATCTTCCTGCGGTGTCCTTTACGGGATTGCCCCGTGGATAGATCTCTCCTCTGTCTTCTGACAGAGCTGGGTCTCATAGATTCGATAGGTTCCCTAGGGGAGGCTCGTTCAAAACCTAGCGAGGACAAGAAGGGCATTCCAAGCGCTGCTACAGGGCCGCCGCCCTCAGCAGCAGCAGCAGTACAGGAAGATGAGCTTCGCTGCATTGTTGAATGAATGGAGGACGGTTCTAATGTTCCAAGAGTTGCTCGAATTACCAAGGTATCTTACAGTTAAGGGAGGGCAGCAGCTGGGTGCATTATCTAAGAATGGGCTAGGGTTAGTTCTGGCATCGGAATTGGATGCGCTGAAAGACAGGCGCGACTATTGCTATCTCTATTACAATTATTTAGTGCCACGCTTGCAGGGCACCTATAGAGATGTATGCTTAAAGTCAGCCTTTAGAGTAGGTTGGCAGACGAATATTCCGCAATTACCAAATTTAGAAAATACGAGCTGTCTGACGAATCTTCTTAGAAAGATATACGGCTGCCTAACATTAGCTTTGGAACTAGGACTGACGCTTAAAAAGAGGTTGCTCGCAGACACCGAGTGCCTTGAAGCTCTATCTACATATGCAAGAAGCATCGAATTGAAATATAATATCGCAGAGTAGAGTGGAATCATGGATATTAGGCACTTTAGATCAGATTTTCTGATGTCTCACAGAGACATGCTCGTTAGCACGTGATGCGGTAGAATCTCCTCAAGACTAAAATAGCGAGCTATCTAAGCGGATGCACGATGCTCATACGTCCATTCTGGACGCGCATTGTCCTGGTAATACAACAACATTTTTCTCCGATAGAAGTTGCAATCACCCGAGGACTTTGTTGAATGTTGCTACGGACTACGCCATGATTCGGAGTCACAGGCGTGTGAAGTCAATTTGAGGCCACAATCTCGCGTTGGTGGGTTTGATTATGTAAACAGCCTGAGAGAGCCGTGGTTCTCTGTCCCGGTTCGATCTCTCGCCTGGATTTCAGCAAGACGTGTAGCGAGCTGTTCACGGAGTTCATTTGAAAAGGCTGAAGCAGACACAACTTTAGCGGCCATGTCGTACTACTTGGCCATAGTTGGTAGCGGGGACAAGCCTCTTTATGAGCTTGAATTCGGATCGTCAAGACAGGGTAACGATGGAGCTGCACACTTCTCGCCGACTATGCGAGAACTGAACCCATCTGTTGTACATGCAGCTCTAGATGTTATTGATGAGACTCAGTGGACGACTCCGAATTTGTACTTAAAGACCGTGGATACCTTCTATTCCTACTTCGTGTCTGCATTTATAACCATGGGCAATACTAGATTTTTGCTTTTACACGAAACGCGGAACGAGGAGGCGATTCGGCAGTTTTTCATGGATATTTGGAGCTTATACACAAAAACGCTCCTCTCGCCGTTCTATGAGTACAATACACCCATCGAGAGTACCGTATTCGACGCCAAAGTCAAAGCTCTAGGGCGAAAATATCTGTAAATTCGTCGACCAATTCTAGACCCTATGATTAAAAAATTGCATCTAGGAGGCACATTTAAGCCCTTATTCCCCTAATTATTCTTCCATGCACACTTTCCCAATTCTTCGTGTGCTGTTGTAGTTGGGCATACATACTAAGCAGGAACACACGGGGCCGATACGTTGGGGAGGTGTCCTTTTCACTTACTCCCCATGGCATTCCGGTTCAACTGGAAATTCTTCGATATTGATGAGCTCCAGGAAAAAAGCCGTCATGTTTTAACGGAGTCAATTTCAAAAGCTAGGCGTCCGCCAGTAATGGTGACGCCGACGATAGTAACAGGCATCGACTTTGGAACCCAGCCGCCTGAGCTAGCATTCCATTCAATAGACTACATTGGCACTGATCGTGCGCACATCGTCTTCAGACTGAAATACAAAGGTGATGCTAGTCTCAGCCTCAGTACCAACATTGAGGCGAATCCGTTACGGGAGCCCTATCTTCACTCTGGGTGCCCACAGTTCGTGAAGCCTCAAGTCGTCGGGGCACTGGATAGCTTAGTCCTGCCATTTCGATTGAAATTACACGACTTCGAATTAGAGACCTTTGTGGATGTTATATATACGCCAGAAGGTCTTGTGGTCAATTTTCGCGGAGAGCCTGTCACTAATGTTGCCGCTGATTCGTCACTGGACTCTATTCCGGGAGTAAAAGGCATGATCGCCGAGATGGTACGGCCACAACTCAGTGAGGCCTTCCACGAGGATATCCCCGAGACTCTGTGGACGGCGTCAAGTCCGAGTCGACATCCTCCTGACCCATTTTACGGACCTCGACGCTGGTCTCAGAAGGATGTTACCCACATACGGTTTGCGAGTTTGGGCTCGAGCCTGCCTCCAGTTTGGGGGAATTCCTCCAAAAAGAGAATGTACGATACCCTCGCACTCAGGGTTGTGCCAATCAAGCATGCTCTCGTATCACGAGCTCGGCTCCCTGCGTCCGAAGACAATGAAACGGAAATGGACCCAATGCAAATCAACAATATTACGGCGCTGTTTGAAGATGCCTCGGTCACGACATCGGCTTCTAGTTCTTCACAGTTCAAGCCCAGACGACGCGTCATCAGTCTTAAGTCCTTGAAGCAGTTCACAAATATCTCACCGCCGACGCCTGACGTGGAACCGAAGACACCTCAGATGCCTCCAATCGAAGACGAAAGTGCTGTATACGACTTCAGTCCCTTGAGTCCTCCACGGCATCCTAATAGTATCCGGAGATACACAAGTCCTAACTACAGGGTGAGCGATGATCGCGGTGGCCGAGAGGCTTTTATATCCAAACTTCGAACATCCTCGTTGCAGGAGACATCAAAACCACAGTTGTCTGTTCCGCGAACGCGAACACGGTTGTTCTCATCTCAGCTTTAAACTAGCTAACACGCATTAGATAACTCCTGCCTGTATTTTACGCACAATTTCGGCCGCCTGGACGCTTCGGCGCTTCAATTCGTCTTCAGAAACATTAATAGGCTTTTGATACACTTGCCCAAGTATCCAGGCCTCTTTCAAAGACCGAGAGACTACAATTAAGTCTTCGGCGGCTTTGACAAGTGAAACGGAGCAGGCCTCGATTTCTGCCGTTTGCTCTGCTACTACAGGCAAAACGCGATTTTGGCTAGCAGCAAGCTGAATTAGTCGTACTTGGTACGTCAGCAGTCTCTCAGTAGCATCGTCTACTTGGGCCTGCAGCGTCTTGGCCCGCTGGACCTTTGACATATGACACCGACATTACTAAAAAAGTCACGGTTTCTTACCAGATCCAGGCGCTCTGTACATATTAGCTTTGCTGGGTTGCTACCGATGTGTTAGCAACGTTAGCTTTGTTACGTAATAACAACAAACACCACAAACAGCGGGAAATGTCTTCTGTTCAGCAGTATGATACAGATGCTCTACAGCCTCATGTAGACTCTACACCTGTTCTACTGCGCCGATTAGAGCAATGGTCTCGCGCAGTCAATAGCGTGGTTTCATATTCGCAAGGTCAATACCATCTGTATAGTGGTATTTCGCACGATCTTGAGAAGTTGAACAAGTCTTTGAATGCAGAGACACCCGAATTTCCCGATATTGCAGCTCAAGGAGCTGCACCTAATCCGGCAGACGTGAGTCTCGGAAATGTTTTCAGCTCTCTTCGTACAACGATATCTACCCAGTTCAGCAAGGCTACCAGTACTGCCCAAGGCATCAAAGCTAGCGTAATTCCACAGCTGGAATCGTTGCAAAGTGACGTCGAGAAGCATTTCAAGACCCTTCGAACTCAAGGTGGTCGCGGCATCAAGGAAATTGAAAAGAGTCGTGAAACGACTCAAAGGCTCGTTGAGCAACTAGGGAGAGTGACCTCTAGCTTTGGATCCCGTGGCATTGAGCACAAAGACGATCCGTATGTCATTAAGCGCCGCGTTCTTGCAGCAGTTTATGATCAGGTGGGTCAGGAAAATACTCAGGCTGAGGCAGCTCTGAGCGTGCAGCGTACTTTTGCGACCCTGGAAGTCCACATTATGGATGTGATGCGGTCAACATTGGAAACTATGGAACAGCTAATTACTGCGTACGCTGAGACTACTACTCAATTGGGCAATGAAGTGACCACGAAGTTCAATACTGTCGACCTAAGCTCTGAATGGAATAATTTCTTGAAGACAAACGCCGAACAGCTCGTTCCGGAGGAGAATTATCAGCGCAATCCAAGCCATGTACATTTCCACAACGAGAACCACGTGTCAACGACACCCATCATCGAAGGTATGCTCCAGCGTAAGGGCACGACGCTTAAGCAGTACCACTCAGGCTTTTACGTCGTCACTCCGGCTGGGTATTTACACCAGTTCAAGACTGCGAGTCCCACTGAGGATACTACACCCGAGCTTTCACTTTATCTGCCTGATTGCCAACTCAGCGGTAACAGTATGGACTTCACCTTCCGTGTAGTTGGTAAGGGTGCTAATAAGGTCATTTCGACACGGCACAAATACTCGTTCAAGACCACCTCTCAGGCAGAGCTAGAGTCTTGGTATCGTGCCATTGCTCGTGTCACTGGTCAGCCAGTTGAGGAGAGTACGTCGCCTACTTCAGCACCAGGCTCGCCCGCACCCGAGGACCGCACGCCCTCACCTGCGCCAGCTGCAACCCACTTCGTAGCTTCACCGACTCAGGTGCCCGCAACAGCAGCGGCAGTGACCCCAGCGGCAACCGCGGCCCCCACGTCGACTGCAGTTCCCTCTAGCTCGTTCAGCGTAGCGGCCTCCAATGAGGCAGCGGCACATGTTCCGGCCCCCACAGCATCGTCAGCGCAACCGCTGTCATCCCAAGTTCACGAGTCAGCGACCCACGCCGCACCGCCAACCTCAGAGCTCGATAATGCACATTTATCGCAGAACCAAGCACAGGGACCGAACGATCCTTTCCAAAGCTTCTAGTGTTCCTGGTAGCCATTCGCTAAGTTTTGTAGCTTTGTAACTTTTCTAAATAATTCGCTTGCAGCGTTAATGGAGCTAGCAGATATTAAGCTACGTATAGTTACGGAGTCGTATGCCTTCCAAATAATATGTATCCCGAATAATTTGATGCCACGCAGACAACCGTTCTCCGACCTTGAAGCGTCTGTACCAGTGGACCGCCACACGAACCAGCTGAGGAGTCACAGCTAGCCATTGCAGAATTGATGCGGGACCAGGTCTCAGCTTCAGCATCAGCAGGGAAAACAAATCGAATGTGAGCGAGTTAAAAATGCTCGGGTAGCACCATATCGCTCCCACAAGCAGCGGGATGTCAACAAATTTGTGTCCCGTTGGTCCGCAGAATAATGATAGCCCTAATGCTCCCAGTGCTTTGAGAGCTGCAATATAGAGTTGGCTCATATTGAACTTGGCCTCGTCAAGGACTAGGTGAGGCGATCTGTAAAGTGTCATAGCTCCAGAGCACAGCAATATGCCTAGAATGAATCGAAACAGGTCGTTCCTGAGCATATTTCCGCAAAGTGCCCAGTCAGTGAGCCGACCTACCACCAAGCAGCAGAGTACAACCTCAATCATCACGAGGACCATTCGGAGCCACACGACAGCACACATCGCATAGACGCGTAGCCAGAATCGGGGCGGCCGGTAAACTACCGTGTAGGTCTCCAACTCATCGGTATGGACTCCATTGCCTTCGTCGAGTCGCTGGTTGTGCTCCGTCACTGGTACAAAGAGTTTCATGTTTCGCTGGAACGGCCAAGAGTCAGACCCTGGTGCACGGACCCATGATCCGCCGGGAGCATGTGTGGAAGCCCGATCACCCAGTAACCAAGAGCCAAGATCGAGGCGACGGGCTGCGCGTATGAGAGTTCGACGCCATACGATTACCCGCCACCACCGTCCAATAGCACTTTTGACTAGACGACGATTAGCCCAAAACATTTGAGGAGGTATTAGGGCGGGCCATGCCCTAATGATGCTAGAACCGGACCATACATCCAGTTGCAGTGGCCGCAGGTAAGGTACGAACTTCAGTATCCTCACTGTCGCCGAAACTAGGGTGCTTACGATCACGGCATATATGGCTGCAGAAATTGCCATGCGCTGGATCTGTACGTTGAGAGGTTGGGTGACAATTATATGCAAGATTTCGAATTCAGGATCGCTTGTATCTTGGGCAAAGTACAGTGCACCCGGACGGAAAGTCTTTCGAGCGGCGTGGACAAGACGGTTCAAAAAGTACATAAACACCCACCCAAGTACCCACTGAGTTACCAGCATAGCTGCTGGATGAGGAAATGTTAGTGACTGGCCATCAGTGAGGAGTGGTGTAAGAGCCCTGACTATTAATGTGCCACACAATTCAGGGAACACGAGTAGCTCTACCAGAAGAACAACGAGCGCCTTGACAATAACGAAAAGTTTCAGGAAGTTTCCTACAACAGTACGCCCCTCAGGAGATTTCAATAAATTATTCAGTCCCCAGAGCTCCAGAGCTCTGAGAATAGTGATTAGCACCCCCGTATAAGCAATGGGAAGCCCCAAATGAACGGGAATTGAAGCAGGCAGCTTATCGACAGAGAGCCATGAACTGCCGGCAGTGAGTGTGCGAAGGGATAACCATCCGGATAGGTAGGGGAAGAAGTATAAGCTTGCAATAACTGCTTCAGCTATTAGGACCAGTCCTAAGAATTCTCGGATCATCGTGGCCGTTGGGGCATTCAAAATGTCCGAGAGGAAGAACCACGCTTCCACATCCCAGCCCTGCATGTCGTCTTCAAGATCCATCTCAGCTACCTCAGCCTCTTCTTCCTCTTCTTCTTCTTGATCGGCATTGATATCAATATCAAACGGAGGGTCCAGTTCAGGAACAGCCTCTGGAGCCGGTTGTACTCTAACTCCATCGTCAACAAGCTCAACATTTTGATTCGCATCGAACATGGCATCAGCCAAATGCTCGATCTCCACTCCTCTATGCGCAGCCATTGGCTCATCACGCGGCTCGTCACGTCTGTCCTCTGAGTCCGATTCAGCTTCGTCCTGCCGATCATCCTGCTCAGGATTGTCCGCCTGAGGCCTATCCACATGTTGTGGCATTCCTTCATTCTCTCCAGGCGCTGCAACCAGATAATCGCCTTCGATATCCCCAAGATCAATATGACCAGGCTCGCCGAGTGCAATGTGACCCAGGTCATGCAACAAGCGCTCGTCGGTAGTCACCCAGGCAGCCACGAGCCAGACTATCCCCAAAAACACAATCAAAGCCATCATAAGCAGGATCCCATCCACAAATTGCGTCCACAACGTCCATACTATTGTGTGACTAGCCCATGTATTGGGCAGCGTTGTCCACGCGAAGTAGGGTCTTCTGGGCTCAAGGAGACTTCGTATTAGACTATTCGAGAGCTCCTGGGATCTACGTCGGAAGAGCCACGAAGACCAATCAAATCTCACTAAAAATGTGGCAATTTCAAAGCTATACTTGATAATCAGGGCAAGTGCAACCAATGCCCCCACAATCCGACTGAGAAGCCAAGTTTTATGTGCAGCATACCATATAAACAGATGCAATGGTAGTCGCGATGGCATGGTCTTCTTGTAAGAGTTCTCGAACGAGTAAGTGTAGCCGCAGAGTTCACACTTGGATTGCTTGTGCGAATGCTGCAGCCACTCAGACAGGCAGTCCTCATGGACATATTTGATCGATCCGGAGCACAAGCAAGGGTGATATAGCTTACCATCACTTTCGTCGCCGCGACATATGCGACATACGCTGTCCATCAGCTGTGATCGGTGGTCTGAGCGGTCTGCTTTAGCTTGGGATTTGTAGATACTTCAGGTTAGTCAGGCGTTCGCCGGAGCTGGGCTCTGTGGACTAGACTCTACAAGAAGAAGAACTTCAGACCATGTTACGAGGCCGGCCGACAACAATTAAGCTCACTACCGATGATATTATTGCCTATGATGAGTCTAGAAAGACAGAGAATGACCCCCAAAGCGTCCCAACTCCGAACGAGGCAGCACGGTCATCTTCTCCCAAACAGCCGTCGAGCTTCGTTCCCCAGCCCGAATTCAGTTTTGGACGCTGAAAAGCTTTTGTCCCCGTCCTAGTTTTCAAAGATTATCTTTGCGATTTGTCGCATTCTGGACTATGTATGATTAAATCAGTAGCTAGCACTGCAAGTGTCCATGTTCGAGGTGCGCGCGTCGCGTACAGTCAGCATCTCAATATGCCTCGTCGGACGCGTAGACAACAGCCTGAGAACACGACGGAAACGTCAAGTAAACGTCACCGTAGTTCCAGGGAGAATGCAAATGCAGAGGAATCCCCTAGCTTGGGTGACCAGACTGCTCAGCGGACGGAGTTGTTGTCTGTTAATAGGTCCAGCGAATGCGCAACGTTCGACATGTTGACAGCAGCGGACTATCCTGTGGAGCTTGTCAAAGAGAGATTGATGCGCCTCCTACTATGGGAGACTGGAGAAGGGCTGCGCGAGGTCCTTGCACTTGTCTGCCGTATAGCGGGTACTGCTCCGCGATTGCCATTGTTAGCAAGCCGTCCTAATCGGGAGATCGCGCACCGCCTTGTTCAAGAGATTGAGGCTGACGCGCAATTGACAACTACTACGTTACAATTTTCACTCCAAAGCCGTGAATTCAGCCACAGACTTGCCAGGCTATGGTCAGAAATCACTAGTGAGCTGGTGCCAAATAATCTAGAGCCACTTCAGAGTGTAGAGGCGTACTTGACACCGATATCGCAAGCCAGTACGCGTAATCTGAGACATTCAGCCACTCAAGTTCTAGCAGAAATTGCTGTTTGTTGGGCTCGTGTGACGCAAGATTATGCGGTTACCACTGACGAAGGAGTACCCACTGGGATCAGCGACAGTCTGTTCAAGACACTAGCTGCTCGAGCTGGCGACGTGTCCCCTGCAGTTAGAGAGATAGCGGTGGAGGTTTGTGGGGCACTAGGGTCTCGGGGTGTTCCCGTAATAGAGCGGGCGTTAAATGATGGTAATGCTCAAGTGCGACTAGCTGCCATCGATGCCTACGCGGCAAGTCTCGAGGCAGAAAACGATCAGGAAGCGACACTTGAACAAACAGTGCGGGATCGAATTGAGCAGATGGCCCGTCGCGATACCGACCCGCGTATCCGACGCCGGGCTCTTCGCTTCAAATTCATCTCCCTGACTGCAGCATTAGAGGCATTAGTTCTATCAGAGCGAGAGAGAGACGTCGCTGCTCGTACAGCAGCGGCAGATGCAATTCTACAGAATGTGGCACTCACTCCGACGCTTGAACGTGACGCAGCTAAATTCTCTGAGAATGGATTCGACCAAGGATCAGCATTGGCACTTGGGCTCGTTGAAAAACTACCAGAGCGCGTATGGTCTGATCCAGTGCTCATGACATCTATCGGGAAAGCGCTATCGCGTACCAAAGCCGACAATTCCCATAGGGTAACAGCCGCTGCTGTGGCCGAGCTTTTGGGTCCCGAATTGACGGGCAAATCTACCGGCGGATCTCAGCAAGCATGGCTACAATCGCAAGTTAGACGTGTGCGCAAAGCACAAGATGCTCTCTACGCTCTGCTTGGGCCATTGTCAGCGCAAGCACGCGGTGTCAGTATTCCAGCAAGTTTTATGGCGTTCCGCAAATTGGTACAGTCGCTCTCCTTAGGTGATGACCACGTAGCGATCGTGCTGAGGGCATCAGCTCAACTTCCATCACAGCAAATAAATCCAGAAGATACTCTGTTTGATACCGCGCTCGAGTTATTTACAGAGAGTCGACCCAGTCGAGAGCTAGCCGAAGCTTGCGCTTCTGTGTTTGCTCAATGTCCTTCAGAAGAGCTACGGATAGCTAAGCTAGAGCCCGTTGCGGCCGATTTACGACTCGCTCTGGCTACTATGTTAGGTCCTGGCGGTCGTGATGCAAGTAATAACTCTAATGAGCTCGAAAGAGTGAGCATGCAAATTCAGATTCTAGCCCGCTTCGTTTCGGTGAGCGGCTTAGTGCGGCTACCTATATGGACTTCTACAGCCACGCGGCCCCTTGTTCGCCTCGTTGCATTGACAGAGGACGAAACTGCTGTAGAGCTGGCCGTTACAAAGCTGAGACACATTGAGCCACTCCCAGCTCAACTTCTGCTCGAAGTATACACAGCAGCGAGAGTTCGCGACTTACCCATAGCCACATCACTGGACGCGGATGATTTTGAAAACGTGTCTGATATAACCTGGCGTGCAGCTGTATCGGCAGGAGTTTTTTAATTTCGTACAGCAAATATGTCTAGCTTGATATCTAGCATCACCAGGCAAATCGACCAATTAATGAAAATAGTCCACCAATATTCTCGAGATGATTTACTATCCCACGATGTATTCAGAATGCTTCTAGGTTACGTTATCACGATGTCCATCTAGGTCGGGTCACTGTCAGCCTCTGTGGGACCCTCTATGCTGCATGCTAGTACATATTTGGGCGTATGCAGCCTAACAATTGCTTTGTTGGTATTTTTGAATTCCACACAGCCGTTCGTTTTGACTGAGGTCTATGGTGTTGTGGACAGAGCCGGTAGCATTAGCAGTACATTGGCTCTTGCCGACGAACTGACCGTGCTATTAACGGCCCCCATTTGGGGACACTTGAGCGATCTATGGGGGGTTAAGATTGTAACCGTTGCAGGATTTGTCCTTATGGCTGCGGGAATTGCTCTTTATCCTCTGGTTCCCGCGGTATACCCATGGTTAGTGATGGCGCGGGTTATATTTGCTCTTGGCGCTGGAGGCTGTGTGAGTATGGTGGCGGCAATTCTCAGCAATCTCGTGAAAAGCTCCGGTCAGGATGAGCCAGGTGAACAAACAAAGAAAAGTTCTCACATGGCAGGACTTGCAGGACTTGCTGCTGGCCTTGGTGCGCTCTTTGCTGTTGCCGTCCTTCTTCCGCTTCCAACGCAATTTGGGTTCGACGATAATCCAATCTCGGCACTAAGGTCTAGTTTTATTGCTGTTGCAGCCACTACAATGGCCTTACAAGTTGTGGTGATTGCCGGCTTACCGCCGACCCAGATAATAGCGGTATCTGAGTCTAATATTGGGTTCTTGCAGACGGGAATAACACTTCTAAAGACAGAAAAGCAATTACAACTAGCCTTCGCAGGAAGTCTAGTTGCTCGGGCATCGTCCGTAGTGTTGTCCTTATTTGTTCCGCTCATGGTAAATTCCTGGTACGTTAAGACTGGTCGCTGCCCAAGTGGGGAGGGATGTCGTGATGGCATTGTCAAGGCAGCTGTTATCACTGGAATCGCAAATACAACTGCTCTGGTTGCAGCTCCCGCATGGGGATGGATTGGCCGACGGTCACTAAGGATGGTGGTGGCTAGCAGCAGTCTAGCGGGAGCGGCAAGCATGATTTGTCTAAGCTCTCTGCAGACCATGCTAGGAATATGGCCAATTCTTATATGCTCCTTGCTGGCAATCTCTCAAGTGGGTGTTATGACCTCGTCTCTGGCAATGTGCGGCAACCATCGTGGTTCGAGACCGGGAAGCATCGCCGGGGTTTACGCGCTCTCAGGTAGTATCGGCATTATAGTGGTAACTCAGGTAGGAGGACGGCTCGCCGATATATGGATCAAGGCTCCCTTTGTAGTGCTCACATCCATGTTCATTGGCCTAGCAAGTCTTGTGGCATTGAGAGAGTGGGAATGTATGCGATCGCCCGTAGATGAGACAAATGCAGAGACCCAAACAGAGACTAATCCACTATTGTAGGTGACATCAAGCACGGGAGAAGCTCCCCACCATGCCCCAAGCAATATATACGAGACATCTAAGTCCAGTTTATACTCAGACTAAACATTTGAAATTCAATACCACACGCGTGGCTAAATTACTCTTCCCACCCCAGATCTCAGCTTGGTTACAAATCCGCACGCTCAGTGAAAATTTATTCCAGCACACTCCCAAGTGTTCGATTGAACTCCAAGATGAAGGTTCTGCTCATTGGCAACGGCGGCCGTGAGCATGCTCTAGCCTGGAAGCTCTCACAGAGTCCTCTAGTAGACCGTATATTCGTTGCTCCAGGTAATGGCGGTACTAGCTTAGTTTCAAAGACGGAGAATGTGCCAATTGGATCGTCCAAATCCGAATTTGCCAAATTAGTCGAATTTGCTGTATCCAACGACGTTGGTCTTGTTGTTCCAGGTCCCGAGCAGCCACTTGTTGAGGGCGTGACGGATCAATTCACCAAGAAGGGCATCCCGGTGTTCGGGCCGACAGAAGCTGCAGCACGCATGGAGGGATCTAAAACGTTCTCTAAGGATTTCATGGCTCGTCACAATATCCCAACTGCAAAATTTGGCAACTTTACTGACTATGAATCTGCAAAGACATACTTGAATAGTCTTGATCTCAAGAACTCTAAAGTGGTCATCAAGGCCTCAGGGCTAGCTGCAGGCAAGGGTGTTCTGATTCCTGAAACTGAAGCAGAGGCTTTGGATGCTTTGGAGCAGGTAATGCTACGTCGCGAGTTTGGTGATGCGGGTGATGAGGTCGTGATCGAAGAGTTCTTAGAAGGTGACGAACTTTCCATACTAGCGTTTAGCGATGGTTACACAGTTAAGGACCTACCACCTGCCCAAGACCACAAGCGCGCCCTCGATGGAGATAATGGCCTGAATACTGGCGGGATGGGTGCTTATGCACCAACCCCGATTGCTACTCCAGATCTTATCAAAAAGATTCGGTCTACCATCCTTGAACCCACTATTCGTGGCATGCGCCACGATGGATACCCATTCGTGGGCGTTCTCTTTGTAGGAATCATGCTTACACCTGAGGGTCCCAAGGTTCTCGAATATAATGTACGATTTGGCGATCCGGAGATTCAAACTTTGATCAGCCTCATGGAGAGCGACATAGCTGTCGCTATGATGGCCTGTATCGACCGCCGACTTGATGCTGTTAAAATTGAAGTCGCGCCTGGTTATGGTGCGACTGTCGTGATAGCCGCTGGAGGCTATCCCCAGTCATACGATAAGGGCGACAAAATTACAGTGGGTCCACTGCCTCCTAACACCCAAGTATTCCATGCTGGTACCACTAAGAATGGCAATGGTGAGATTGTAACCAGCGGCGGTCGGGTATTAGCTGTGACATCTGTGGCCCCCACCTTGCGCGAGGCTGTTGACCTAGCGTATGCAGGTGTGAAAGCGGTATCATTCCGTAACATGCACTTCCGCACTGATATCGCTCACCGTGCATTCCGCCAGGCTGCTTCTAAGCGATCGCTAACCTATGCAGATGCTGGAGTGAGCGTTGATAATGGAAATCAGCTTGTTGAAGATATCAAAGAGATGGTGGCCTCTACACGGCGCGTCGGTGCAGATGCTAAAATCGGAGGATTTGGTGGCCTGTTTGATCTCAAAGCGTGCGGATTCAGAGACCCTATTCTGGTGTCAGCTACAGATGGCGTTGGCACGAAGCTGAAAATTGCGCAGGACATGAACAAGCACGATACTGTTGGCATCGATCTTGTGGCCATGAATGTCAATGACTTGGTAGTCCAGGGAGCTGAGCCGCTCTTTTTCCTTGACTACTTCTCCTCAGGCCATCTAGAGCGCGAGGTCACTGCCTCATTCGTTTCCGGTGTCGCCAATGGTTGCAAGATGTCCGGTTGTGCCCTAGTTGGCGGAGAGACATCAGAAATGCCAGGGTTGTATCAACCAGGTGATTACGATGTTAATGGTACATGTGTCGGTGCGGTTGAGCGGGATGAGGTGTTACCTTACTTCGACAAAATGGCTGGGGGAAATGTTCTCCTTGGCCTTGAGTCCTCCGGTGTCCATTCAAATGGGTTTTCGCTTATACGAAAGGTCCTTGAAATATCTGGATTGGAGTTCACCGACCCGGCCCCGTGGATTGAAGAGAACACAGCTGGAATTTCTGCTGGTGTCAGCCTGCTGGAGCCCACACGTATTTATGTGAAGCCACTCCTTGCGACTTTCCGCGAGCTGCCCTCGAGTGTGTTAGGACTTGCTCACATAACTGGTGGTGGCTTGGTCGAAAACGTACCACGTATGTTGCCTTCTACAGTCGATGCCGTCATTGACGTCACAAAATGGGAGCTTCCAGCCGTGTTCAAATGGTTGCGCGAGGCTGGTAATGTACCCATTGATGACATCGCAAAGACTCTGAATATGGGTATAGGAATGGTATTGGTGGTAGAGGAGAAGGATGCTCAAAATGTGCAGGAAAAGCTGGAGCACCACGGCGAGAAAGTACATCGTATCGGGTCCCTTGTGGAAGGCACTGGTAAGTGTCACCTCCGAGGTACCGAGAGTTGGATGTAAAACTGTGTTGATATTGATTTTATGAAATTTTTTTTTTTAATTCTAGTTTTGTTATATTTCCAAAACTTACATCCTGACACTGAGGGATATACATCGTTTTTTGCGCGCATAATTACATAAACCCTGTTTATATCTGGTCCCACTGCTCGTACAGCGAAAATAATGGCGGGACAGTTACAGAGTATACGCGGAAAACTGGAATTAAGCACCAAGCACTTGCCTGTGAGACTGCTCTCTCGTCGTGTCCAGGACCATGGCAGCGTATTTGGTCCTGGGCGTGACTCTACCAAGGTAATCGCAAAGTTCACATATGATGGCATCAATTGGACTATTCACATACGAGATATTCATGGTGCAACTTGTGATGGTAAAATTTTGGATCTATACGCAAAAATCGTTTTGCGAAATGGCATGAAGCTCGAGCTAGACGGGATCGAATACGAATTTACTCAAAGTCCCTTCTTCACTCCAGCTGAAGGCACTGCGACGATGGATTTCCCCCGGGGAATGCTAGTGCATCCGCTACCACCAACTGACGAAATGATATTGTATGGCACATTAGCCAGTTGGAAAGGTCCATGGCGTTACGTAGACGTGTTATACCAAGTGTGGAAACTATACGCCCCGGTGGTTGGTTCCAGACCCCAGTGGCCACTAGAAGTAGCAGGAATGTTACTGGCAGCCCCTAGGGTCACATTAGAGTTCGTATCTGGGTGCACTGGCGGCGGCAGTCGGCAACATGATGACGAAATTAGAAGTCGACCACAGCGATCAGAGGCAATGATTTGCTCCAAAAACTCAGTTCAGGCCCTCTTCATGCTGAATACGCCGTCCTATGAGAATCAAGTGTCTAGAATCACAGCTTGGGAACGTCGGAGACACCAACTTAAACGGCGAGCCCAGAAACCAGCTGTTGATGGTCACCACAAACCGGAAGTAGTAATGCAGATGCTTTCAGCGGCTCAGAATTTCGATTATCTGACACGTATGGCAGTGCAGCTGCTACATATGCAGTCTGTCCCAAAATTAGACTGCGCGCGCGTAAGCCAGAAACGTGCAGCACTAGCCCTGTTCAGGGTACTGGTGGAAAATTGCCGCGCATTGAGGACGTCACGAGGATTCGACTTTCATAAGACAATGCGGGACCGCAAATTGGTTGACCGTGTGTTCATAGAGGCAATCCGGGATATGGAGCTTACCTAAGTGACAAAAATGGACTGGCCCACTTACTGTGAGGAGCATGTCAAGGGGTGGATAGGGGTTCGGAAGCGACGATCATTATTGGTCGTTTGTTTCATTGCCGGTACGATACAAGAGTTGACAAGACATTTTCAGTCTCCTGGATACAAAGGGAGTTTATTTCGACAGGCTATACCTATTTTGAATCTAAACTTTTTATGCCCTTATCGTGTCATGCCTATACCAGTCATATTGACGCTGAGGCTTTTTACACCTGCCAAAGACGAGTGATCAAGCGCTGGCTGATTCAGACATTACCTGGTGGCTTGCCCGCCTCGGAACGACATATTTATAAGAAGCTCTTTCTTGCCTCCTGAGCGCAGCCCATGCCTCCTGCAAAAAGAAGCGGACAAGTATGGCGCTACATTAACTGTGAAGTAGCGAACATCGCGTCTCTCCTAGACAAGGCTTCAGCCTCTGAGGCTGAGGAGCGCGCTGAAAAGCTTGAGCATTTCTTCTTACATCTAAATTATGAAGAAGTGGAGGATCTCGACCGTCATCGCCCTTCAGGGGGACAGAGCATAGAGGAATTAGAGGCCGCGCTTTATGCAGCATTCGAAAGAATCGTCGAGCACAAGCTTCAGCCCGACAGCATAACATCTGCTAAGGTTTCCCGCCATTAAGTATTTCGACACGTTCCCAAGCCTTGCCAATATAGCGTTTGATATTAGGAGAAGTCTCTTCTGGGTGCTGGCGCCCATATTGAATGCAGTTTGTCATGAGCTCTTCTATGAAAGATAAGTCTACCGACTTGGGGCAGAAGAACAAGCTACACGCAGCACTGCTGGCAGTAAGGCGTGTAGCAGGGTTTGCATCTAAGCAACCTTTCACAACTTCGTGAAGGCCCAGTGGAACGGGCACGTCTCCGACGCCGACTGTGGGATGTGCAACCTCTACGTTGGGCTGGGTGAGCAACGCGACAAGTTCAACGGTAGACTTTGCTTGGAAAGGTCTCTGGCCATAAATCATCTCATACAGCATCACACCACAACTCCATACGTCGCTAGTTTTTGTTACTTTGTAGTCTAGCGTCGAGATATGCGTCTGAACTGGTGCCGGCTTTAGAGTTTCTGGGGCCATGTAGCATGCAGTGCCAAATTGTGTTATGCGGTGCAATCCGATGGTATGCTCTGGTAATTCATCACTTATTCCAAAATCGATTAGCTTGAGCCCACCTTCAATAACCAAAAAATTGGCTGGCTTAAGGTCTGAATGCACAATGTTCAGGTTGTGAATGGCGGCAACGCATTTGAGAATCTGACCACCCCAATAGCGTACAAAGTCAACATCAAAAGAAACTTTGCTTGCGCGCCGACTTTGAAGTAATTGGGAGAAATCGCCCTGTCCAAGCTCCATTACCATAACCACCCTATCGTGACATATCTGAGACGCCAAAAGCTGAGCTGCCTGGGGAATTCCTTTGAGTTTTTGCATAATAGCAATTTCTCGTGCAATATTTGACATAGTTTGTTCGCCCCCATGGGTCCTCCACACAACTTTAACCGCCACCTGCCTTGTGAGGAGTTTATCGTACGCTCGATACACATTTCCATACCCACCTTTTCCGATCTCGATAACGTCCTTGAAGTGATGCCCATTTATCTCAGGAATAATGGTATTAGTTGAGGTTGATTGTCGTCGGTTGCTTGTCTGAGACTCCGTGGCTGCTGTTAACGTTGGATCAACACGAGGGCTAGGGGCATTTTCATCTCCGTCTAGTGTCATACTAGACTCTGATGGCTTGCTTGAACAAGTGGACTTGTCCGTTTTACCTCTTATCATCCGCTGGGAAACCCGCGGCTGGTTAAAATATCTAGAGGGACCCCAGCGCTTGACGTCGGCCTTGGAGTTCGGCCTTATTCCGTTTTTTACAACACGATTAGCATTTGTAGAGCTCGTACTAACTGTTCCAGGTAAGCTTTTTCGACCCACCGATCTACGAGAGGGAATTGTGGATGCAGCCGTTGCTATTGCAGGACCGCCTTCACTCCTGGAACCGCGACCAGCGGAGGCAATGCCAGAACCAGCGGACTCGCAGGATCCAGCACTTGATCGCCTCAGCCCCTCTGAGCTATGTTCTAGCGTTTTTGTTATTCGCGCGCGAGTCACTCGCTCGACGTGATCCTTACCGCCTTCGCTGGACCCATGGGACCCAGTGGAATGAGGAGGTATAAGCGAGGCATGCAGCGCTTGCGATCGATACTTGACCGACCTTACTACTGTTCGATGTTCATGGCTGCCCATCACTGTGGAGGTGGAATAGATGCCGAGCTTTGTTCTTGGGAGTTGAGTGTTGTTTTGGGGCAAGGGTTATAGGACAGGCGAGTTAATATAATTAGCTGATTGCGCATCGCCAAAATGACTCAGCTCGCCCGCCCACGACATTCGGGCTATGAATACGCGAGATTTTGCAGGCTCTGAGGGTCTCCAACAAGCATGGAACGCAAGTATTCGTGCGCAAACCCATGCGTCAAGCTGTGAGGACCTCAATGGTATGGCCGAAATGGTAAGCCATATAATTGAAGCCGCAGAGCAGCTTGACTTACGGAAGGCTGGAACAATGATGGTTGGAATGGCCAAGCTGTGGACATCCAAGGTCGAAAAGTTACGCCTCGACTCAATGAAAGTTGTAAGCAAAATATTCGATAGCTTTCGTGAAAAAATCCAAGCTCCTCGCAAATCGCAGCATTCGCAGCTGCCTTCTCCTGGAACACCTGTTGGCACACCCCTCGAGAGTAATGCAACTTTCGAGAGGTCTAGTGAGATAAGTACACCAAGCCTAGAACAGCTGCTCCCACCCAGTTTCCCCGGAGCTCGCAATAAGCGCCGTTGGGAACAGGGGAATGCTCTAGATTTGAAAATGACATCAGGTTTGGCTAGTGCCGCGTTAACCCCTGAACCAGCCCAAGAAGAGGTGCAGATGCCTTTATCAGATCAATATTCACTTATTGATACCACAAAAGGATCTCAGTCTGCCAACATGATGCAGCAAGTTAAATTACCTTCGCTATATCCTTTTGACTTTAACGAGAGAATGAGGAGAGACGTCCGTGAGAGAAATGGAACTACTGAAAGCTTAATCGAGTCTGCTCGTAGAATAGACTTATATCCGAGAGATGGTGAAGAGCTAGAAATGAGTGAGGAGATTCTCTCTCCACTTGTCTCAGTTTCGCAGCGCCAGACTGATCTTTTCGATTTAGCAGCACCTACCGCAAAACCCACTGAAGACTTTTCAATACAACAGATAGCCCAGGGTGAAATTGTTACAAGCATGGCACACACACCTACGCTCAATGACCGTGCGATACGACCGGGTCCTGATCAACACGCACCTCGAAGAAACAGCGCTAGTCTGAGTCTCTCACCAGACTTGACTTCGATGGGCGACGAAGAGATACTCCCCGACTCCAACGACTTACTTACGACAACCCAGAATTCCTCGAGGCTACCGCCAGCTAAGCGTACTAGGCTAAGTCGGCCACGACGCGACATTCATACCACAATTAGCCGCGAGACTATAACTCACAATATGGAGAGGTTCGAAGAATTGTTGGTAGAGTGGGCGGAACAAAGGAAACAGGCACGTCAGACGGGAGCCATTCGAAGGCCCCTAGCGCCAGCTAAACTTTTCGGATTAAAGTATATTCCAGCCGAAATCTATGGCGAAGCGGAATCCATGCTCTACCTTCCGCGGGATCCCTCTGATCTGTCTGAAGAAGAGGAAAATGTTCAAGTTTTCAGAGGCAATAATACACAAGCCACATCAATTGAGCAGCTACATGACGTTGAAGACTCTGTTGGCCAAGAAATGGCCGCTGAATCGAGCATCACTCTCTCCATTGAAGACTTCCTTGGAGTGAGCAGCGCAGAAGCATTCCAGCAGCCTGCTGAATCTTCAGCTCTAGCTCGCCCTATGACGGCGGCCGAGATGCTGGCATATGACGATGATTTAAGAGTAGACGTGGGCGAAGACGAAAGTGGAGTCGATGCTTTGAACGAGTCAAATCTTGCAGCAGAACGGTTATTTGGAAGGCTCTTGGACTTATCGGACCGAGGAAAAATCCCGATCCCTTTCGATGCCCTCATCGATGATGGCAGCGATAATGCTGGCGAAGTTCGCACATTTGCCCTTGTACTGTACTTAGCACAAACACAGCGGGTCAAGACTACTCAGGATTATGAATCGGATGACATCATCATTTTAGTACATGCAGCACCATGACACAGGGTTTTATAGATAAAATTTAAATTACTCCTGGATCTTTTGCGAACCGCGCAGCAGACCAGTACGACGGGCGGCAATGAGACCGACCTTCTGACCTGGAACAGCACCACGGGAAATGGTAGATGCCTTACCAATGTGCTGGTGGTTACCACCACCGTGCGGGTGATCGACCGGGTTCATGGCCACACCACGAGTGCGAGGCCACGAGTTGCGCTTGACACGGTATTTGTGGAAAGCATTACCGGCCTTGAGCAAGGGCTTGTCGATACGACCACCACCGGCAACAACACCAATAACACCACGGGCATCCGAAGAGAGGATCTTCTTAGCGCCAGAAGGAAGCTTGACACGGGTCTTCTTCTCATCAGGGTTGTGACCAACAACGATAACGTAGTTACCGGAGGTGCGACCTAGGGCACCACGGTCACCAACCTTTTCCTCGACGTTGGACATAATAGTACCCTCCGGAACAGAGCCTAGAGGGAGAATGTTGCCAACAGCCAGGGCAGCCTTCTTACCGGCGTAGACGAACTGGCCAGTGTACAAACCTTCGTTAGCGATGAAGGTCTCAGTGTGGAACTTGTAGCGGTAAGGATCGCGGAAGACGACCTTAGCCAAGGGAGCACCGCGACCAGGGTCATGGATAATCTCCTTCACGAGTCCGCGAAGATAGCCGTGACGCTCGGCGTAGTCGAGCGTACGGTGCTTTGCGGCTCCCTTGCGCAGGCGCGTGTGCGCCTGGAAGATTGCGCTGTGTTTTCTCTGAGCCCGGATAACGCGACCCATTGGTAGACGACGCTGTGTTAGTTCGACACTAGCTGGTGATTTTGGGGAAATGTGTTCAGCATGTAAAACTTTTAGCCCAAAGCCCTATACATTACTAATACAACGATCAGCGTCAGCGAGCTATGAGTGTTGACCATAACCTTCGTAGTCATTACACAACTTTACGCATTAGTAGCTTTGATTTTCGGGCAGAAGAGGAGTTGCCTAGGTATTAGATTTCTAGATTTACTATCTATGTATGCTAACCGTACACTGTTTTATCCGGTTATAATTTTGTTGCATTGGTCAGTTCATGCCTCCACTGACACTTCACCTGCACTTGGAAGGTCTTCCTTTTCCGTGACAGTTTCGGGGCTGGATGATTCTGTCTTGTCATCTCCTTTAATATCAGCCGATTCTACAGGCACACGGCGCTCTGCAGCCTTGACAACAAGAGGGTGACCCTCAAATTCACGCCCATTGATACTCTGAATAGCCCGCTCTTGGTTCTCTTTTCCCACGGTGACTATGGCAAACGACCGGGCAGGGACCAGCGCCACAGTGTCACCTCGGCGAATTCTACGCGGCGGGCGGAAAATCACACGAGCCCTTACATTGCTGAAATCGGTGAATAACTTCAGAACCTCAGCTTTCTTTGTTTTCGGCGGTAACTCCACATAAACGGCATCCTCCTCCACATCAATCCTGGTGGGTCCCCGCACAGGTGTTTTCTTGGGTCTAGCCTTTTCTGACACTTTAGTAGTTTTCTTTTTCAATGGCTTCGAAGCCAACTCCGCTGTAGGCTCGGCACCCTCGGAACTCTTAGATGCCGCTTTCGGCTCCTTGTTCTTGATGGGCTTGGGCTGAGCGCGGTCAATTTGTACGCCATCACCCAACCTCTTTCTCAATAACTCCATGGCATCCTTGAGGTCGGATTCACTGGAAACGGTAACGAATCCAAACCGACTAGTTTTTCCGCCGCGGTATGTGCGCTCCTGCAGTTCAACCTCGCATGTGGTGAGGTTTGACAACGCGTCCGATATCTCTGCAGCACCGATGTCATCGGAAATATGGCCGATATAGAGCCGAGGTGGTGTGGTTGTTGACATTCTTTTTATTGTCGCTGTGAATATTTCGCGAGAGGGGTGTGTGTCGAGAAGACTTGGATAGGGGTGGGGAGTGAGGGTAGCGGTATATATATATTTATATTTACTCGAGTAAGCGACTTGCTGGGCTGTTCTACGGCGGACCACCTAAGTGCTTACGAGTACATGTGGCACGGGAGGGATGTGTTGTACCTGCATCTGAGGTTAATTATCTGAGCGCAGTGCACGTCAAGAGAATTGCTGCAAAAGCGGGTTTTTGTTTATACAATCATTCTATGACTCCAATGCGTTTCCACGCGCATGGAGGCTGCCTCGAGGGTTCACTAATGCATCATCTCCTTTTGCAGATCGGCATTCCTTAATAAGAGTGCTTGCTTTTACCTGTCCCAGCACGCACACGTAGTTCGTATATATATAATATAGTATATCAGCCTGTTTTTAAGTCGTAGCTCTTCAGCTGTCGTGTATTTTTGCCACTTATATAACTGCATTTAGCGAGCTAAACCAGAGTGTTTAGCTTATAAACTGGAAAGCCCCAAGCGGCGTCACGGACTCGTCGAGTCAGCGTTCGCGGTGGTACACGCGAGACCAGCGTGGTGAGATAAACGAAGGTTAAGTGTTAGTCCCAAAAAACCATAGCACCATGCTGCCACAGATATTTAAATTAAATGGAAGATAGCGACGAACTACTGAAGCTCTAACTATTAAAGAGGACTCCTTGAACGGAGGATTTGCTTGCCACTAGGGCAAGCATTCTTCTGCCCACTAACTAGCAGAGCTCGAGATAGGAACACCATCGAATTTAGAATAAACACAAGAGACACACTACGCGGACGTGGCCTCTGCGCGCTGCTTGGCAAGAGCCTTTGCAGTGCCCTGAAGAGCCCAGCGGTGGTTACGGCGGAACTTGGAGTCCACACCACGCAAACTGGCGTATCGGTGGGTCTTAGGCTTCTTGATGCCGTTCTTGTGAGCCTTCTTGTTCTGGTTGTGGTTGGTGTGGTTCTTCGACTTAGACATTTTCAGAACTGGTTGTGGTCAGAAGCTAGTTCCTGAAAAATCTGACCAAGGCCGAGTGGGTATGATTACATCATCAAATGTGCTGGGTCATCTGGGCAGTGCGAGGACGTTGCGGCGACGTGACGAGGTAGAAGTAGAGGTGCTAATAAATGACAACGCTGAGCACGTTAGCTCATACCAAATGTGTGATTTAGAGTCTTGACAGTCATTGACAGTACGTACAAAGATTTCATACAGTTTTAGACCGCTACAACCTATACAGCCGTTTAAGATGCTACAGTTCTTTTACTTCAGCTTTGAGAATAACACTGGGGCAATGTTATCGTTGAGACAGTGTTCCCAGTGGAAGAACTCCTCTACGCAGTCCTCCTTGTATTCACGATCCTCGTAGTCAGGCTCTTCTTGTGCAGCCGTGACACGCTCGACGCACTCATCGAAGTGGTGTTTGAATGGGTGGCAAATACCCGCTGTGAACTTCTCGCGAAGCTCGTCGAGCGGATCCGCACTCTCCTCGTCGTCATCATCCTCGTCGTCCTCGTCGTCCTCATCAGCATCTTCGCCTTCTGCGTCGCCGTCCTCGGGAGATTCAGCTTCAGCATTCTCGTCTTCAGCTCCTTCCTCGTCAGCAAAAGCCACCGCAGGTAAGAACGTCTCTTTGAGATCTGACCACAGCGTTGCGAGACCGGACATTTGCCTAGTTCGTCGGATCACTTAGCGTAGCGGTGAATAATCTGCTTGTCATTGGCTGCTCTCAATAACCCTTAGTCATTTGTTATGCATATGGCCGCGCAGTGGCTCCAACAATACCACTTGTTGCAAAGTTCTCACGAACATTATATTTGACTTCAAATAAAAATTTTTATTACTTCCTAGCAAATTAGATGCGCTGGGCAGCGTCGAGAGCCTTGCGGAGCTTGTCCTGCTTAGCCTGCGCCTTGAAACCCAGAATGCCACCACCCCACTTGCGACGAGAGTCATCGAACTTGGGCTTCCAGTTAGCCTCAATAGCTGAAACTAGGCTCGAGAGAGCAGCGGAATCCTCAGAACGAACGTCAACAAGTGCAACAGCAGCAGCTTGTTTCTTCTGCACTAGAGTGCCTAGACGTGCCTTGCCCTTTACAATAGCGAAAGGAACACCCATCTTGCGGCACAGGGCCGGCAGGAATACGACCAGCTCGATGGGGTCAACGTCGTCAGCAATCAATACCAACTTGGGCTTCTTGTTCTCGATGAGGGATGTAACGTGGTTAAGACCGTACTTAACAACGTAAGGCTTCTCCGATACATCCTCCTTCGACTTGCCCTCAGCAATAGCAGCGGCTTCCTTTGTCAAACGCTCCTTCTTATCAGCAGCAGACTCCGTACGGTACTTGTTGAACAGCTTGAACGCCTGCGAAGCAGTGTTCTTGTCTAGAACAGTACGGAACTGGGCAACGGCAGGAGGAACCTTCAAACGTAGGTTCAAAACCTTGCGCTGACGCTGGAGACGCACGTAGCGAGGCCACTTTACGTAGCGAGACAGGTTGACCTTGGGGCGGACAGCCTGGCCAATGCCAAACGAGCGCGGACGAGCCTCAATGAGAGGATTGGCCGGCTGCGACGAGCCCTTGGACTTTTTCTGCGAAAACGGCGCGGGGGCCGGGGTCTTTCCCTTTCCTTGAGCAGGCTGGGTCATTGAGTTAGTACCAATTCTTAAAAGAGAAGGCTCTTCACTCTACAGTCTCTGCGCCGAGACTCAGCCGGTAACTATGGGGTTATTGGATGGTCTCTTCGAAGAGGCCGGAAAGTGCGGAAGACTCCTGTAGGTTGGGTTCAAAAACTTACCATTTCGATGTCGAATATTAGCTGGAACTACGACTGGCGATACCTTTACCAAACGTATTGAAATTTCCCTCACGTCAGCAGAAGAGAAAATTTCTGCTGCCCCATACCCTACATGACAAATTTCCGATGACTCACCTTCACTAGACAGTTCTCAGTTGTAAATACGGCTGATGAAACCAAAGACTGCGAAGGCTGATGATTTGATCGGGAATGAGCTTGGCCCTTGCCCTATGGTAGGTGCCCAGGAAGTATAGGCTGCGACATACCTACGCACCACGGATTAATCGTGGGCACGATATAGCAAAACCTTCTAGCCAGAAGATTTGCCTTGTATTCTAGAAATTACTTCGATGGTAAACTCTTCGCTATTGCTAAACAAAATATTTGCAGCACTTTGAGCTGAGCACTCGAGAACTTGGTCGATTGCCGCTTATCAGGGTTAGTGCAGACTTGAATGCTCCCGACTTTATCAGCAGGAATAATCGACACGAGGAGAGCACAGTCAAACAATTCCATGAGCCTCCGGATTCACTTGTCAAACTTCAGTGGGTCTCTAAGTCTCGCATGCTGGGTTATCCTGCTGCTTCCTCAACTGCTTGAACAATGGCGTCTCAAAAGTGCCGATGGCCTCGCCATTGGATTCATCCTCACGTGGTTTTTGGGTGATCTCGCGAACCTTGCTGGGTCGGTCTGGGGAGGTTTGCGACCAAATGTAGTATTGCTTGCCCTCTGGTTCTGTTTCAGCGATACTCTGCTGATATTGTCATATGTCTACTACAGTCGTCGAACTCGGTCCAAGACTGGAATGTCGCCTGCTATGTTTATCAGTAGCGAGAATGCATTAATTGAGCGAGATCTCATGGAACCTTCCGTTGTCAACTCAGGCACACCGTTGTTAGATGATTCGCCAGCTCAGCCCGAAGATGTATCCCCTAATTGGCTCCTCAGCACTGGCCTTCCGGTACTCTTTGTGGTTGTTGTGACGACATTGAGCTATGCCATTTCTGACTCGACGCCGCCTCCTGACACTGAAATCAGCACGGGATTGGTTGCTGAGATTTTCGGCTATGTATCTGCAGTTCTGTATCTGGGCGCCCGGATACCCCAGATGCTACGGAATCACGAGCGACGTTCCGTCGAGGGCTTGTCAATTGGATTTTTCCTGCTGAGCTTGCTGGGTAACCTAACATACGCTGGTCAGATCCTTATCTATCGCACTGACCGTGCGTGGATTGTAGACTATACACCATGGCTATTAGGATCACTGGGCACAATTTTAGAAGACTCATTCATTCTAGCCCAATTTTACATTTATTCTTTTAAGGGTGCCGAGCCCTGAAGATTCGGTGGATAATGTCAATAAAGCATGGTAATTTTTGATAGTTTATAGCTCGTCATGACTTCCAATAACTTTCTCAGTGGTTTCTGGCATAGCCATAATGTTAGCTATGAGAGCTGTCCAGCCCGTGAACTGCTTAGCACCTATGGGAGCGCCAGAAATACCATCGTATCTCTCCCAGACGTAACCAGATTGTTGCCAGTTTTCGTAGACGTTCGATACGACTGCGACGCGGAGTTTGGCGTACAGTTCGGACGCCGCTTGGCGAATCTCTTTTGAGGCACGCGAATTGGCATAGAACTGAAGGGCATCCAGTGTCAAGTAATTCATTTGGATCCAAACCGATCCACGCCAATAGTTTTCATCTGTGCCAAACTGGGCATCTTGCCTGCTTAAGCTGCGTATGCCTGCCTGAGACCAAAGTTGCTGCGGGTCTCCTAGCTGTTTCAGAGTTTCTGAGAGCTGGACCGTCGCATTTTCGTCAATAAGCTTCAGCAGAAATGGTAAAATTGTGACATATCCCACGTGGCATTCGTAAACATCTTCCTCAAACTCGTCAACGCTTATATCACAAAACGACTTCGAGCGCGAATCCCAGTGGGCCGCTATCAAATTTGAAACAACGTCTTGTCGGATATCCGCGTACTTCTGCGCGTCATCGAGAAGATCCAGTGTCTTTGCAATACGTTCCAGCGCGTCGGCCATGGCACCAACCCAACTCAAGAGGTCGACATGTAACTCACCATCGCTGGGATCGCGTGCACGCGGATAGTCGTCCATACCCGAAGTAAGAACATGTGACGGTGTGCGGCCACGCCACCTGTAAGCTTCGCGCGATGGGAAATCACGATCATAGCTTGAAACTTCACCGCGCTGCGTACGACGGAACCAAGCAAAATGACGCTCCAGTTGGGGGTAAAGGCTACGCAGATGGTCCACAACGCCTGGATCTTTATCTTTAGTACCCAGATGAGCCAAAAACATAACTGGCGTTGGTGGGTTAGCATACGTTGGCTTCTGGACCTGAAACTCAAGCGGCACGCGACTGCGACCCTCAGGACCAAGAATCTGCTCACGCGCAATCCACCCATCGGCGTCCATAGCCCTAAACCATGACGAAGTAATATCAAGCGCAAGATCAGTATCATACTCGAGTAAGGATAACAAGTGAAATCCCTCATCCCAGTAAAACCCACGTGGAAAGAATGGTCTCGACGGTGTTAGTGTCAACAACTCGTGTGGAGGCTCTGTGTCAACAATTCCATCCTCACCATCACTTACTAGCATATCGCCCCAAAAATATCCAAGACCACCGGCAAGGTCAGAAATTATCTTGCGAGCAAAATCAGAGTATTCTGGAAGGTTGAAAGGAGGTTGCAGCTCGAAGGCAGCATTGAACTTGGTTTCCTGGTTGTCGAGAACTTGCTTTATGCGGGTATCAAAGTCAGGCAAGCTGGCCTCGTCGTCCTTTCCGCTGAGTTTAGAGTAACGTACACTAAATTCAAAAGGGCCAGTGAATGATTGTTGAATGAAATGAAAGTTTCCTCCTAGTGACTTGTCGTCATTGAGAGCCATTGCAGCCCATACAGGCACTCCTTCCAGCGCCTCTGTATTGTCACTGTACTTTTTGGTGAGCTGCGTGATCTGGTCTTGTGCTAGGGTAAGGAATATTTCTTTTGCCCGCCAGCTTTCGTTGTCGGGAACATTGAGGCAAGTATAGTGAGGAAGCAAAGCTGGATGGTCATGTGAGACGATATGGTTGCTTTTAGGACGTGCACCGGTGCCCTCAGTGACAGTGAGTTTGAATTCTCCTAGTTCTGGCGATTTACCAAGTAAGACAGCGTCACCTACAAGCCCATGCTCACTTAGCTCCGAAGACAGTTCCAGATTTCCTTGGCCTTCGAGACTCGAGTACCATACTAGTGTCTGCGACTGCTCCTCAGGTTGCTGGCCCGAGATTCGGGCCTCCCAGCCGTCGATCGACTTGACAAAATCAATCGTAATATTGACGTGTTGACCCTGGTCAAAGATCTCTTGGCGACCGCCCGTACGGGGATCATAATGCGACCATCCTGATCTGTAGATGGAGTCGATCATATTCTCATCGTGGCGAAGGTTCTGTACAGAGGCGAAGTGGTCACTACCGTACCACATCAGCCCACTCAGCAAGGAAAGCGGGTGTTGCGGACGGACCCCAAAGTAGAGATTTGGCCGATAAGGGCCCCATAAAAGATCAGAAGAGGTCGCTACTACCGATGCGACCAATACTGTTCCTAGACATAACATTGGAGCCCGTCTTGTCGATTAGTCGTCAGGATCCGGCACCCGCATGTAGTGAGACTTAGACATGATATATAAATAGATGAGAATGATATCATAAAAACCCTTCCTTGGCTCGCTTACGCTTTTTGGAGCTTTTATGCTTGGGATTATGCTTGGGGTTTTTGCTTCTAGCTGGCAGCGACGACCGCTCACGGAGCGCAGGTAAGGGCTGAGAGAATGCTACGCTCGTCGCCTCGAAAGTCACTGGGGCGTCATCGGGGACTGGCTGCGACAACGACGAGCTCAATAGGTCATCGGTTTGGCTACTATTGTCATTTCTAATGTCAGTGGTACTGTCACCAATGGGCCACTTAGCCAGTAGCTCCTTCGTGGATTTGCTCAGTTTTGCCAATGACAGATCTATGTCAACCTCCTGTGCTGTCAGGGCAGTTGGTAACGCTGCAATATCTTCCAAAATACTGTCAACATATCTTGATTGTAAATCTGTAGCATCAGTGAGTCCTCGTTCGCGAAGAGGGTCAACCCACATTCGGGAGCAGTGGTTTCGGACCTCAGTCATATCTTTAAACCCAGGAACCGGCTGAGATACACCAGAGGATGCTACAGGCGGTGGCAGCGGTGGTAGCTGAAGTTCGTATATCCATTTCCATATATTCTGAAACTGAGACGTAACCGCTTTAGGCGGCGGATTGCTGAGATCAAAGTCGGAAACTGACAGATGTGCGTCCCCCATCTCTGTGGCGTCTGCTAGTGGTAAAGTATCATCTGTGCGATTCTGATCTGCGGTAAGCACCTGTTTATACAGGCCGCCTTCGCGAGAAACTGAGTATAGCCATACGTCGCCGCTACTATTTTCAATTGAGCAGTGACTCTGAGTGATCTGGGTGGGCCAAGATTCAAATATGTACGGATCACAAGCGGTTATAGGGAGGTCATGCTCTGCTCTTCCAAATGTCCACGCAATATTAATTGGTGCTAGCTGCGAGGTGAGCGTTATGAGATCATGGCCTCGGAAAGAACCAGCACTTAAGCTTAGAGTCTTATCCTTTGCAGCGCTTGGTTGCTCGATTGATAAAACTGCCTTCATCACTCTTGCATCAATCCACATCAAATGATAGTCTGTGAGAGCCCAAAAGTCCATGCAAGCGCTGTTTCTGCAAGTTTTATGGCTCGAAATCAGACCCTTGATCTCAGTCTGACGATCCGGGAATTGCAGAGTATGTATAAGGTTGTTAGAGCGACAATCGATCAAACCAAGTTCGTATCGATTACACCATGCCAAAGTGTTGGGATCTGACCATTCTATTCGGCCCCATCCACTCCGGGAGCCTCTAGGCACAGCCATCGTCCAACTGCAGTCACCAGTTTGGAGGTCCCACGTCGAAAGCTCGCCATGCGGCGTGAGTATGGCCCCGCTAGTAAACGGCAAGAGACTAGAATCCATCACAATGCCCTCAACTAAAGGTTCTACCGAACTGAAATCACTGCGAATGATCGAGACGCCGTTTGCTGTTCGCGCTAGTGATCCGTCAAGCTGCCAAACCACTGAACCCATATTCAATGTTTTCACTACAGTATCATTGTCGTCAACGTGTCTGACATAGGTACTATCTGCGTACCATATGTCATTAGTTACAGTACTCTCGAACTCGCCATTACTAGGAGCGGGACAAACTCGAGTTCCGAGTAATGGATCTACGGCAGCTGGGCTTTCAACGCTGACGGATTCAAAATTGAGGTCCGCGAGCAAATCTGACGAAATGTATCCTACACCGAGATCATCCCATCTCGCACTCAAGTATGGCCGCTTGAAATTAGGATGGCCCTGCCATTTCGGTGTCACGGCGTCGCTAACGAGTGATATCCCTGCGGAGTGTAACCGAGGAACACGACTCTGTCGTGCCTGGATCGTTTTTCCATCGTCAAAAACAATTCCTCCTATAGTGCCATAGCCCAAACGGACCCTTCCTACGCCAGGCCACATTCAGGCTATGATACCGTGGTCCAAGCACTAGAAAATTGGCTACGAGATCCAACCTGGCTGTGTCAGCGCATACTACACTATACAGTGCTTTTAGCTATGGTGTTTATATAGTTATGTACGAGTGACACATTGAATAGGTTAGAAACGTAGATCCCAACCCATCTCAGGTCCGAAGTGCGGCAGTAGCTCGGCGACATGTTCTACATCCTTGTCGCCACGACCGCTCAGGTTGATCACAATATCTTGATCCTTGGGCAGAGTAGCAGCGAGCTGAGCAGCCTTCCAGACGGCATGCGACGACTCTACTGCCGGTATAATACCCTCAGTCTCACTCAGCAACCGGAATCCTCGTAAAGCGTCAACGTCAACGCAGTCAATAAACTCGACGCGACCAGATGCCTTCCACGAGGCAAGCTCGGGTCCAACGCCCGGATAGTCGAGGCCCGCCGATACAGAGTGTGTATCGACAACTTGGCCATCTGCTGTCTGTAGCACGTACGTTTTAGCGCCATGTAGTACGCCAGGCTCACCTTTAGAAATAGTAGCGGCGTGCTTACCATCACCATCGCCGCCAGCCTCTACACCTACGAGTTTTACCGACTTCAATGGGATAAACTCGCTGAACATTCCTGAGCAGTTTGATCCACCACCCACACAAGCGAACACGTAGTCTGGAAGAGCCTTTCCTTCGGGATGTATCGCTGCAAATTGCTCTCGTGTCTCCTGGCCAATGACACTCTGGAACGTGCGAACCATTGTCGGGAAAGGATGGGGCCCTGTGGCACTACCCAGCACGTAGTGTGTATCGTCCAGACGGCTTACCCACATTCGCAGTGCTTCCGAGCATGCGTCGCGCAAGGTTTGGGTTCCAGCAGTGACTTCAACAACTTCAGCGCCCAAGAGACGCATGCGGAACACATTCAAAGCTTGACGCCGCACGTCCTCAGCGCCCATGACAATTGTGGCCTTGAGTCCGAATTTCGCGGCTGCCGTCGCTGTAGCTACCCCGTGCTGTCCGGCACCGGTCTCAGCAATCACCTTTTTCTTGCCCATACGGCGAGCAAGGAGAACCTGCGCAATAGCGTTGTTAATTTTGTGAGAACCTGTATGGTTGAGATCTTCACGCTTCAACCAAATTCGAGCGCCGCCCATCTTGGCGGTCAGCTGGTCGGCAACATGTAGGCTTGATGGGCGCCCGATGTAAGGATATAGCGCCTTGAACTCAGCCCAAAATGCCGGATCATTGCGGGCATCGGTGAAAGCCTTTTCTAACTGCTTAAGGCACTCGTGCAGAGCCTCAGGGACATACTGGCCACCAAATTCGCCAAATCGGTCACCTGCTGGCTCTTGCAGTGTTCCAGCTCCAGAAATGTCAGAAGAATCAGCAAAAGCAGCTGGAGGATCGTTGTGCGCCACTGGAATTAGGTCAAGGTTCACGGTGCGGTTGCCAGCAACTGCAGCTACGTAGTCACGAATTACCTTTGGCCGGTCAGCCTTGGGGGTCTCGCCAATGAGAGATATCAGGTAGCTTCCAATAACTACAGCATCGCTCACACTCGCCACAGCCTTAAAGTGTTCCGGCGTCGAAATTCCGAATCCGACAGCGAGCGGGGTGCTGCCAGCATGTTCGCGAACTCGCTTAAGCAACGCATCAATATGCGGCGCTAATACACCTGACGACCCTGTCGTACCCATTCGGCTGACGACGTAGATAAATGAATCGGCAATGCCTGCCAATGTTGCCAAACGATCATCCGTTGTACTGGGAGCCACAAGCGGGATGTAGCTTAGACCATATTGCGTGCAAACTTTGCGGAAACGTACAGCTTCCTCGGGAGGCAGGTCAACGATCAAGAAGCCGTTAGCACCAGCTTCACTTGCGTCTTTGACAAACTGCTCTTCGCCATACCGCATGATAGGATTGTAGTAACCCATGAGCATAAGCGGAATTCTAACACCAGCACTGCGAGCCTTCTTGACCTGATCAAGAACTGTGTGCAAAGAAACGTTATTCTCCAGTGCAATCTGATTAGATTTCTGGATAACAGGGCCATCAGCAATTGGGTCGCTGAACGGCATGCCTAACTCGACAATATCAGTGCCACCCTCTTGGAGAGAAAGCAGCAATGGTACAGTCTCCTCCAATGACGGATATCCAACTGTTAGAAAAGTCACTAAGGCAGCACGGCCTTCTTTCTTGCACTCCGCAAACGTGTCTCGGATCTGCTGTGACATTGTGATAGAAGCAATAATTGAGTCATCGCCTCGAGCGGATTATTCTTCACGCATAACTTAGTTGCTACTTAGTTGTCCACCAAAAGAGACATTATATATGTTCATTACTGATATTTATGACAAGCTGAGGTACTTGTCGTCGACGTCGTTCATGCCAAAGTCATCAAGATCGAGCCCGTAACTCAAATGATCTCGCATCTGTGTTCCCTCAGGTTCTTGACTTGCAGAAGAAACTTGTTGGAGCTGTGCCGATGCCGGTGGCGGTAGCGAAGTAGATCCAACACTGTTGTGATCTCTTTCTGTGTGCGGTTGAGATAGGGGAAGAGAATGCGAAAGTGACTGATTGGCAGGTGAGAACTCAGGCTCAGGTACTTCGTCCTCAATTCTAGCAAGGAGCGGCTCAAGCTCCGCAAACCTGGCGGCTAGCGCCTTGGCCTCAGTGTGCCAAGCTGCAGCGTCCCGTGCTACAGTGTGGAACAGCCCTAAGCTATTTTCATTATCCTGAGAATTTGCGATTACCTGTATAAGCTCAGGAAGACGTGCTCTCAGCTGCCGTAGTTGCCTATGGGCTAGCCGAAGGTCGTCTGCCATAGCTGCTACTTCAGTAAACCTTTCGCCCACCCACCTGCTCTCTCACTAAGCGGTTTCAGTAAGTTTGAACTGGTGTGGGTGGAAGTAGATTAGTAGTAGGTTTAGTTGCCGGGTTTAATAGACAAGACAAGACAAGACTGTATGAAATGGGATCCTAAAGAAGTAGCAACCGTACTTACACAGGAGCAGCAGGATTCTCAAAATGCTACGGCTAATTTGCTGGCCACACTTTCTCCTTCACAGCTTGCGCGCAAAGAGCTTGCAATGCTAAACCTTGTAGCTATATCTACAAGCACTGGGTACGGCGGCCGTGTTGTGCTTGAGCTCGCACCTGACCCGGCATTAGGAGCTGTCGAGTGGGCCCCAATTGTGCATGTGGGTGATATCGTCAGTGTGTCAGTGCAGGCCTCCTCGAAAAGTCCAAGCAAGGCGGGGAAGAGCTCTAGTAGTAAGGATGGGGAAGCAGGGCAGACAGCAAAAGAAAAGGAACCTCAGAAAAGCACGTCTGTTGTCGTTAAAGTTCAACGCGAATCATTGAGCGTAGCAGCGGACGTTGACGACGTATTTCCAGACACCTCAGGCAGGCTATGGCTCGTCAAGCTGGACAATGACGCCGTGTTCAAGCGCATGTTCTGGGCCATATCGAAAATTGACGCTGCTCCAAGCCCTGTGGCTCAACTCATGATGGGCACGAGAACTGCCCGCGTTGAAGAGGATGAAGCGATTACTGTTTCAGAGGAATTGAATGAACCCCAGAAGAAAGCCGTGCGCTACGCGTGCGGTAGCAATGCCAGCATAATCCATGGTCCTCCTGGTACTGGAAAAACTAAGACTGTTGTAGAGATTGTACTTCAGCTTGCCCGACGTGGCGAACGTGTACTGGTGTGTGGTCCCTCCAATGTGGCAGTTGACAATATCGTTGAGCGTCTAAGTCCCTATTTCTCACGGCGAAAACAAGATCTGGTGAGACTGGGACATCCAGCTCGGCTATCAGAGTCTGTGTTGCAACACTCAGTAGATCTGCTAGCACGAAGCAGCAATGAAGGTGAAGTTCTACGGGATCTGCAGCGTGAAATCGCATCGACTCGAGCTACGGCACTATCACGGAAGACCCGAGGCAAGGAACGACATGGGGCCTTTCTCAGTCTCAAAGAACTTCGTCGGGACTACCGCCTGCGAGAGACAAGACTCACTGATCAAGTCCTTCGCGGCACAAAGGTAGTAGCTGCGACACTTCACGGTGCTGGCGGCAAGGATCTGGGTGCTGTAGCCCCATTATTTGATACAATAGTAATTGATGAGGTTTCACAAGCCTTATTGCCGCAATGCTGGATTCCAGCTGTTATCGACGCGGGTGCTACACGGCTGGTAATCGCTGGAGATAGCCTTCAACTGCCTCCTACTATCACCTCAAATGATCCGGGGGTTCAGAGAGTTCTAGAAACCACTCTTTTTGATGTGATGCTTGCATATCACGGTGAAAACATTCGACATTTCCTATCAGTCCAGTACCGCATGTGTACCGAAATAATGATGTTCCCTTCCTTAGAGGTATATGATGGGAGGCTAGAGGCAGACAAATCGGTTGCAACGCAGGTGCTTTTCGATTTACCAGATGTAGAGCGTACACCCACAACGGAGTCGCGCGTTGTCTGGATCGATACTATGAACTCTTATTGCTTTGAGTCCAAAGAGGAAGATGGATTTTCTGTGCGCAACGAGGGCGAGGCCGAGTTTGTGATGAGTTACATCAATCGCCTTCTCAAAGATGGCGTCCCCGGCACTGAGATTGGCGTCATTGCGCCATACAATGCACAAGTCGGGCTCTTGCGAAAAATTCTAGCTCCTGAAATCGAGGTCTCCAGTGTAGACGGCTTCCAGGGCCGTGAGAAGGAAGTAATTGTGCTCAGCCTAGTGCGGAGCAATGAAGACAAAGATGTTGGATTTGTTTCCGACAAGAGGCGTATCAACGTTGCAATCACGCGTCCTCGGAGGCAGCTTTGTATTGTAGGGAATTCAGAGACAATTGGCCACACAGGGTTTTTAAAGCAATGGGTGGACTGGTGCGAGGAAAATGCTGATATCGAATATCCTGAGTGAGGCCCTGTGCCCAGCGGCACACAAATGGTGGACTCTTCAGTCACTTTTGAGGTCACCTTGCATTGCGGGATTTGGAACAAGATGTCCATGTTAAAAGCTTTAAGCGTTTATTTCGTCAAAATCATAATTTAATCGTAATCTAAGATAGCTTTGGCTCACCAAAGATCGTTTTTAATGCGACCCGAGCGCTTAAGCTGCTTGTACCAGCGCTTAGCCTCTTCCTTTGAAAAGCCCCCACAGTCCGCAATAATCTGTATCCACGCGCTCCGCACATCATGCCGAACTTTTCGAATGTCACCACATACGTATATGGTAGCTCCTGCTTGTAGCAGCTCCCACACTCGTGACGCATGCTCGAGAATTCCTGTTTGCACGTGTTTCTTTCTCATGCCCTGTTCACGCGAAAAGCACTCCACAAGCTCAATACCCTCAAACTCTGACCGAAAGAGGAAGTCTTCGCGCGTACGACATCCAGCAAATAAAAGCATAGGTCCTTTGTGTTGTCGAACGAACGCCCTGAACGGTGCGATCCCTGTCCCTAGCCCAACCATGATCAAAGGTACATCGGGGGATTCTGGTAGATGGAAAGAGCTCGGTAGGACAGCTGCGGGTAACTCAAAATTTTTGTTTTCAATCTCGTGCTGCAGAAAGGAGGTGGCCACGCCTTTGAGCTCACCGTGCGCCTCGACGACTGCTGCTATAGAAGCCACATTAGGGGATTCACTAGCGGCAGATGTGATGCTAAATTGACGCGCCTGGAGTCTGGGTAGCACGTCTAGTACGAAAGACATCGGAACCGACCAGGCCTCACCACCACTAAGAGAAAGCAGTAGCCGGCCCAAGTTGAACTCACTGGAAATCACGCGCTGAAATTCGGGTGCATCCGCGCTCAGCTTAACCGCACACTCTCGCACATGTTCTGACGGCGCAAACTCAGATATCTGCCACAGCAATGAGCGAGTGACACGAGCGTTTATATCTACGTGGCGTTCAGCGAGAGCCCTCCAGGTAGTTCGGTACCGATTGTCAATTTGCATCGGCCGGCAGTCTGCTCCGACAGCAGAAAGGAATATTTCTACCTCTTGGGACGAGTTTGTGGGCCATAGAGCAAGATGGTCGCCTGTTTGGTAGCCAGGCACCTCTACTTGAGCCTCGATATACATTCTTTCTGTTTCTGCCAACTTAGTAGTGGTGGCCTTAGACATTATTGGTGCCTCAGAGCCAGCCATACACAAGGGTAGATCCGGTAAAGTTGATGATGATAACGGCGACGGCGAGGCTCCAGCTACTACGGCTGTGGATGGGTGGAATATATATGGAGATTCAGTCTTGCCAAATTGCCGGCTCAGACTTGCCACAACTTCTTCTTTCCAGCCGAAATAAGCATCCTCTTCGGCCCCAGCTTCAGACAACTTATCTTGTTCCCCATATGGTGCTAGCGATTTCGCACCTAGCTCAATTAGTCGCGAGTATACTCGTCTACCCGCCCTGTTGAACGTGTCATATATGCTGTTTCCTCGACCGAATACACTAAAAGGCATCAGCAGCCGCGGCGCTGACGACAAGGGTGGCTCTACGACTGCATCCCAGAAGAGAGTAGCATTATTCGCAGGCCCACCGGGACCATAAGTGGTCATTAGCACCAAGAGCGGCTTCCTCAATTCGGAGATACGATTCCACTCCCACTCATTACATGCGCCTAATAAAGGATTGAGCCCCAGGCGCCACCGAAGCTCCGCGGCTAGTTGGGTAGCCAGATGCTGAGTGGTGCCTGAGTAGGAGCCGTAGACAACAGCTAAGTCATAGTTAGCCACAGCTGTAGTCACGTCGGTCAAATACCGTCTCACCAAGGGGTTTATTTTAGTACCTTGAGCTCTCGCTAGACTCCTTCCCAGCCAAAGTTGTAACATCCTCGACTTAGGCATCTATGAGGACAGCGCGATTAAATAGCCGGGGCCTGAGGACGTTGAGTGCGGCCCGGCGTACCCAACTTCGGAGTCCTCGTTTGTCTTCCCACGGCGCACCAGTAGATGCAAATGCACTCAAGAGCCAGATTGAGCACTTGCCCAAGGATCAGCAAGTCACGATTCTTGCCGCCGCCACAGCGAGCACCCAACGAGAGAGCAGGGCCGAGCTTATGGCCCCTGAAAACTACCAGGCGATGCTTCTACGTGCAGCCCTAGCTGCCTCGGACTCCGCGAAGGACTATGACTCTTTGTTTTGGAGCCAGGTCTCCAGTCTGGCCCGCAATCGGCGAGCGTGGAGAAGTCCTGAGTATATAGAGCTGTTTCTTGATCTTTTTGAAGCAGCGAAACAGACAACATCAAGCCAACGCACGGAGGCAATTCGAATGGTTGGCTCTTTTATATACCGCAGCCGCACGGTTCGTCTCGATCCTATTAACGAGGTTGAATATCTAGACGCACTAGTCGGAACTGGTCGCGTATTTCAAGCGCTGGCGTTATGGCGATCTCGAGTTAATAAACCTGACGTTTCTGATACTGTCTACTGGCCGGAGGTGGGTGCGCTCTATTATATAGATGCTCGGCTTCCAGTAGAGGCACGTAATATTGCCCTTCGTTTACGAGCTAGTAAGGGGGGCGTACCGCCTCGATTAGTTTTGGCTCTAATTGAAGCATTTTCACGACGCGAGGGACCAGAACTCGATGAATGGGTTTCCTATTTATTAGATGCCGAACTCAAGGGCAGTAGCACAGATTGGTCTGATGTTGTTGTCACAGAAGAGGACCTCAAAGACAGAATGAACGATATTCCCAGGGTTAAGGCCACAGATCTGCAAGTAGCGCTGGAAATTTTGGTGCGGGCGAGACAGTGGGATGCAGCGGCTAAAGTAGCGAACCGTATGCCGGTCTTGCCGCCAGCTTTGCCATGGCTTGCTACGGTGCGCAAGCAATCGCGACCTGAGCCGAGTATTTTCCCCTTTTTCGAAGTTATTGTCGACCGCAGTCCACAGATGGTTGGTGACCCAGAAATGATTGCCGGGCTTCTTGCATCGTTCGGTCGTCGAGGTCAGCTCGATGAGGTACGTGATATTCTTGAAGGCGCTAGCGACCGCGGCATTGAGCTCACTCCCACGCACCAGACAGCTGTACTACGCAGTTTGTGGGCTCAAAATCGTAACTCCGCGATAGAGCTAGCAGCAGAATTTGCTACACCAGATGCAACGGCAGCTGTGGCTCGGGCTTTTCGTCGTCGTGATCGACGGTCTTTCTTAAAAACAGCCTTTGAAACACAAAACCTGTCTCTCAATTCTGCACTAGCGCTAGAGGTTCTCAAAGCTGGTAACCCGTCGAACCTGCCATTGGCATCACTTGGATTAGGGCAAAGTCATTGGCGCTGGATTTGGACGCTCGCGACCAGAGGCGGCGAGAATTGTCGCTCACTATTTCAGTCTATGCTACGGTATAGATCAGAGAATGATCCAATTCACATCTCTCTCAATTTGGTGGAGACTATTGTACAGGCTTTTCTATTGAATGGTGACAGAGAAGGCGCGGCTGCAGTGTTACTGTACATAGGGAACTACCTGCATCACAAAATACCCCTTGCGCTAGCATCCAGCATTCTACAAACATCACTTCGAGTCAGACCTGGAATGCAAATGCGGGCTGTACGGCCCTCCAGTGCGGAGATACCTTTCCCTAAGGATCAAATCGGACTTGACTCTTCCGAGATTGCGAAAAGACTGGATGTAAATATGGACGTTGCCAAGTTAACGGCTGATTCATGGGCCCATGCGATACAGCATAGTTCTGTGGATGCAAGATAGCCGCTTGAAATTGCCGCACTCACTGTATTGCGATCACCTCCCGCGATAGTGAGCAGTCTGATAAGAAACCCTAGCCCAGTATAGAGCCCTAGCCCTTTTTCCCTTTTGCCCGCCTATTGGGTGCCGTATCTTCTTAATCTAGTGGGTACGATTCTAAGCAATAGAGGCTAGATACATCGAATTGTCCCTACAGTGCCAAATCAAGCTGCCAGATATTCATCAAGTATGGAGATGCATCCACTAGATCGTTTAAACGTGAGCGAGTGCGAGCAGGCTGCTAATATAGCCAGGAACGCTAATAGCGGTAAAGCGCTTCACTTCAAAACTGTTATGCTCTCTGAGCCACCAAAGGCTGAAATCCTTAGATTTCTCGATAACAATGGACCTGCACCGGCGCGGATAGCATATGTTTTATATTGTATTTTCCCAGAAACGCGAGCAGAGCAGTTGTGGATCGATCTAGATAGGAGAGAAATCACAAAGCGAGAGGACGTTCCGCTGGGATTTCATGCTCCAGTGGACTGGGCAGAATCAGCCTCAATTACTTCGCTGGTACTGGATCATCCAGAAGTGTGGAAAGCACTTCAAAAGCTTGGGATTACCGAAAAGGAGCGATCGCGCCTTGCTGCTCGATATTTTTTGTACGGCTCAGATACAACAGAAGCAGTGCCAAGGTTAGCTTGCTTCTTAATTCACTACCGGCTGGTCAACGATCCTGACTCCAATTTGTATGCAGGCTCGCTACCAGTCGTACCGGTGTTCGACGGAATCTCGGGCGAGTTTGTCCGAATTGACTGGTGCGCTAGCGGAGATGCCAATGACGATGTTGATGCCATTGACTACGAATCGTGGAAACCGGTCGTTGCTACGCGTAGCATAGTGGACAACTTGAAGGCGGCTGAGTTCATGCCTGAGCTCCGGCCGGATCTCAAATACCGCGACATAAAACCGCTACATATAGTACAACCAGAAGGCCCCAGTTTTGAAGTTAGTGGAAACTTCGTACGATGGCAAAAATGGTCATTTCGTGTGCACTTCACACCTCGAGAGGGCGCAGTACTCCAAGATGTGCGATTCGACGGCCGACCACTTTGGTATCGGTTGTCGGTATCTGAAATGACAATTCCATACGGTGACCCTCGTCCTCCACTGCACCGGCGCCAGGCATTTGACTTTGGCGATGTCGGAGCTGGCAACTCTGCTAATTCACTCGAACTGGGCTGTGACTGCTTAGGTTTGATCCATTACTTTGACGCTGCCCAAGTCTCCCCTGACGGTTCAATTGCAAACAGAAAAAATATCATGTGCATGCATGAACAAGATGATGGGATTCTCTTTAAGCACACCACTGGAAGCGGACGGTCGAGAGTTGCTCGACGTCGCCTTCTGGTGGTGCAGTCCGTGTTTACTGTAGCTAACTACGACTACGCCGTAGCTTGGCATTTTGACCAGGCCGCCAGCGTTCATCTAGAACTTCGGGCTACTGGAATTGTGTCAACACAGTACATCGATCCTGGTAAACGCTCTTTATGGGGCACTGTAGTCGCTCCCAGCATAGTAGCCAACTCCCATCAGCATTTAGTCGGAGTTCGTATCGATCCCCACATCGACGGTCGCAAAAACTCTGTAGAGGTATGTGAGACGAGGATCGGCGAACCGTCAGCTGCTAACCCTTATGGTGTGGGTATGTACAATCACCGCCGCATAATAGAGAAATCTGGATGGATTGATTCTGACGTCGCCAAAAACAGGTACCTTCGCGTTATAAACGAGTCCAACATTAACCCTGTCTCTGGTACTCCTGTGGGATATAAGATTTGTGGCCAGCCAGCCCACCTACTCGCAGCACCTGTCGGCTCGTGCATTGAGCGCCGAGCACGTTTCGCTACTCATACGTACTGGATAACGCAGTATCGAGATGACGAGATTTACCCGGCTGGAAAGTGGACGAATCAGTCTCCAGAAGAGAAGGGGGGTTGTTATGATGCAGCAAATCGTGCAGACAATGTTCGCAATGACGATGTTGTTATCTGGCACACTATGGGGCTCACCCACCACCCTCGGACTGAGGACTGGCCGATTATGCCGGTATGTATTGTTGGGATGTCACTCGAGCCAGATAGCTTTTTTGTCGAAAATCCAGCTATTGATATTCCGCAAAGCTCGAATTCTCACAATAAGTCGCGGCTACATAAATTATAGTGTATCAAATTTAGCTGTTAAATAGATGAACGAATAGCTACTTTGACTGGAATTTGGATTTATGTGAGGAAAACGCTTGCTGCACGTGCCGAATTGGAATCTGGAACTTAATGTTTTGTCTTGGCTCCTCTGCCTCCTTTTTCCACATAGTTCACCATCATCCGACTCTGCTTAAATCAGCTCTGCTAAATTACACCCGTTACTTTTTGTCAGCGGAAAAAATGGCTGATCAAGGGTACATGATTGTTGACGGCGTTCTCGCCGACAACATAGCTGACCTTGCCGGTTATATCGAGCAGTTGAACAAGGCTGAAGTGGGATCACTGTCACATCTTGCAACCGAACTCCGATCCGAGACAGAAGACTCTCATCGTCAAGAATTGTACTTTGCTTTAGCTGAAGAGTCTGCGGCTCTTCTCAGGGCTCCTCAAGGCGAGCTAGAGGCTGCATACAATTTGCTGCTCCATATCCTGTCGACTGCACCTGATTTTGGTGCCCTTATGCCTGTGATTCTTGCAAACCTTGCTAGTGAAATCCCAGCAGCGGAATCTCAGAAGTTAGTGATCCTAGCTGTGCTTGGCAATCTTTTCAACATCATTCCGAGTTCACAAGCACGCGAGCGTGCCGACGTACTTTCCAAGGTTGTAGATTTCTCTCAAGCTTCGCAGTCGACAGCTCAGCTGGTGCCCCAGCTTCCCCAGCTGCTGGAGTGGATCAAAGAGTGGGCCGACGCCGGCGTCGACTCGGTGTCCGAACTCACTCTAAAATTATATGATTCTGTGCGTTCTGATGCACCTAAGGAAGCATTCGAGTTCCTAGTGAAAGCGGCTCGTAGCGTGCAAGGACTCGAGAAGGCTGTGGTCGAAGATGCTCTCACCAACGACCTCGTGTGGGACTTTGAGGATGTGCTGAAAGTGGTGAAAGACACGCCTGAACTTGCCGAGCCTTTGACTCAGTTGGCCAATGGCAATTATGCAGCGTTCAAGGCGTCATCTCAGGCGTCACCTCAAGCTCTTCAAAAAGCACAGGTATTGGCAGTGGTTCGACTGTCTGCTGCTGCGGCTGCGCCAACTGGATCAAGAAGAGTCTCTTATGCGGATATCGCTACTGCAGCGGACTTAGCCGAGGATGACGTTGAGCAAGTCGTGATTGATGCTTGCAAGACACCCCTACTCAAAGGGCGAATGGATGAGTTTGAGCGCCAGTTCTACGTGGAATCCGCCGCTGTAGTCGGAGATCTTAAGCCTGAACACTGGCAGGCTATTGAGGACCGTCTCACTGAGTGGGCTACTTCCTTGCAGCGCACTCAAGATATTCTGCGTAATGCTGATAGCGATGTCGCCCGCCTGTCGGAATATAATCAGCTTCTAAAGGCTTAATAGCAGCATCAGTGGAGTTTTTTGAACTCAAGAGAGTATTTTATTTGGCTATATTTGAGCATTATTAGTAAATGGCTGTCCTACGACCAAAACTTAGACCAAAGAATATCTGCCATACGGTAATATATAAAAGACCTACGAAGCGATGTGGTGAGTAATGTCGTTGCAGGCGTCGTACTCTGACAGCTCGGAGACGCGCACGTTCTCCAGGGCTACTGAGACTGAGCCTGTACCTGTAGATACATCACGCGATGCCCCACAGCAGCCGAAGGCTGGCTCGCCGTTGTTTCAGGTCCGCTCAGAGCTTCCGAGCGTTCAGTACCAAATCAATCAGTTTCTCACCGAGCGAATGAGCAAACCCTGACCGGGACGATGCTGAAGGGAATTATTTAAATAGAAAAAAGAATAGTAAAAATGCGGCGTGTCGTTTTCAAAACACAGTGTGAGATAATGATACCGGAACGTCAGCGAATGATTCTGATCGAGCGTCGCGTACTGGGCGGCAAGCCGTCTCGCTGCAGTTGCAATGGCTGTGCATTTAGAGCCACCAGGGGCCGTAGTGGAGCTCTTGAGGGGCGCGGCTCTTGTTTTGTGCGTCTTTCAAGCTCTTCTGGAGGAATATTCTCTTTGTTTGACAACAAGCTCGACATGCTGACTGTGCTTGTTTACCGCCATGGAGAGGACATTTACGACAGTTCGCTCGGCGTCCAGCTCAGAACCGTTTCCCCTCCAGTTTCAGCCGCCTCAGGAATTCAAGAAAGAGGAAGAAGGTCGCGAGGTATTGAAGAGAGCGCCCTTAACCCCGAGACACAATCTTCAGAGACCAAAAAGACGAGCGGTGGTAGAAAACGACAATTTATGGTACTCTTCAGTCGGCAGGTATATACCAGCGGATAACGGAGCAGCTTCAAAAATCACACAACTTGAGGCCGTGCTTGAATTTACACAATTAGAACGACGATTTGGCGTATAATTTTTAGATAATTTATTTGGCATCCTTCTTGAGGGTACCGAGGAAGGTGGCCTTCTCGGCAGGGGTCTGGAAGCGGCCCTTACCGAACTTGGAGGCAGTATCAATCCACTTGAGCTCAACCTTCTCGGCAGCCGGGCGAGAAGTGTGGACCTTGAGGGACTTGCGGAGAGTTACAATGCGCTTCTTAACACCCGGGATAGAGCCCTTGATCAAAACGAAGTCGTTGTTCACCTCACCGTAACGAACGAAGCCACCGAGAGGAGTGATGGTCTTCTCAGTGCGATCGAACTGGGTGCTGGCATTGGCCTTGTCGTCACCCTTGCCGATACGGTACACCTTGTGGTGGATCGAGGTACGACGGTGGTAACCATCCTGACCAGAGCGTGCGACTGTCCACTGGACGTTAGACGGGTGCCAAGCACCAATGCAGGCAACCTTACGTAGACCGCGGTGAGTCTTACGCGGTAGCTTCTTGGTACCCCAACGGGCGGTGGTACCTTCGTAGCCCTTACCCTTGGTAACGGCAATGACATCGATCATCTCGTCCTGCTCAAACACAGAAGTGACGTCAACGGTCTTCTCAAAGTGAGACTGGGCCCAGGCAACCTTGTCAGCCACGGAGCCACCGTTAACCTGGATCTCAGCAAGGTGAGCCTTCTTCTGCTTGAGGGGGGTCTTGCGGATCTGGGTATGAACGAGAACGCGGACAACACTGGCGTACTTGCGAATACGCTCTAGCTCGCGCTCAACATCAGCAGCACCGTCGGCGTATTTCTTGGCATAAGAGGTGAAAGCCTTCTTCTTGCTCTTGTACCAGTTCTTGTAGAAGCGACGCTTCACGTCGTCACTGAGGTGCTCAGCCCACACAGTGGTGAGCGAGCGGAGGCCCCGCGGGGTCTCGATGTAGCCAACCAAGCCGACGACAACCATGGGAGGTGTGTCAACAACAGTGGCGGCCTCGACGACCTCGCGCTTGTCCATCTTGGAGCCGCGACGGTCGAGGTCGCGGACAATGGTGGTCATACCAGCTTTGTAGCCGAGGAAAGCGGTCAGGCCAACGGGCTTCGACTTGTCGTCCTTAGGGAAGGACTTGATGTGTCCACGGTGCGAAGTCGCACGCTTGCGCGGAAGGTAGGCTAGAGAGCCGTGACGGGGCTGTTCGTACTTGCGGTGAGACATTAGGGATGAACAGTGAGTATGCCCTTTGGATATTTCAGAAACCTCTGAGCTGATGATTTTTCACTCCCAGCACTCACATGACTAATTAAGCCCAGCCATCCGAAACGTCAGGTAGCCCTAACCGTTACATTATAATTTGGTAAGCGAGCCCTAAAAACGCGCCCGCCGCTCCCGCCCTGTCCTCCCGCCAGTTCGCGGCTAACCGCTGGCCACTGTTTAGGCATGAAACTGAACCTGGCAGTCGGTGACTCAAAAAACTTGGCACGTATCATTCTGCTCCAATTTAGTTGCTGACAGGTTTGGGGTCCCGCGCGTGCGGATTAACGTGTTGGCACTGGGCCGGAAAGACAGCAGTGCTAACAAATAGTATTGGAGCACAAATAGCCTATCTAGTCTGTACTTTTTGTGCTTTTATTTCGCATTAGACTGACGGTTACTGCGAGTATGAAATTAAATCATGGCTGCATTGCAATATATGCCTACGTCGCTGCTGCCGATAAAATCTACCCCAGCTCCGAGTAGTGGATGTAGCTGCAACTTCGCGGAAGAGATTTTAAGTTTGTCTAGAGTCGACTAGTGCTCACCTTAAATATACTCAGAATTGTTTGGACTGACTGCAGTAGCATATGATGTATGGTTCTAGTTCCTTGTCGCACATTATTTTGTGTACTTATGGTCTAAATATCGCTGCTGGATAGTAATCATTCAATGTTCACTCAGAAGCAGCAGAAAATAGAGATGGCCGCTAGTTCACTTCCCTTTACGTTGCTAATAGAGTCACTATATAATTCATACTGTTTTTATGAACACTCAAGATATAATAAATCTGCATCATTCGCCATAACATTCTTGGAGAGCTAGAGCGGGCTCGAAGCGGTCGCCGACGAACCACGAGCGCGAGGGCTTCGCCGGAGGCAAGCGAGATCCGAAGTCAACATTTTCTTGAAGTGCAGTAAAGTATTGGGATATGGCGTCACTCGACCAACGGCCCCCATTTAATGTGAACCAACCTAAGTGGCCACCTCCAGAGGTTGTGACGACTTGAATATATTGATTTTTACGCAAATCTGTCCATGGAACGGCATCTGAAGATACCACGGGGTCATCTAGGGCAGCTAACACAAGTGTTGGCACACAAATATAGCGGACGCGGTTGGCCGATGAGCACATCCGGTAGTATTCGCTCCCCGACTGGAATCCAAGGATAGGTCCTGAGAGATAATCATCAATGTCGCAAACCGTCTTAATGAGATGTTGTTTCTGCGCCCGTTTCACGTTCTCATAAATTTTGCGGAAACGCGGGCTCTTTTCAAATGCAGCACGGTTGTTGTGCACATATCGAAGTAGGTTCATAGCCATGGCGCGCGAGTATACGTTACGGCTAACGAAAGAGCCATCCAGCGCTCTTTGCGACTCGTTCAAATCGAACGGACAGCCTGCAAGACAGGCGCCAACAATCTGGGGCGAAACGGCTTCAGCCTCTTGCCCGAGATAATTAGCCAGAACTGAAGCGCCGAGAGAATAGCCAACAAGATAAATCTTGCGCTTAGGCTGCGTCGACGTGACATGCGCAATGTATTGCCTAATATCTTCAGTCCATGCTGCATTGAACGGAATGGGATTGGTGAGCGGCGTTCGGTTGCAGCCACGCGTGTTAAGAACGACGCACTCAAAGTCAGTGCCCTCGAATTTTTCTATTGTGGCCCGTACATAATTTTCGTGAGAACCACCGGTCATCCCATGAAGAGATACTACAAGCGGGCGAGTCTCAGCTGGGTCGTCCAGTCCGCGGATTTCCTCGGGAGTGAAGTATCGGGTGCGCGCGGGGAGCCGAGGGAGGTCAGCCATAGGTGCATAAGACGTATCCCACTCGGAAAGAGGCTTCCTTACTGCATAGTCGGCACTAATCTGAGAACCATCAGACCATTTAAAGAGTCGCCGGCCATACCAGACCGTCCAGTGGTTTGGCCATTCAAGGCTAGCGAGAATAGTCTCTACATGGCCGTTTCCAACAAGGTAACGCTGCCAATACGAAAACTTCTCCCGGGCCGAGGGAACTTTCTCTTCAACGAATTCTGCCAAATTGGTGGCCGAGCCATCTAGAAGAGGTAATGAAACTGGCTCATCGGCGTCGCGCGTCGACACAGAAGACCACGGAAGCATTGTGGATTATATCTTATTAATATAGCTCAAATACATTTCCCGCTCCGAGCCGAGCTCATATAGCCAGCCATATTAAAAGGTAGAGATGGCTTGAAGTGCTTTTTAAGATGAATATACCCAACTATTGCATTTTCACTACACCCAGGTGAACTTAGAGAGCTAGGATAGTGGAAAATAGTGCGTATCCAGCGAAGATATCGCAGAGATCGTACTTAATAGGCACAAAATTTTGGCGCATATTTAAGAATAAATCCTTACAGCACCAGTGCGTTTGGTTATCTAGTGAAAAGCTACGGAAAGCCAGTCACACATTGTCCAGACAATCCAACAGGCAGAGGTCATTTAAACTTTTAAATCATTATCTTCTATGGTGTGGGACTGTGAATAAATAGAAACGAACCTCTAAGCATCATTGTGATATGAGGTTTGTCTCGCCATCTCGATCTCAGCGGTGAGATTAAAATGTATATGTTGATATTAAGCGCTTTGGTGAATAAGAGAAGAAAGACACTCAAGGTCGAGTCTCGTTGACTTACAAATAACTGCTCTCATGCCAGAGGTTATTGACCTTACTGGGGATGAATCGCCACCCAGAATAGAGGCGCGAAAAAGATCAGCGCAGGATTTCGACAATGACAATGAAGATGATGTTCAAATTGTTTCAGTTGGACCTGCTCTCCCAAGCCCTGCCAGAAGAGGCTCTCGAAAGACAGTTCGAAACTATAAGCCGCGAAGGCGAGCCAGCGGAAACAGTAGTTCTAATCCAGATGCTTCCACCGTGAGAGCAAAAGAAAAGAAAGCGAGAGACAATGGCTTCGAAATTGTAGAGTCTCGTCCGCTGACTGCCGAGGAAAAGTTCCGGCGTATTCAAGACCTACATCGTCGAAACATAACCGTGCCAGAGCCGGCTAACCCTGGTGGTTACGTTCCTGGATATATCCACAATGCTTTATTGAATGAACAATTTCAAATGCTGCACCGGCAGTTCTTTGCCCAGCATCCACAGCTACTTCAACTCTTGCGAATGCCTCGTGAGACCCAATCACTCGAGGATCGCATCTTTGCTCAGACTCTGGAACACAGTGTAGAGGATACGCACCGGCGGCGTGAAGATCTCCACACCTCAATGCTCACACTACCTCCTGACCCACCAGTTCCCGCTCCAGGGTTCGGCCATCAACTAGGTGAGACTGGTAAAGCATCAGTGTGTACAAGGTGTGGTTCTGAGCTGGGTATCACCAAGGAGGGCCTTGCTGATAGTGGTAGAGTCTTTGTGAGAGGGTGTGGTCATGGGTATTGTGGTGTTTGCACGAAGTCCATGCCAGCGCTGCCGCGAGCACAGGCTCAATGTCCTGTACCCCGGTGTAGAGCCTTACGCAGCCGTCGCAAGAACCAGTTTCGAGAAATCTTTATTTAGCCCAGCATCTACTAGCATCATACTAATTACATATTAATCACTGCTGTGTGAGGCATGTTCAGATATTAGAGAAGCAGCAGTTGGCCTAACGTTGGCATCGAAGCTCAAAAGTTGATCGACAGGGGCAGGGAAGCTCAGCTTAGGCGGCATATTTTGTGGCATGTGCTCAGCTAACGTACCCTTGAGAGCCGGCGTTAGATCAGGTGAGCCCAATAAATCCAATTGCGCACCTAAGAGTGCAACGTCGCTCGTGTAAGGTGAAAATAACGCCCTGGTATCGGTGGATATCAGTCGGGCCCAGATACAACCCAGTGCCCAGAGATCTACCTGTGGACCGTACTCAAGACCCCATAGCAGTTCTGGGGCCTTGTACTCGCCAGTAGCAATGTCGCATACACGTGGCATCTCACCAATTCCGGGGACCCACGCAATACCGAAATCAGTCAGGACCGGCTCGCTGGAAGCATCTGTGAATAGGATATTTTCTGGCTTGACATCGCGGTGGATAATTCCAATCTTATGACAGGCAGCAAGGGCATGAGCCACTCCCAAACAAATTGCATCGGCGCGATCCCGAGGCATTACATTTCTCCATCCGGATCCCGGAGGATATTTTGCCTTGGCATATTCATATATGACATGTTCGAGGGTCATGTTATATCGCGGCATGACTAGACGCAGCTGAGGCTCAATGGTGCCCGGTCGTGGTTCCTCATAGCTGAGAAGCTGAACCACATGAGGCCTGCCCGCAAGCAGCTTCAACCCTGCCAATTCTGCACGCCAGTTATGAGGTGTCCGCTGGTCGTCTACATCGATAATTTTCACTGCTGTTCCTTCGGCGCCCTCAACAACCGTTGCAAACCGTCCCCGACCTAACTGACGCTGTGTCATATCAGGTTTAGTTGCGTGGGTAGTAGGAAGTTACGACGACTAAGTAATGACCTACCGAGACGAGCGGCAGGTCGCGCTGGATGTTGCGCGCGTCCCTGGACTTAACAAAGCCTCTCGTCGGGACCTTGAGCGCAGAATTGCTCATGTACTGACTCCCACGCCTGAACTGCACTACTATCAGGGCTTCCATGAAGTCGCACTCCACAGCACATCAGCGAAGCAGTTATCTACCCTGAGCATACAGGTACTCCGCGATTTCATGGCATCATCTATGGACGCCACGCTAGCCATATGCCGGCTCGTGCCAGAGCTTGTTGCCGCCTATGACCAGAGTCTCAAACCCGTGATGACCATGGTACCGCCGTACTTTGCTGTAGCGCCACTGCTCACGCTATTTGCACACCACAGCGATGACAACGTTATTGTCACCGAAGTTATTTCAGATGTTCTCAAATCCGGACTAGCATACGAAGTTTACCTGCTTGCGGCACTGATTCTGCTCCATCGGGATCAGCTTGTTGTTGACGACCCAGACGAGGCACACGCAATGCTTCAGAAAATCGGCGCATCTCTCACTCGGGCCAATTACGAGGAGACGAGGATACTCGCAAGGCGGCTGCGGCTGCGACATCCGCTGTCACGGCTACATGCATGGAAGCAGATTAGTCCTTACAGCGTCTTGAAGACTGGACGACAGAGCCGCGAGAAGGCTCTGAGAGCACTGGCATCACTGGAAAATCCTAGCAACCGCCGTCTGCTACGGCTTGCCGCTGCTGTTGGTATAGTCGCCCTTGGTTATCTCATAACCCGGCGGTATCCTAACTCGTCGCGACTGTAGCCCTCGCCCTCTACCTTCAGCCGTCATGTGTGTGGTCGCAATCAACAAACGCATTAGCATGGCACACTGAACTAAACCAGAAAAATATTAATACAAATAATTATGTTTTAAGCTGTGTGTTTAACGGGCGGTGACTCCCATTATTGTATTTTCTAGAGCCTTGTTCTGCTGCATGCCAGGAGTTCTTGACTTTCTTGCTACTAGAGGGGATCAGGTGCAACTTCGTAGCCAAGAACAAGATCACCAACGTTATCGAGCCAGCCGCGACCACCACTAGCGGTTACAAGGAAAGAACCAGTCTCATCTGCAAGCATGCGGCTCACTACGGTGCCGTGATGACCAGGCACGATGATGAACGGCGTTTTACGTTGCGACCCAATGTCGTAAAGTCTTATATTGTCATGCGAGCCACATAGCAGAGTGTGATTGTTTGGCATCGCCATCACGCAGGTAACAGCCCCAGATATCGGAGGGAATTTGAGTGTATGGCTAGGTGCACCCGTCATCCGCAGATCATACTCCTCGACAGTGGAATTGCGTCGCCCAGCATAAACGAGATTTCCGTCACATGACCAGCACGCAGACATACACCAAGGAGGCGCTGCGCTTTGATCAAACCAGGACACGCGGGTGGGCTGTCGCTTATCGTAGAGCTCGAGCAGACCATTGTAGGCAGCGACTAAGACTACATTGCTGTTTTTCCCTGCAAGGTTGTCTTCCGTCCCGTCTCCGGCACCATCTGCGGTTCCACTATTTTCCTCATCATCTTCCTGTCCGTTGCCGGCCCGAGCATCTTCAGGATCGGGTTTGGTCTCGGTGCTCCCATCCTCTTCCTTCTCCTGCTTTACACCATCCTGGTCATCGCCATTACTATCTGCCTCCTCATCAGACCCAAACAACGAGCCCATGCTACGGTCATCATCCTCTGCTGAAGGTGCTGAGGGCGCTGACGGGGTCAGCCCGCCTGCAGGCTGCCATGCCACCACAGATACCTGGCTGGTTACTTTAGTATACTGTGCCGTGCGTTGACCTGTGTTAAGATCCCAAATTGCTGCAGAGCGGTCCCAGGATCCACTGAGCAACAGGGTTTCATCGTAAGATAGCGCCATATCGCTCACAGCATTTGTGTGTCCTTGGAGGTATGCTTTGATCTGTCCGGGCTCAGCCGCGCCACGCACAGTTTGAAGCGCGATGCCGCCACTCTGAAGGCCTGAACACAGCCATTGCGCCTCTGCCTGAGCCGCTAATGAATACACTGGGGACAGCTTAGGCACGTAGGTGCCATCCGGCTTCGGAGCATACTCATCCTCAAGAAGCGGCTGCTCGTTTTCCCACCACGCTGCCAGCACCCCGGATTTTGTGATTGAATCTGGAAGCATGTGCCGCTGGCCAACAGTCAACAGCTGACGACCGCTCACAGAGGCAGCGAAGTCGTACATCCGGACTAGACCGTCCTCGCCGCCCGTGAAGAGATAGCGCATACCGTAAGATGCTGCAAGGCTGTATACACTCATATCCTGTACAAATGCCATCGTAGGAACGATGTCATACAAATTTGCCTTAACGAGCCGAGGATCGGGCGGAAGCGGACGCTTCGCCTTGAAGCTCATGCTCAAAGTCCCGAGAGCGATCTCTCTCATCAGCTAATCGGGACCTTCTGCCTACCAAGTAGACGTTACTACGCTAAGCGGGAAGGTTGGGAGGGAAATCTATGGCAAGAACGCCGCACTTTTTACGGACTTATAAGAGTAATGAGAATCTCAAAAGCGCAATCAACTGCCCGAGGTTTATATAAGTCTGAAAATGTTAAAAAAGAAACCTCGGCTGCAGAGCGCCGCCGCGGTATTATGCGTAACAATTAGGAATACAAGAAAGACGCGTTGCGGTAGAAAGCCAGCATCGGATCTTCACCCGATTTAGTCGCTGTGTCTGCTGAAGTGGCCCAATCTCGCAGAAACGCGCCATGGGGCTTCGTGGTGGCCGTTTTTCCGGTGACTGCATAATACAATTGCGAGGACAACGTAAAGTCTGTTGGGAACATAATGTCAAAATAGCCTTGCAGAGCCATGTAGCTAGAAATAGGAACCGGCTGACTTTCCATAAATGTTTGGACCACCGGAGATGCGTACCCTGGAATGCGAGCGGACAGCGTCGAGAAATCAGCTGCAAGAAGCCGATGGCGCGGGAACTTCTTGAGTACGCGCAGAAATTCAATGAACCGCGTTGGAATGTATTCTGGTGACGACAGATTGCCATGGAACGGTATTACAGCATTTTTAATATACCGCAGGGGCCGCGGTATACTCAGCGGATGGATTCCAAGCTGCCGGTCAGGTCGCCACTGCACTGATGAGCGCAGATTCAAAAAATCACGAGCAAGCGGGTCGAGATCCGAGCTGAAAACCTCGGTGAAGTCGCCATTTCCATCTACCACTACATAGCCCTGGTACGGTGCGTCGGTGGTGTTGTCGTAACGAATTACGTCGTGGCTCAGATTGTCCCATACTTCAAGTGCTACAAAAAAACAAGGTTCAGGTACTTCTCGGTGCCAGTCTGCTACGCTTGTGTGGTGTATCTCGACCTTGTCAGCGTGTCCTGTAGCTACAGCACGTTGTCGCAGGGCAAGACCAGCACTGATTTCGATGACATGGTACTGTGCAGTCTTGTATACATCTGGCGCCTCGCGACGCACAAAGTCCAGGACATCAGCCATGAGAGTGCCATTACCGCCGCCTGCCTCATACACAATCAGCGGCTCGTCCTTACCTAGGGTCGCAAGCATGTATCGCGCAAGCGCCCACCCGTAGTAAGGGTGGAACAGCTCTGTGGGTGTATGCCATAACTGACGCGATGTACGCTGTATGGCCCCAAGGGGTGAGACTGCGGGGGTCTCAGAATTTGGCTTAACAGGGGCACGAGCCTGCTCATGATAGGACCGTGACCACGAGTCAAGGAATGCTTCAATACTGCGCATTTTACCAAAATCGAACGGTTCATCGGGCCGAAATATTTCTGCGTGCTGCGAAAAGTAGCCATAGCGTGGATTGTACATGCTGTCTTCGATGAACTCGCGTGAGAGCATCCGCACCCGGCGAGGCCGCGCTGCACCTTTCCGTCGGGCTAGTGCTTTTGCTGTAACCAGTGGAAATCGTTCAAACTGGTCACGATTAGTGTCGGCCACGTATGAGTATGTTGAGGGTGTAACGGTATAGTCGTGTTCCTGGCGGTACTTCCTTCCATCGTTTGGATCCGGTGGTTGGCCCGCCACTGAGCCTGGTCCGCGCCCAGATACTTTTCTCGGCATTTGAGGTTTTGGTGGCGCCGTAGACAGCCACCGGCGACTCGTTGCCGCCCGCCGCATAATGTGTGAGGGTATGTCTATCAGAGAGTGAGTGTGTAATAGGATGATGATGATGAAGATGAAATGCTCGGTTAAAGTGCAGATTGGGAGAAAAGCCAAACTGAAAAGTTATGGATTCCTCGCTATAACCACTCCATCAGTATAAGTGACAACACCAAATGGGGCGGTAAGATCAAGTTGCCGGGGGTTAAGGATAACCACAGATTCCGTCATAGAGCACAGCGGGTTAATGGTATATATGTGGCCCAGATCACTTCTTCGCAAATCTGCTGGGTCGACCGCAGCCTGAATCTCACGACACCTTGTTCTGATCATCTCGGATATGCTTGTACGGGCTCGTTTGCGCTTTGAAGGAAGTAGCATCAGCTCCTCCTCGTCATTCCAGACGCTTAAATTCGCGGCAGCAGACCCGAATTTTGGCGGCCCCAGAGCCGGTTTCGTCGCTTCACCTATTGGAAACATGGGTGAACTCTGTTCTTTTGCTACAAATATCCTCTTTTTGCCTGTAGGGGTCGCGACATTCGTGATGTCACGTCCAAAAACGCGTCCCGACCCAGTGCCATTGCCCTTTTTATCACTGCTATCGTCACCGAAGAAATTATTGGGCGAGTGGTGCATAGAATTGGCAAACTGCGGATGTCTGCGCTCAGCTGCTGCGCTTTTGGGAGTTCGAAATACGGGTCGTGACATGAAGATGAGTATGTGTCTAGTCCACGCGTGTTTACTTTGAGGTTTGGATTTCGTAAGCCTAGCACGTGACCCGGACAAATTCTGAAATTTTTCAACTTTCCGAAACGAGCGCTGGGTAGCCTTAAACCTAGTATTACTTGTGGAGCCAAATCCAGCTTTTCTAAAATAACTAGACACATTTTTTTTTATTATAAATGACGAATTGCAATAACTAATGGCCCCCCTGCTGAGAAAGAATTCTTTTAAGTCATGCTACGGCTGTGGGCTGGCTCAGTTGCCAAGCGCGCGGTGTATCGCGCACATGAACGGCAAATCCGACATGTGCACATCCTTGATGGTAAAAAACTTTCTGAAAAGCTGCGTGAGGAACTCCGTAGCGAAATAAGTGCGGTACGCGAGCGTTTTGCAGCATTCACGCCCAAGCTGGCAATTGTTCAGGTTGGCGATCGCCCTGATTCAACCTCTTATGTACGTTCTAAGATGCGGGCAGCTCGTGATTGTGATATAGATGCCGAGCTTATCCATCTGAACCCTGAGATTAGCGAACGCGAGCTGCTCCAGCGTCTCAAAGAGCTCAATGCTGATTCCTCCGTGCACGGAATTCTCGTCCAAATGCCAGTCCCCGGACACATCAATCCTGAGAACATCAACAAGGCGATCTCTCGTGTAAAAGATGTCGATGGATTTGACAGCTATAATACTGGGGAACTTGCAAAGCGTAGTGGCCATCCGCAATTCGTGCCTTGCACTCCCCACGGCATTATGGAGCTACTACGAGAGGCCAACTGTGAACTTCGTGGTAAGCTGGCGGTAGTTATCGGTCGTTCAGATATTGTGGGTAACCCTATAGCGTATTTGCTGCGTAGAGCCGACGCAACGGTTATTCACTGCCATCGCTACACCACGGATCTTCCTGACTTGGTGAAAACGGCAGACATCGTTGTTGCAGCGGTTGGAAAGCCTGGCTTCGTCAAGGGTGATTGGATCAAACCTGGTGCTATTGTTGTTGATGTAGGTATCAACCATATTCCCGACTCGACCAAAAAGAGTGGCCGGCGTCTTGTGGGCGACGTTGACTTCGCCTCCGCAGCCCTGAAAGCGTCAGCCATTACGCCTGTACCTGGAGGAGTAGGGCCTATGACGGTTGTTATGCTGATGCACAACGTAGTACGCGCGGCTAAGCGCTATTATGCCAATCGTTCGGCAACTCATGTCAACCTCACACCGATCAAAATAGAGTCACCGGTTCCGTCTGATATCGAGATTAGCCGTTCTACGCTGCCCAAACCTATTGGACAGGTTGCCGAGGAAATGGATCTGCTTGACGCAGATTTCGAACCTTACGGACGCTTCAAAGGCAAAATTGATCTCACGGTTTTGGACCGGTTGAAGGATCGCAAGAATGGCAAGTATGTACTTGTGGCTGGCATCACCCCAACGCCTCTAGGTGAAGGAAAGTCAACGACCACAATGGGGATAGCTCAAGCTATGGGCCACCTAGGCCGTCAGTCTGTAGCCACACTTCGCCAGCCGTCAATGGGACCGACGTTTGGTATCAAAGGTGGCGCTGCAGGTGGTGGATATGCCCAGGTGGTACCAATGGATGAGTTCAACCTTCATATTACCGGTGATATCCATGCTGTTTCTGCAGCTAATAATCTTCTCGCGGCAGCCATAGACACGCGCATGTTCCATGAGGCAACTCAGACAGATGCTGCTTTATTGAAGCGCTTGACCCCTGGCGGAAAGCTGAACGCCGTCATGAAACGACGATGGTCAAAACTGGGACTGCCAGAGGGAGTGAAGGCAAATGATCTCGACGATGCAGCTATTCGCAAACTAGTCCGACTAGATTTCGACCCCGACACTATTACATGGAAGCGAGTTGTGGACTGTAACGATCGTCACCTCCGTGGAATTACTGTAGGAGAGGGTCCAGCTGAGAAGGGGCTGACTCGTGCCACTGGTTTCGACATATCGGTCGCTTCGGAGTGCATGGCAATCCTCGCACTCGCCACAGATCTGTCTGATTTGCGCCGCAGGCTCGCTCACATTGTTGTCGCATCTTCAAAATCCGGTGATCCGATAACAGCCGATGACTTGGGTGTAGCTGGTGCGATGGCTGCATTAATGAAGGACGCCATTAAGCCAAATCTGATGCAGTCCCTCGAAGGCTCTCCTGTACTTGTACATGCCGGTCCGTTTGCAAACATATCTATAGGTGCATCCTCAGTAGTAGCTGACAAGGTTGCACTCAAGATCGTTGGAACTGACGCTTTCCGCGCGGAGCCAGGATTTGTGATCACAGAATCTGGATTCGACTTTACAATGGGTGGAGAGCGCTTCTTTGACATCAAATGCCGGTCCTCAGGATTGGTTCCAGACTGTGTGGTGATTGTTGCCACGGTTCGTGCTCTGAAGCTGCATGGCGGTGGTCCTGATGTCAAGCCCGGTGCGCCATTGCCGCGTGAGTACCTGGAAGAAAATGTCGAGCTCGTCCGTGAAGGTGCCAAGAACCTCCAGAAGCAGATCGAGAATGCTTTACAGTTTGGAAGGCCGGTCGTTGTTGCAATCAATCATTTCTTGCACGACACCCCTGCTGAACACGCCATTATCCGCGACGCCGCCCTCGCCGCCGGTGCCCGCGACGCAGTTGTCTCGAAACACTGGGCTGAAGGCGGTGCCGGTGCAGTGGACCTTGCCCGTGCTGTCGTTCGCGTGACAGAGGACGAAGTCGTGGAACCGGCTCCGTCTCTCAATTTGCTCTATGAACTTGATAATACTACTGCCAAAGAGAAGCTAGAAGCAATTGCGAGGAGAATGTACGGTGCTTCCGGCGTCGAGCTGAGTCCGATAGCTCAAGCTAAGCTAGAACAGTACACAGCCCAGGGCTTCGGCCACCTCCCAATCTGCATTGCGAAGACACAGTACTCGCTCTCGCATGATCCGAAACTGCGCGGCGTACCCACTGGATTCGTGATGCCGATACGTGATATCAAGGTGAGTGCTGGTGCAGGCTATCTCTATGCCCTGGCAGCAGAGATCATGACCGTGCCCGGACTGCCCACCTTGCCGGGCTATATGAATATTGAGGTCGAAGATGATGGTACAATTCAGGGGATGTTCTGATCTGATGTTGAATGTTCTTTTGCCATTTATTAACCTGTCTAGAAGAATAGTTAATTAATTAATTACTTGCAACCATGCCTGGAATAATGTGAGCGGTCATTTGCGCGAGACTCGCCCGCCGGCTGAGTAAAAGAGATCAGACTTACCGTCCTGGTACGAGGGCTCAGTGGCATCGTGATAATGAAGTTAGGAAAACTTGGAGATCTTCATATTGCTCGGATCTCACGTACGAGCAATGGAATGTTTGCTGGGCGTCATCTCCCTCGGGAAAAGCTGGCTGACCCCCGATGGATGGCGCTGCTCGAGCTCGAGAGTCCTCCGGACGACGGTCTCTATATCCCAAGATCGCAAGTTCGCAACGGTAATGCACCAGCTGCAAAAAGTAAGGAGGGATCCAAGTCATTACCCGTTCGGGTGCTCTATAATATAGCGAAGGCTGCAGCTACATATGACGCCCAAGCTGATGCAAGAATAAAGGCTAAGGCAAAGTCTACAATTATCCCAAAACAAACACCTTCGCAGCTAAAGACTAAGCCGCCGTTGAAAGCTACAGGGCTTGGTGAACTCACAATCCCGCCGGACTGGAATGATTTATCCCCAGACAGCGAGGCCCAGCTCTTGGGAGTAGAGCAGGTTCCACTTAGAGGAAGCGTGACGGTAATAGGCGCCGGAATATCTGGCCTTGTGTTCTCGTGGATTTTGAGCCGTGCTCGACCGGATATCCACATTCGTATAGTGGATTCGAAGCATGAAGTTGGAGGGTGGATGCACAGTGTTATCGACGAAGAGCACGGTCAAGTAATTGAAAGCGGACCACGAACTCTGCTGCCATCACATCCCGGCACAGAAGTGCTACTCCGCATTCTGCGAGAGCTCGATGCCCTTGACTTGGTAGGTGGCGTCCCTCGAGATGCAGCAACTAATCGCAAGGGGCTGATTTTTGACGATAAGGTCGTCACCATGCCACAAAGTTTCAGCGAGAGCTTGAAATTCTTGTCTTCAGCTCCAATTATGAAAGGAGCGCGCTGGCGCCTCCTCAAAGATTTCTGGACGCCGCCGCGTTCTCGGAATATCGACGACGAAAGTGTCCACCAGTTCTTTGCCCGCCGATTAGGTCCACTTCTTGCAGACCGCATGCTAAGTGCCATCATGCGCGGAATTTACGGTGGAGATGCTCGCAAATTAAGCGCCCGTTCCGTTGCACGTCTCGGGAAGCTATACTATCTTGAACGTACAGAGCAGATGAGTATCCTCGGTGCCATACTCTCAGGAAGCTCAAGATTCCTTGATAAATACTCTGCGCAAGCTTTACCACTACTTTTCGATGCTGTCGCTGAGGTCACTAACTCGGGGTCGCTCAAATTAGCTGGTGGCCCATACAGCTTGCTGGGGTTTCCAAACACTGGGATCCAGGGCCTAGCGCAGGTTATTGCAGCAAACCTGAAGCGGCGTTCCAATGTTGAGATCAGTCTCGATACTCCAGTGGCAGCAGTCGTGCCCGTGAAACGCGGCACTCAAGTCGAAATTCGTTTCGCCGATGCCTCTGCAGCTCAAAGCGATGTAGTAGTGTCGACAATAGCGCAGCCTAACATTTTCCGCGAAGCAGCTTCGGAGGCGGCGACAATCCTCGATGAAGTTAGCTATACGAACATAGCAGTCGTGAATGTGTGGACGCCCGAACATATTGCGAAGGACTGGTTTGGGATTCTTGTGCCCCAAACTGAAGATAAACACAACCCTGACGGCATTCTGGGCATTATATTTGACTCGAGCGTGCAGAATGCCATGGTACCCATTGTCGGAGACAAAGCCAAACTATTTCCACACCGACATGGCTCGAACATGACGGTTATGATCGGAGGGGATCTTTGGCCTGCTGAGGGCATCAATGAAACTGAAGCTCGAGACCGTGCCCTGCGCGGCCTCAAGCGATGGGTGGGCAACTTTGACGCAGCTAAAGCAGAAGTGAATGTATCTCTCCAGCTACAATGTATCCCTCAATATCACGTTGGCCACTCTAAGCGTGTTCACGCAGTCCACGAAGAGCTGACCAGGGCTTACAGTGGTCGCGTAGCTGTAATAGGGACAACACTTGGACGTGGAGTAGGCGTAAGTGACTGTGTCGTTGACGCGTTGACGTTGGCTACACGATTTGCTGATCAGCGCAAGGTCCTTCATCCGAAGTTCTGGTTCAATCACTGGTATGCAGCAATGCGACCGGAGTACTTCGCTTAGAAAAAGATTAATGGTAGCAACTCTGAAAAACACCACTAATACATCAACTGTACATAATAAATAACGCTAGGTAACCCGATTTAGCGAACGAAAAGCAAGAATAGCACGCAGAAGACAACGACAGCTACCAGAATAAGGCTGTTACGCTTCTGTCGTACGTTAATCTTCGATATTAGTGAATTGAGCCCAGGAACCTGTCCGACTACTCGTAGAATTCGGCGCTGGACATCGCGAAGAGATGCTTGTTGCCGTACAAGTTCGGCTCTTGTCTCATAAACACGCTCCATCAATGAGTCTGCCAGGTTGTGTGAGTCGGAGATCCGCGAGCGCTCACGACCGTAATAAGCCCCTTCGTCTCCGGTAACAGCACTGCTAGCGGCCACTGTGGAGGCGCGGTGAGCCTGAATATCGCTACGGACGTTTGACAGTAACAGCTGCCGACTACGTTCCTGAGATATCTCGCTTGTGAGTCGTCGCAGAGTTGCACGGTGATCATCTAGAACTTCTGCTGCTCGCTGTGCCTGTTGTAGTGCAGTTGTAGCAGCGCCTGGTACATATGCGGCCTGGAAGAGGCCGTCGACAACGGCTGCTCGCTCATCGATGTTTGCTTGAATCTGTTCGCTTAAAGTCGAATCTACAGTAGGTGTTTGTACAAGTAGAGAATATTCGTGCAGAAGCCGATCTCCCTCAGCTTCAAGTGCTCGAGCCTGGCCCGTCGTTTGGCCGCCTACCTTTGACATAGCTATGCCGCTTACTACGAGTCAGCTGAAACCGGCTTGGGATGCCCACAGCTGTGCCCACAGCTGCAGTATTGAATAATGAGCGTATTGAGGTAATCGAATATGAGCGTGGAGATAGCTCTGCAACTGTTGATCTGCCAGCCTCTGGTTCCAAACGAGCATTGGACAGCAGTGCTTCCAGCAATGACCCACCGAATGCGCAATCGCCAGCAGTCAAAATCCCGCGAAGAACAGCGTCCGTCGTCAAAAATACAGTTTATCTCAATAACCTCAACGATCAAATCAGCATATCGGACTTGCGAACATCCCTTTACTTACTTTGCAGTCAGTTTGGACATGTAATAGCCATCAATGCTCACAAGGCTCCACGGATGCGAGGACAGGCGCACGTCGTGTTTGCTCACAGCACATCTGCTGCTAAGGCCCTTGGAGATCTTAGTGGATCAGAATTTCTTGGAAAGCCCATCCAAATCTCGTGGGCGCGCTCAGAATCAAAGCGATTCCGTGCGCTCGAGAGCCACTTAAAACGTACATAGCCTAAACGCGAATTCCTACACCGTGGCCAAAATATTGCAACCAGAGGAACCAGTCACCTCTAGCGGTGAGGGCGACATTTGTTCCTTCAGTGACGATAGAAGAGTCAGTCATGTTACCGCAAGGGCCGTCGGCGGCGCTGCTTCCTGCAACATCCCTGAGCCAATCGCGTGTTCGACAGGGATGGACACTGAGTGTCGGCAGCCCTGTGATCGGGTGCTCGACGGCGCTTATCCAGGGTGCAAATTCAGCCTCAATATTGAGCAAGCATATAGCCTCGGCTGGTGTAGCTGGACGCTCGTCAGTATATAATGTAAGATACAACACCGGCACATCTGGATCAGCAGGCCAAGGCACAACAGAGTATATGACGCTGGGATAATGCTGAATTATGTCCACATAGCTGCCATGAGCATCGAATTCCACAGCACGCTGCCGAAGACAGGAAATTAACGATTCCATCCATCCTAACCCTGCTTACGCGCCCGCCCAGTGAGCTCTTAGCCGATTCGAAGCTGTTGTTCTTAAATTAGAGGTCTCCCTTGGACGTAATGAATGCTTATATCTATCGTATGTAAATATTACTCTCTCAAGAAAGCGAAAAAGAAAGTTAACAAGCAAAAGCAGGTATATTGGCATCCTGTCTGTTTAACGACCGTCTGAACAGTGGTAGTACTTGAAAATGCTGTCAGGTTTCTGATCTAGTTGACTGTGGCGTTTACCTACTTTCTCGTTTAATATCTCGTATGTTAAGGATCGCACAACGAATATAGCAGGCTTTCATTCGACGCGCGCGACTGTAGCATTACGGATCTGGTCGCTAGAGAGCCACACCCGATAACTGTGCTACAGATCTGAACGCAAGCCTACGCGGAGTTTAGCCCATCCATTGGTTAGTGTCCTATAAATTACATTTTACTGACTGCATCTTGCGCTTCATTCATGTACAGGTAAATACCAGTCAGCTTAAGGCGACATAACCAAACGGGGGTTGTGCCTTTTAAAGGAGATTCTTGGCTCGCAAAAGCTCTGCAATGAGGATGCCCGAGCCTGCAGCACCTAGGACAGTGTTATGACTCAAAGCAACGAACTTGACATCATGTACATCATCGCTGCGAACGCGGCCGACACTAACTGTATAGCCTCTTCCAGTATCGCGATCAAGACGCGGCTGAGGGCGATCAGGCTGCTCGAGGACGACAATAGGGTTTGTCGGAGCTGATGCACAACCGAGTTCTGTAGCTTCGGACTTGTACTCGCGGAAAGCTTGTGCTACTTCCTCAGGCGTGGGTTTCTTCGAAGACTGGAACTCTACGCAAACAGATGCTGTATGACCATCAATAACCGGAACTCGGGTCGTGGTAGCCGAGATCAACATTTCCTCTTTGGAAATTTCTAAAAATTCACCCTCTGAGCTCACTTTGCCTAGAATCTTACGAGGCTCATTTTCCAGCTTGTCCTCCTCTCCACTGATGTACGGCACGATGTTATCCAGAATGTCCATGCCACCAACACCAGGGCTAAAACCAGCGCCAGATATGGCTTGTAGAGTTGTCAACACAATTTTGGAGATGGGCCCAAACTTGTCCTGCAGCGCTCGTAGCGGTGGGGCAATCGTAGCTGTCGAGCAGTTTGAGATGCAGACATGGATTCCGCGCTTAGGATTCCTCTCTTTGATTTTAGCCAGGGCATCTAAATGCTCGGGGTTTGCTGTAGGAACAACAAGAGGGACACTGGGGTCCTGTCGGTAGTTGCGAGCATTGGATACAACATTGATTCCATGCTCAACAAAAGCGCTTTCTACTTCGCCAGCTACCGAGCTATCAAGGCCACTGAAAACAACGTCGCAATCAGTAAAATGTACAGGCTCGCATTCATGCACTATTATCCCTGCCGCAGATCCAGGGATTTGCGCAGTCTGCTTCCAGGCTGTTACATTTGCATAAGCTTTGCCAGCACTGCGCGAGCTTGCACCCAACGCAACTATTTCGAAGCCATGGTGTTCGCTCAGAAGCAAAATAAAACGCTGACCTACACTGCCGGTAGCTCCGAGAACACCGGCCTTCAACGGGCTTGCGGACTGTGACATTCCTGAGGCTGGTATGACTCACCAAGTCGAAGTATCGGTATATATCTCTGTTGCCGCGAGTCACGTGCATGGAGCGAGCCATCCAGAGAACCGACAGTGACGCTCTCGACTCGAAGCTGGCAGCCGTGAGCAAAGGATACTACTCAGATGCGTATCTCTCTGATTTAGAAGTACACACACCTCGCCCACGGCTTCCACTTATCAACATTGGCACTTACTGTCGCGTCATTGCTATTGACCGCCTTGTTGAACAGTTCCTTAATGCAACTCGGGACGCACCAAGGCGCGCAATCATTTCGCTAGGGGCTGGTTCGGACTCAAGACCGTTCAACGTGCTCAGTAAACGGCCAGCAAATCTCGTATATCATGAAGTGGACTTCCCGGTAATGATACAGAGAAAACAACGACAAATAATGTCTAGTGCCAACATCAGAGAAGCAATTGGACTAGGAGAGACTTCTTTGTATGCAGACACAGCAACATATCGTCTCCATGGTGTTGATTTACGTTATATTTCCGACTATAAAGGGTTTGGCCTGCAATCCGACGAACCGATACTTTTGTTGAGCGAATGCTGCTTGTGCTATCTGAAACCTAAAGATTCGCAAAACGTCTTGCAGACATTTAAAAGTTACAGCAAGTTTCTTAGCGTGGTGCTCTATGAGCCGATTGGTCGAGGGGACGCATTTGGCAGCGTCATGGCCGAGAATCTTGCGCAGCGCGGGTTAAGTTTACCAAGCTTTGAGTTATGGTCCACAGAAAAGGCCCAAATTCAAAGGTTGCTAGATTTAGGGCTCAATCAACCGAACGCAGTGTCTCTAGATGTCGTGTATAACGACTGGATATCAATCGAGGAGCGAGCCAGAATTCGGAGAATCGAACTCTTAGACGAGGTCGAAGAAATGCTGCTTTTGTTGAACCATTATTGCATTGCTTGGTCGCTACCATTAACATCATAAAATCCCTCGATGCGCTGAGGAGTCGTGCTCAGGGCCATAACCTTGTATGTCTTACCCATCGCCTGCGGGTCGACAAGACGCTCATAGGCTTGAACGACGCGTTGGCGGGCGTCATCAGATTTTTGAGCTCCGTGTAAAATTGTGGTGCGCGCACCAATGCCCATCCTATGTAGCCAGTCGCGTTGAGTCACCGGCCCTTGGACATAAAGCCCTTTGCTGGATGCAGTCTCCGCAAGTGCCCTGAAGTCCACGTCTGCAGTGAGGTCAGCGTCACCCGGCTCAACGTCGAACGCTGACTCTTGGTGGTGATGCCTAAATGCGCGCAGAGTATTGATAGGAATCGTCGCCGCTGGGCCGTAATCCATTATCAATGCACTGCCAGTGTTTTGCCGTAGAATGTCGCTCAGCTGTTTAGTTATCTCCCATGCTTCGGGGCAAACTTCTATTTGTGATCCTAGCGGTAATTTTGAGTACCTGATCTGATTTGCTATCGTTGCACTGAGCGCAGGATTGAGTCCGCCTAGTACCGGCACAAATTTTCCATCAACGACATCCACGACATGCTCCTCCCACCCCTTGGCGGTCAGTTCAAATTTGTGGATTGGCAGGGCGTCAAAGAATTCGTGAGCTACAACAAATGTTGGAATACCGTCTTTTGAGAGCTCCGAAGTATTCCCTGACCACTTTAGATCGAGGCCAAAAGGTTCAAGAGAGCTTTTTTGACGCTTCCGCAGCTCGGGGCTCGCCTCCACAAGCTGTATATCTTGTAAAGCCTTGAAGAACTGCGGAAACGATCTCGCTGCCCGCAGCAGATCTGCCATCAAGGTGCCACGGCCGGGACCGAGCTCTGCAATCCTGATAGAGCTGGGTTTTCCCAATGCCATCCATTGCGTGACCAAGTTTATACCTACAAGCTCTCCAAACATTTGCGAAATCTCAGGCGACGTTACGAAATCGCCTTTAGTGCCGAGCGGGTCTCGCGTTATATAGTATCCATGCTCTGGATGGGTCAAACTTTGCCGCATGTACGTAGCTACAGGAATGGGCCCCCGAAAACGGATCGCATTCTGCAGCACTTCCCTTAGCGGTCCCATGAGTAGCGTCGCTGCTTACGCATATTTTGAAATTTCCACCCTTAAATAACGTCGCCCAGAAGTGTTCGGTGGATCTGTTAAAGCTACAGACTAGAATTAAATTTATTATCAAAAGCATTTCTCAACAGCACGCGCGATTGATTGGCGTACCTATAGTGTCCCAGCTGAAAAAGAAGTATCCTATAAGCTGGCCCAGGAACATACATATCAAGATGTAACCATTATAGTACATGGCCATAAGCATGAATAGATACGAAGCACCAAAGTCTACGGCATGTAAGAATGCTCGTATAATTTGTTTCCACCATGCAATCTGTACAAGTGACGCACCAGTTATGTCTCGAGAGCTGAAGAACGCGGGCGCACGTGATGATTTTTGCATACTGCGGTCAACGGGTACCTGTTGGCAGCAGTTTTCCTGGCCGTCTACGGTTAATGAAGATTCAGAGTCAATAGAAGGCCCGGTGGAGGTCTGATCCAGCCATTTCTTGAGCAGATATCTGTCAAGTTCACGGAACATCCGTAGCCATGCCTGAAGAAGTACTCCCCAGGCAACCACGGAGATACAGGTTCCGGCGAAGTCGCCAGCAGTGCGGACGTGCCAGGAGTTTGAAATAAAACAAGCATCTATAGTATACCAGTTCCAGAGCATAGAGATCTTACAAGCGCCGGGCTTACTGCTCATACTGCCCATACCGCTCATACTGCTTTTAGCAGTACTGGTCGCCATCGCAGTAGAAGTAGCAGTCGATGCCATCTTAGCGCTCATAGATGCCATTCCCGAGGACATGGAGGCCATGGCCGATGACATTGAAGCCATGGCCGTCGACATACTACTGGACATGGACATAGAAGTTGCAGACATCTCCATGGCACTCGTGGTCGACATTCCAGACATGTCTGCCATATCAGACATAGACATTATTTCTTACGAAATAACTGCTGCCAGAACTTGGGAATAAATGCAAAAATCAATCTGCTCTGCAATACACTCAGATGCAGGATATGATGTGCGTATCGGGAGCGAATGAGCTAATTAGATGTTTATCCGAAACTTATAGATCCATCCTTGACCTGGGAGATACGCTATAAAATTGCAACATGGCGAATGTAAATGTTCCTCGGAGCCGTCATATATCTTAACTCTTCCGCCACTGGAACACAGATTGCTGGAAGCCGAAAAACTCACATTGGGCGATGAGTTGTTTGGGGTTAGGGTGATATGCTTAGTGTCATATGCTTAGTGTCTATAGTGGGTTTCGAAGATGAAATTGTAGGAAGAGCTGATCAGCACCTGTATGCGGCTAATTTCTCGCAGGTTTCCCCTTGGTTGATCCTTTCCTTCATCTTTTTGATGACATCACTGGAATATGATATATGGAGCCTTAAAGATTTCGTGACTCTGTATATGAATTTGGTCAACAAAATACTTTAGGAGAGGACGACGCTGGGTTAAGTATCAATCACATTCGGTAAACTCTCTGAACTATCCTATGCGATGTCGCAACTGTGCATGGTGATGCCTTTGCCCACTTGACACAGCGCACTCTAATTGCTCTTGTCACTACAATGGAGCCTCAAAAAGCTGATCACCCAAAGAGCTCGTCATTCAAAGTGCTCATCCGCAAAAGGCTCATCAAATGACTTATAATATTCGAAATACTGAGCATCTACTGCCGTGCAGGTCGAGAGTTACATCATCACTGTCTCGGTGGTGGGGGGGAGGGGGGAGCTGGAAGTATGCGAGCAGAAAAATAATTATCGCAAGGCGCATGCGGCGTTATAATATCCAGACTCCCCCGTCAGCGACCCAGCGCTGGTAAGCCATTTCAGGATATTTTGCTGATCGAAATATTTTGCTTTTCTGTAATTAAATTGCCCAAGCTACGCGCAGTCTTCCTGTGCATTTAATTACTTCATTACTAATGTATCCGTAAGTCGGAATCGCGGTAACAACACTCTGAAGACAGAGACGCGTGGCTGTTCACAGGTACATTTAGCTCGGCTGCACGCTGATCAACTTGGCCAAGCAAGAGATCTTCTCAGACGTCTCATATCCAGCTTTAAAAAGTAACTGAAGTTTGGTATGAATACCGGTCGATCGCCCCCAACTTCTAGCCGACCGCCGGCACGAGGTCTCACCGGAAGACAAGGATCGCATCAGCCTGGCTACGGTCATCAACTAGGATACCACCAGCCGGGAGCAGCGCGCTCATCATCGGGTTACGACGTACATAAAGAGCTGCCATCAATTCCCGCGAGCAGCGAAATGGCTCTTGCTCAGCAACTAGAGCAGACACTGGTCTTATTGCGCAGCGAACATGAAAGATTTGAGCAGGCGCAGACCGCAGCGAAAACGTACTTCACGAAATATGAACGATCTGTTACTGTACAACGTCATCTAGAGGACGAGATCGTGGCTAGGGACCGCGAGATAGCCGATCTGAAAGAACAGTCAAGAATTCAACGAAAGTCAAAGCATGACATCGAAACAGAGCTAGCACAGCAAACTGCTGATTTCATCAATGGACAATCACGATACCTGGATACAATAACTCAGCTCAACGACGAGGTGGCCAATCTCAGGCAACAGAAGGAAGATCTTACTTCACAGCTTGCGAAGGCCAATTCTGCTGCTCAGTTGGCTAAGCAACGGGCTGTATCTGTTGGCGCCATGAAAGAAATGAAGCCAATTCGTGCAGACAATGTTCAAGCAGCTGCCGATGAACTCGAGCATCATCAAAATACGGTTCTAATCAAAGAGCTGCTTGCGCGGCATGAGAGCATTTCTGAGGAGATATCGCAAGTACGCCAAGTCAACACGCGGTTGCAGGAAGAGAATGAAAATTTCCAGTATCTCTTGGTAGAGCAAACTATTAGTGACACTGTGAACATGAATGGAGATATTTCCGCACAGTCCTCATCCTCTCAGTTCTCAGGATCTTCAGAAATAATGGTTCAGACCTTGGAAGCTGATATTTCTGATAGAGGTGAATGCGAGACAGCGCAGATAAATATCCCTACCGAAGTGGATAAGCTCAAATTCGAAATCCAATCATTGACAAACTACAATAAGGCCCTACGGGTCTCACTAGAGCGGCTGGTGCACCGATTGCTTGATGATAAGAGCTTTTCAAGCGTGATAGAGGAGTCACTATCAGCGCGGACGATTAACAAGTTCAACTCCCGCGTCGCTTCTTCATACGAGACACAACGCCGCCTATCAATGATCTCCCCGGGTGTGGTCAGAAATGATCCAAATCTTGTAAGTTCCATGATATTCAACGCTCAGTTTACTGGCAACGCAAGTCGCCGTGCGGTGTCTCTTGGCATTGACTCTGAGAAGCCGCCATCATCTTCAGGGTCATCAATCGCACTTCGTTGGCCAAGTGGCACGCGCCCGAGGTCAGGAAATTCGAGTAGGTCGGCGTCGGGATCTACTGCAGGATCCACACTATCGCGGAGTACAACGCCTACGGAGGAGGATTGGATAATTGAGTTACCAAAGCGCGTGAACTCTCAAAAAGGGCTCCGTAAACTTGAGCTCTCCGACTAGCTGCTATTTATTCCATTATTTATTTATTTCGGTCGTCGGTGCTCAAAATTTTCCGGCGACGTAATTGAATCGTTCTACGATCTCAGGCTCGCTGTCGCCTGTTTGATAGCTACAGTTTTTTTAGGCTTACTCTAGATCGTGTCCCACCGCTGAACCAGACCTACGTCATCGCCGCGCGTGGGGGATTATTCATACATTGACACAAGCTTATATCACGGTTAGTTGAAGCCAGTCCCCCCCCACCAAGTACTTTCCTCCCTTTATTTGCCACTGCAGGGTCAAGATTGCGGAACTTATCGGTGAAAGAAGGTTGGAAAACCTACTAGATCTTTTTTGGTGAATTTGATCTAACAATATTTTATCATTACTATTGAGGCAAGCGCTGATTTCCATAACATGGCCAGCAACCAGGAACCTTCGCCTCCCGAGACATCCACGAACCATCTCACGTCTGCTAAGCCGATTCCAATTACTTCAGCTCGTCGAGAGCCGCCTCAGAGCCCTCAATCGGGCCTTTTTGGCTGGCTAGGGAGCCTTGCATCGCCGCCACCTGCACAGCGAGCGTCGTTCTCTGGACTGACTGCGACGAAGCCTTCTCTCGATGACTCAATAGCTCTCCAATCGCAGAATTCAGTGGCACAACCAGTTCCGCTTACGCGGGTTCGATCTCGGAAAGATTCCTCCTCGCTCTCTCATGACGAGGCTCTCAACATCAGCCGCGCGAATCAATCATTGAGTCCTCGTATCATTGAGTCGCCATTCACAGATCCTTTGGATACTCCAGTCACCAACTATGCAAAATCTCCTACATCAGCAACCACAAGACGGTCACGTAGTAATTCCAAATACGACAAACTCGGATTGATGGCCGCACATTCTGGTGGCCCATCTTCATTTTAAACTCTGAGAGCATACATCAGGAAGCATGCATATTCATTCCGGTAAATTCTAAATTTCTTTTGGTAAATTTTATTTCTATCAGCAAGGCCCTGCGTGGCTGTTCGCCTTGAACTCTAGTCTATTGCTCTAGTCGGCAACCTTCCTAATTGGGGGGCATGACGTTCATGCCAAACAAAGAGCAAAACTTGTGCGCTTTACCAGTTTCTTTGTGATGAACAATGCCAGCTCTGACTAGTGCTGTAGTGGCTCTGTTACGCCACGATCAGGGAGAACAGCGTACGTTCACAGTATCCCCTCACGGAGATACCCACTCTAACCTGCTATGGTCCACTCCGACAACTACAAATGAGTCACCGTTTAGCTCTAGTGGTTATGTGCGCTCACCCAATAATTTGCCATTGCCAACTAGTACGGCCCCTGCGCCCGATTGTGTTAGTTGCTCAGAGCTGCCAGATGTATGTCCTCTCTTGTGCGACGCAGAGTCTACCTGTGTCATTAGCACACAGACATGTGAGAAATGTCCAGAGTTCTACTGTAGATCTCTTAAAGACTCCACTCAACTTGGTTTGGACAAACCGCTTGCGATAGAAGCTGAGGAATCGATGGCCGCAAGTTCACCCACACCGACCTATGTACCAGTGGACTCTGCTGGCCGCACTGGTAAAGAGTTTACTGCTGAACGTGGCGCTGCAATTGGTGGCATCATCGGTGGTGTACTCGGGCTTGTCCTTGCAAGCATCATAGCGTGGTATATTGTCAATAGGTACGTGCGGAACAAGAGAGACAGGGATCGCGACGAGGCAGAAGCAGCAGCAGACAAATGGGCGACTAAAGATCCTTTCCGTCGTCGACGTCGCACATATCATATTGACAATGATGGGCCAACTACGTACGATGATGGTTCGGGTTCGACATTTGTGGATATTGAGCACGCCGCTGCCCTTCAGTCCAGAAAGCCTACTGAGCGAGATGCAGTATCTAGTCCACAAAATACTGAGGTTTCGGGCACAATTTACTTCCAGCGCCGCCCTGACGTGGGATATCCTCGCCCCGCCCCGCCTCCACCTGCTGCCGCCTCCGCCAGTTACGGTGACAACACTGGGCAGGCGAAGATATCACCGCAGGCAGTATCACATCAAAGTGTAGCATCCAATTCGAGAGGTTTGTGGCAGGAAAGGGCAATTTCGACATCCTCGCCTTATGATGCTCTGGTGGACTTCGACATGGAGGTAGCGGTAGATTTACCCACACTAGATGCCATTCGAGACGAAAGCCAAAGAGCCAGCTCATCTACACTTGCTGAAACAAATATAACAGCAGCTGAAATCGCGAAAAATCAAGATAATCAGTCGTCTGAGCATACAAAGATTCGCCATTCACATTCATCATCGGAGGTTTCCGGTCGTAGTCGCATGCATGGGCTCACTCGATTATTCGGCCGAGACCACGGACACGAAATAGACAGAACGAGCGGCAGTGCGGCTAAAAGCTCACCTAGTGGAAATGCTAATGAAACGCGGCAGCGAGGAAGCACTCACATGTCTGAGATGTCGTCGGAAGGGCCCAGTATCCAGGTGAGCATAGACAGGACTACTACGAACTCATTCAATCCGGCAAACGAAATTGACCTTTCCCGTATAACTGTATTTTCATCCACTGGCGATGAGCCGGAATCATCATTTGATATCTCTGAAGCAACTCGAAGCACCACGTTCCATGCTCTACGTGATGCTAACCCATTCGCAGACTATACAGAACAGCACAACCATGGGGATCTTGCTCATAGTTCATTCGGATCAGAATTAAGTGCCGGTGATCTGAATGAGTTCTCAGCTTATGCTGCTGCTGTTAGCACTTCATCCGAAGACAATCAAATCTCCTTTCCTGCCATATCCGCCAACTCAAGCATCACAGAACCTCAGCGGGCACAGTCGTCGGCATTTCCTCCAGCAGGGACCCTTCCTCCAGGAAATCAGAATCCAATGGCCTCCATGTCAACGCTGATATTCGAGGACAGTGCAAGATTGCCAGCTGTGACCTCTGCTGCCTTCCAAGCACGTCGTGTATCTAAAGCCCTGCGCAAGCCAACTGCATCGTCAACGAGAAATTCAAAAGAAGAGAAAGGACTGGACACATCATATAGAGTACAAGAACAGCCGAAAAATGCTCAGTCTCCCTCGATTCCGCCGCGGCGCTCCCCCAGGCTAGGGGGCGCCACAAACCCCTTGGAATCTCAGCGTTTTTCTGAATGTGAGAAGAAAGCCAGAATATCCACCAGTGTTCCTGCATTAGGTCCTAGTAATGCACCGATTCGTCCTGCTTCTCTTCGAAGCGTGATGCCTCCTCCGCGACCACCCAGGCCAGAGGTTTCCCCTTTCGACAGCGATTATCTCCAAGAAGAGCTCATTGCAGATAAAATCGTACCATGTGAAACTCAGATGACAAGTGCTAGAGAAAGCTTCATTGACACTGAGTCGTTGACCGGTGAGAACTCACTCAAGCTGCGCCAAACCCTTATTCGTACTAGCCATGTTCCTCAGGTAGAGGCTGGTCCCAGTATGAATCAGAGTAGCCCTAGCAGTATTTTCTCTGACGGAACACAACCAAAAGCGTTGTATCTTGGGCGTCGAATAAGTATTCCCATGGCCGATCCTGGAAATTGCGAAGTAGCGCCCCTCCGCCGTACTTCTCGACTAAGTGAGTACAATGAGATCAGTCCCGAGTCAACTGCAATGAATAGACACAGTTCAGCTGCTATTTCTGTGACCAGTAGTATATACGAAGCGTGAGCAAAGCCGAGTTATTATTAGTTATATCGTTCATGCTCGCGAATTAGGTTTGACATCTGTAACATGCAGAAATTATCTAGTGATTTTGCGAACTTATGTGGAGGGCAGGTAATATTGACTCGTTACCATTTTAGATACACACGTTTGCACTTCAGAAGGTATATATACTCCGAGAAGATAATCTCAGGTGATTGAAGGCTGTCTGATCGCTATTTTCCTCTTGTTCTTGTGCCACAATGACGTTTCACCCACAGACGTCGTCAGCAAAATTGATAACTCTGAAACGCACTGGGGTAGCTGGAGATGCAGCGACATCACAATATCTTACAGTACTCCCCTCGCAGGAATTCGCAGGTGGCTGGAAAAGAATGGACTCTAGTGGTGTTTCCAGCAGTAATGGCGTGGGTAATACCCACGGAGAAGATTCAGGAACCCCGAGACAAGCTGCCAGCTCTGCACATGAGTCCTGGGTCCGCAGCACTGTTCTGGGGTGTCTACTGGGCGGCGCGGGAGGAGTATTCTTGATTGTGCTCATTGTCTATTGTTTCGTGCGACCATGGCGCAGAAAAAGTGCTAAGACATCACCCGAGAAAGAGCTGGACGAGATCAGAACACCACCTTCCAAATCTCAATCGAAAAATAGGCCGACGACGCCATCACCCATCTCTGGTCGTCATTATTTTGCGATGCGTCCCCTGCCAGGAGAACCCCGCCCAGCGCCGAAAACGCCTGAAATACCCCCATATCCACAGAATCCTGTAGATCATGAAATTGCCTATGCTGTGTCGCCTAGCGATTCGCACCACCAGATAGCGCTAGTACCTGCTGAGACGCGGCGTAATTTCCACGAGTGGGCAGCGGTCTCATCAGGGCAATCTCAGTTAGACATACGAGTGAACTCGCCGAATACTGATCCGAGGCAACAGTTGCAAAGGCAGGAGGAGCTAAGGTCGTCACCTCCCCCCCCACCTCTCCCTCGGAAAGTCCCTCCAGTTAGTGAGGCAATTCATGAAAATCCGTTTGTTTAATTTATATATTCAAATGCCCACTGAAACCTTTTCAGCCTGTGCACGAGCTTCAAGAACGGCTTTGGGTGGTCTCCCAAACTGGAAATCGAAGAAACTTTTATCGAAGTGGTGGAGTCGAACGTAGCCATCCTCAGATCCCGATGCATAGCAGGTTCCACGCGGGTGGACGCCAATACAGTTGATAGGACCAAAGTGACCACCAAGGCGCCCCAAATCGTCGGTGAAAATCTTGTGGAAGAAGTGGGATTCGAATTTCCCGCTAGCTGATGTTGTGACGTCTCTGGCATCCATACCACCACCAGCAATCACTATATCCTTGACGGGTGTTGCAGCCGCACTGTTCAACGGAACATCGCCTTTGTAAGTTTTATGCACTTCAAGAGGGCCATCAACATATAGTAAAGCCGCAGTGGCATCTCTGCTTGACGTGAGCAAGTAGGTGCGGTCCAAGCTCATCTGGAGATCGGTAACAGGCTTAGTGTGTACCTGGGTAGTAGACTCAACCTCACCTGTCGCCGCAACATACCGACTCACAGAGCCATCGCGGTGAGCAGTCATGATTCTTTTACCATCATATGCCCAGGAAGCCTGCACAAAAGGCGACCCTTGATGAACGTAGCTTGCTGTCTCCGTAAAGGTATGTGATTCCGGATCAACATTCATAATCTTAAGAGTACCTTTCTGTCCCATTTGCTCGTCTAAGACCACAAGAAGTTCGTGATTATTTAGCGGATTTAGCTCAACGAAACGAGGCGTAGACTGGCATGGGAGCTCCGCAAGCTTCTCTCCCGTCCGTAGATTCCACAGTCGTAGATTCATATCACCAGCACCAGTTACTGCCCATGACGTCGTCTCATCCAGGTCGACACTGAAGACAGCACCGGTGTGGGGTCCTAAGGTGCCAAGACGCTCGCCGTTATCAGAGTACCAAACGCTAGCATTCGTATCACGAGCTGTTGAGATGAAAATGTCGCCTTCGCGATTGAACTTGATCTGGGTTAGAGGGCGCGAATGGCCTTTGATCACAATCGGCTTCATCACGCGAAGAGGATGATTTTTCAGCTGACTCACCCAAGTAACTAGACTTCCTGCTCACATTTGGTGTCATCCTAGAATGAGAGTGTGGCACCTTACGCAGCAGAGAGCTAGCAGAAGTAAGTGTAGGTGGACGTGACAAAAACCCTGTTCTTGGGCCAAAGTCTCGGTACTGCATATGAAAAAAAATAATAAAATAGAATTATGAAACCAGATTCACCCTGAACGATGGTAATTTTTCCTGAATGAAGTTCATAGAAAACAAATAATGAATTGTATCCCGAAGCTAATAGTGATGAAGAGATCTTATCTACGAATATTTGCTCAGAGATTTAGCACCAAAATTGCCACAGCCGGTACAGCCATGATCGGGATGCTAATCTAGCCTTTTCCGCAGCAATGTCTTCGCGAAGTTGCTCGGGATCCGAGACCCGGACGCCAGTGTAGACGTCAATCTCCTCAAGACGAACATACCACCAATCGCGAGTAAATACCTTGTGGCCAACGAATAAAACGAGAATGAATGCCGATGAGAGCCATACCTCAAAGAAACTCTCGGCTTGGCTTCCGCCGTCTTTTTCTGATGGAGGAAGTTTCGACCATCCAATTGGAAAGAGTGCGGTCCAGAATTGTAGGCAGAGTACGGCAGCTGCTAGAATTGCACCAACGGCAGCCACTGTAAAGCCAGCAGGAACTGCAAAGTCAAGATCTTCAGAACCTAATCCATTTCTCTTCATCGCAAGACGGTTGCGGATGCAACAGACACATACAGACCCCCAAGTCCAAATGCCGCTCATACCACCAATTGAGTTGAGCCATGTAAACACTACTGCATATCCATCCCAGGCACATACGAACGCCAAGCAGCCAAATGTCAAAGCTAGGGCGAGGCCAACCACCGGGCGACCTTGACTGTCTACCCACATGAAGCAGCGCGGAGCGTGCCCCTGAGAACCCAAGGCTACAAGTGTGCGCGTACTGCCAAATACAGACGCATTTCCCACGGAGAACACGGCAATAATGATTACGACATTCATAATGGAAGGGAGGGCTTTTATATGGGCGTTGTTAATAGCAATAACAAACGGCGAAGCACTGGCATTTGCAGCAGTACCCAGTCGAGGGTCCGTGTAGGGCACAATGCACCCAATCACAATGACACTAACAAGATAGAATAGCAGAATGCGGAAGAATACTTGCTTGCAAGCTTTAGGTATAGCACGTCGTGGATTTACAGTTTCCGACGCGGCTAGTCCAGCGAATTCAGTACCAGAAAAAGCATAAGCGGCAACAACGAAAGATTTACAAACTCCTTTCACTCCGCTAGCAAATGCTCCTGGATGATGCCAGTATGTTCCGCCAATATACACGTGATTCGGCCCCCCGCCGCAGGCAAGTATAATCCCTACTATGATGAAGCCAATCACAGCTATAACTTTGATGGCCGCAAATATGAACTCAGCCTCTCCATATCCGCGTACACCAAACAAATTGATGAATACGATGAGTCCTAAAAACAGGGCAACCCACGCTGCTTTATTCACATTTGTAGCACCATTGTTGTCCGAGTCCCAAAACCGCAGCGTCATGGCCGCCGCGATAATTTCAGAGGGCATGGTAATAAGCCAGCCAATTGCATACGCCCAGCCAATTGCGAAACCCCAGCTACGATCAAGAAATCGCGAGTTGTACGCAGAAAAAGCACCGCTTACTGGGTAACGTGTTGCGAGCTCACCTAGAGTTTGCATAGTAGCAAATATGAGAATACCAACAAGAAAGTAACCTATGAGTAGACCCCCAGGTCCAGCAAATTGTAAAGCCGCACCTGAGGATATGAATAAACCGGCGCCAATGCTACCGCCGAGGCCAATCATCTGTAAATGTCGACTGTTCAATCGTCGTTTCAGGGGAACTTGAGTGGTAGCAGCGATAGCACGCTGAGCAGGAGTTAAGTGTTTGTCGTTGTCGATAATTTCTACAGGCTTCCAATCCATTAACCACCTGTAGATAGGGCCACCCGAGGAGAGATCGGGCAAAGTAACAACTTCGCCCTCTTCAACTTCGTAGGTGTGATCTAACGAATGCTGTTGTTTCTCTGGATCTTTTAATTGCGTGTCAAGCATTAGCGTGGAAGTCAACGTAAGTCCCTAGTAGGTATATCTAATCACTATCTTAAAAGCTCTAATATAAGCTGGCGTTATCAAAATACAACCCCAACCCATATCTCCGAAGGGCAAGGGTTAGATGGCGGTAGCACACCCCGCAGGCGCCATGAGCGGGCGCTTATTTGACCAGGTTCGTCGACTGTTCAATTTTTCTATAGATTGATGTACGAATGTTATTAGTTAGAGGAGCGACAGGTGACAGCCAGATTTCAGCGAATTCGACTATTAGCTTCTTTGGAAAGGATTCAAAATAAAACAAATTGGCTCCATTCATTCACGCACGAACCTTTGCCGCTAAAACTCGTTAAGTAATCTAAGAACTACAATGCCGCACGGACCTAGCCCTAACAGAGAGGATATCGCATAACGTATGCAGGGAGAACTTGATGACATAACAGCGGTCTCGTCGAAACGTAAAATCATGTTGCTTTTTAACTCCAACGCTTCAGATCAAATCATGACCACATGCACATGGCCGCATAGAAGACAGTATATTCACGTAAATATTACCTCGTACTAAACAAGCAAAATCTAGCCTAATCTGAACTCAACTACAATTGGAGAGCATCTTTCACAAACGCTTCTTCTTCTGCGATATGCATCGATTTCGCACCGGCAGCAACTGATGCCGACGGTTCACGACCGGCATAACGCGCATTGAAGTTGCTGTAGTTCTTAGTATGGGAGAGCATAACGCGGAGACGAGGCTCGACATAGGACCATGCGCCAGCATTGAGCGGCTCTTCTTGTGTCCAGACGATATCATCAAGGTTCGGGAATGAGTCAAGATGGTCACGCAGTTGAGCCCACGGGAAAGGATGAAGTTGCTCAACCTTGAGAATAGCACAATCCTTGATACCATTATCAGCGCGAGCCTTGTGTAGAGCCGTGAACACCTGACCAGAGCATATAATCACGCGTTTGATATCCGGCTTGTCATTGATAGTCTTCCCGAGCTCAGCATCGTCCATAACCCACTGGAATCCAGCTTTGGCATCGGTAAATTCAGCCTTGCTAGAGCGCGCAAGCGGGTGGCGGAGCAACTGCTTAGAGAACAGAAGAACGAGAGGTTTTCGGAACTGGCGGTGCATCTGACGCCGCAAGAGGTGGAACAAGTTTGCAGGCGTCGTCGGGTACGCCACTGCAATGTTCGCATCCTGGTGCTGGCGCCGGAGCTGTTCCTCGCTAGGGAAATAGCGCGAGTCCTCATTACCTAGCTGTAGGTACCGCTCCATACGAGCTGACGAGTGCTCGGGACCCATACCGTCGTAACCGTGCGGCAGCGACAGAACAAGCCCAGAACGCTGGCCCCACTTGGTCTCAGCGGCAGCAATAAATTGGTCGATGATGACCTGGGCTGTGTTTGCGAAGTCGCCGAACTGGGCCTCCCACATGTTGAACATATTTGGCTGATAAAGAGAGTAGCCATATTCATAACCTAAAACGCCATACTCGCTGAGATGCGAGTTGGTAATAGTGAAGTTGTCAGGATTTGGCGCAACAGTCTTGAGCGGAATGTGATGAGCGTCAGTCTTCTGATCGTGCAGAACAGCATGGCGTTGCGAGAAAGTACCGCGCTCAACATCCTGACCAGAAATGCGGATGTGATAGCCCTCCTTAAGCAACGAACCGAAGGCTAGACCCTCACCGGTAGACCAATCAATACCTTCACCAGTTTCGATAGACTTACCACGGGCCTTAAGAATACGCTGCAGGATACGGTGAACATTGAAGCCCTCAGGCCAGGACGAAACGGCATGGCCAACTTCGTTGTATACCATGTCGGAAATGTGCGTAGGCTCGTGAGGAAGAATCTCGGTGGCCAACTCTTTGGCCGTCTTGAAGTCTGCCCATGCCGACGAGACCCATGACTCGCGGTCACGGCCCACGCCCTCTTTAGAGCGAGCAAAAGTATCCTCCAAAGTCTGCCAGATCCACTTGCGGTGCTCTTCTATCTCATCCTTGGTGAATGTGCCCTCAGATACCAGCTTTTCCTCATATATCTCAAGTGTGCTCTTCTTGGAGTCAATAATCTTGTACATGAGAGGCTGAGTGAAGCTCGGCTGGTCCATCTCGTTGTGGCCATGTTTCCGGTAGCACCACATGTCAACAATAACGTCGCGCTTGAATTCAGCACGCCACTTAGCTGCCAAACGGAAGATGAACACACAGGCCTCTATGTCGTCACCGTTGACGTGGAAAATGGGCGCGTCCATAGTCTTGGCGAAGTCAGATGGGTAAGGCGTTGAACGGCCACTATGAGGATCAGTTGTAAATCCGATCTGGTTGTTGACGATGACATGGATAGTTCCACCGGTAGTAAAGTTGGGCAGTCGGTGAGTACCCATGGTCTCATATACAACACCCTGGGCCTCTACGGCGGCATCACCGTGTAGCAAGACGCCCATTGCTTTGTCGAACTTTCCAACGTCGTTCTTCCAGTGTTGAACAGCACGGACCTGCCCCAACACAACAGGATCTTCAGCCTCAAGGTGGGAAGGGTTGGCAACCAAGCTCAAGTTTATCTTGGTGCCGACATTCGTTGGCCGCTGGTAGTGCATACCCAAGTGGTACTTGACATCACCAGAGCCTTCGTCAAACGTAGCCGAGCCGTGGAATTCAGAGAAGATATCTTCGTTAGGTTTCCTGACCACGTTCGACAGCATATTCAGGCGACCGCGGTGAGCCATTCCAAACACAATATCCTCGATTCCATGGCTTGCACTCTCGTCGATCAATTCTTTAATACCGGGAATCATAGACTCACCACCCTCTAGACCAAATCGCTTATCATTGGGGAACTTATGAGACAAGAAGCTCTCAAATAGTGACGCCCACATCAATCGATCAAGGATGCGCCGCTTCTCGTCTTTGGGATATTTGAAAGGTTCCTTAACCTCTACATGGTCGCGAATCCATTCACTCTGTGTGCGAGACGGAATGTGCATGTACTGAACGCCGTACGAATGGCAGTATATCTTCTCCAGCTCAGCAATGATTTCACGGATTTTGAGCTTCTGGCCCTCACCGAAGCGTGGCAAAATGCCAGGGCCGAGAGTGACAGTACGATCAAGATCTGCCTCGTTCCAACCGTAGTGCTCGAGCTTGAATTCGGACGGGATAGTCTTAGGATTTTTGTCATAGCCGAGTTCGCGGCCGAGAGGGTCAACCTTTGCGCGGAAATGACCACGAACCTGATAAGCGCGTACGAGCATCTGTACTTTGAGGTGATCCAGCACTTCTTCAGACTGACCCTGACCGGTCTGAATATGTAGAGGTTCTAAATTAGAGCCCTGAATGCCGTTTGGCACTAGCGTCGGAGGCGCTTGGAAAGCCTGAGCAGATGGCACGCCGCCAGAAAGGTTCTGAAAATAGCTTCTCCATGAAACATGAACGCTTTGAGGGTCCTTTTTCCATGCCGAGTACATCTCATCAATATAGCTGGCGTTAGCTGTTTGCATAAAAACATCTGCATCTGACGATGCAAATCGCACGCCACGGAAACCGCTACGGAGCTGGAAGGCCCGTTTAGCAGTCTGCGTAGCCTGTGCGGCTTGCGCGACCTTGACGCGTCGACACAGCATAGTAAGATTTCGGGTGACAGAGTCCGACTACTAGAATGCGGTGTATATATGTCGGGTGAAGTCGCCACCTGATTGGTCATCTGCGTCTAGCTCCGGGTTAGGTCTTCGTTCGCCGTCTACAGTGAAGCAAGGGCGGAGTATTTGAACGTGAGAACCACAGGAGGTTCATATATAACATTCGACGAGATTCCATATGTTAGAATTACCAACTTTAGTTAGAATATCCTGCTAGTCGCAACTAAATCGATATTTTACTATGAGGACAGTGCTCCGAGGATTGTGCTTACCTATACAATATGCATATCGGATTGTGGGGAAACGCCGATACTTGGTGCTATGCTGATTTAAATGAACTGAATCCCAAGATATTTATTCAAGACTTCAGGGACCTAAGCATTGCCTAAGTTTTCGTATATATAACCTGACGTCCATTCATATCTCAGTTGGATTTAATACCGGATGCTTGCAGCCTGACTCCACTGCCTTCTATTAGTATATTTTGTTCATTTGGCGAGGAGAAAGGACCTCTCTATGATCCCAGTTTTCATTAAATATTCTTAATGCTTCCTATTTGCTCTAGTTCTACGTGGACACCGCTTGGGAGTATGAGATGGCCGCAGGAAGATTACAACGCTTAGCTAATTGGCGAATGCTGAAAAGATTAAGTAATAAGGCGAAATTTCAAGCATCAAACCTATGGCGCATGGAGCACAGGCAAAGCTCAAACGGCCTGCGGCACAACATGGACCAGATTCAGGCTCTGAATCAGATTTGAGCGGTAGCGAATTGCCACCTCTTAATATCGATGAATCAGATGGTTCAGAGGTCTCTGAACCGGAATCTGAACTGTCCGAGGGAGATGCCTCGCAGGACGAATTAGAAGGATTCGACAGCGACGATCTTGACGAACTCGAAGAGAACGAAGAGTCAGATTATGCTACTTCGGAGGAGGAACCACTCAAGCGCCCAGAAATTGACCCACACTATTCCAGTGACGACAGCGACGTCGAAGAGCCCAACACTATTGGGAACGTACCCATCAGCGCATACGATGCCATGCCGCACATTGGGTATAACATTGATGGCAAGCGAATCATGCGCCCGGCAACACAGTCAGCTATCGATTCTTTACTTGATACTATAGATCTTCCAAGTGGCTATACGGGTTTGGTCGATAAATCAACAGGAAGCGCTCTAACTCTAAGCGCCGAAGAGCAAGACCTGATAGATCGTGTTCAAAAGGGACTGTTGCCTAACGATAGTATCAACCCCTTCGAGGACCAACTCGAATGGTTTTCCAACAAGCCAGCCGAAGTGATGCCCCTCTCCGCGGCTCCCGAGCCGAAGCGACGGTTCACCCCTAGCAAGCATGAAGCCAAGAAGGTTATGAAACTTGTCCATGCTATTCGGACGGGCATGCTTGTTCCGAGGAAGAAAGCCCCGTCTCAGCAAACTTTGTCTGAGGCAAAACTCTATGATGTCTGGGAGAACGAGGATACCACAGATGCTGCAACACGTGAGCACTTACAAGCACCAAAACAGGCTCCACCGACACACGAAGAGTCATATAATCCGCCAGAGGAGTATCTTCTCACACCCGATGAACTTGAGAAGTGGGAGCAAACACCCGCCTCTGAGCGCGAGACGAACTTCGTTCCAACCAAGTATGGCTCATTGCGCAAAGTACCCGGCTATTCTAATGCTCTTAGAGAACGATTTGAGAGATGTCTTGATCTTTATCTTGCTCCTCGGGTCTCCAAGCAAAAGCTTAACATTGACCCTGAGTCGCTTATTCCAGAACTTCCCTCTCCTCAGGACTTGCGGCCTTTCCCTGTTCGCTGTTCTGTGGTTTACAGGGGACACGAGGGACGCGTTCGTTGTATTGGAGTTGACCGCTCTGGCGAGTTCCTTGCTACGGGTGGAGAGGATGGGACTGTGCGGGTATGGGAGGTTTTAAGCGGTCGTGAGCTTTGGCGCTGTAATGTTCTCAAGGACGACTCATATAATGAAGAAGAGAGCAGTGCTCATCCCGATGACCGGATTGATGCGATCTCTTGGCATCCCACTCTTCCTATTTTGGCTGTCGCCGCTGGTGATAATATCTATCTTATGGTCCCCCCATTGCTCTTTGATCTTGAGTCTGAGACCTCTGCGAATGAGTTTATTGAAAAAGGCTGGGGCTATGCTCCTCAAGATGTACCTAAGAAGAAGTACGCTGAATGGACGAAAACGGGTACCCGGCTTCAGGGTAATGGATGCCATCTTGTTGTAAGATGTCCTAAGCGTGTTAAACGATTGGACTGGCATAATAATGGCGACTACTTCGTCACAGTATCCCCAGATGCCAGTCATATGGCTGTCCTTGTACATCAAATCTCGCGACACACTACCCAATCTCCGTTCCGTCGTTCAAAGGGCTTGGTGCAGGACGCCAAGTTCCATCCCTTCCGACCTCAGCTACTCGTGGCATCTCAGCGTTATATACGAATCTACGATCTCACACAGCAGACTTTGGTCAAGCGTTTACAACCCGGTGTCAAATGGCTGTCAACCTTTGACGTGCATCCTCAAGGAGACAACGTCGTGACTGCGAGCTTCGATAAGCGCGTTACCTGGCACGACCTGGAACTTAACGAGCGCCCTTACAAAACTCTACGCTACCACACACGTGCTGTTCGCGATGTGAAGTTCCACCCGCGGTTGCCACTATTTTGCTCAGCTGCTGATGACGCTAACATCAATATTCTTCACTGCTCTGTATACGATGATCTACTCAAGAATCCACTCTTAGTTCCTTTGAAGGTTCTCAAAGGTCATCGCGTCTTATCCAGTGTCGGAGTTATACAGGTTGCATGGCATCCACGCGAAGCATGGCTATTCAGCGCTGGCGGTGATGGTAGCGCCAGACTATGGACTACTTAAGGGTTCCATTCCAGCGACAAGGAACAAGAGTACTTTAGTACTTTAATATCTAATAAAGAAATCGTTTCATATATGATTCGAGAGCACATTGTTAGTGGCAATAGCTATATTCTCACTCTCAATGCGCCATCTTCGTTCAGTGATAGATTAAACCAAAAAAAAGAAATGAACTCGTATAGAGCTCACGTTTAGAACTAGGAACAATCATTCTTACAAGTAGCGATAGCCCAGCACGCGCCACTGATCTGGAGGTCCTTGACAATGTACAAGAGCAATGCGCCCGCCGGTCCAGCCGATTCCGCGCGTCGCATACGTTGAGCCGAATACATCTCGTAGTCTTTGCTCGACGGTATGTCTGATTGCCTCGGAAATGGGGTACAAGTCCGAGTACACTAACGAAAGATGTGGCTTATATTCCTCAGTTACCCACTTTGTCGCCTTATCACTAACGGCCGCATCTAGCTCATCATGTTCTTGTTCACTGAGTGCGTCGTAATTGCGTGTGCTGGAAAGTGTTTCTGGCCATATGATATATTTCTCGCGGCAAATAGCAGCAAGGCTGACAAGCTCAGCTTGAGGCTCCACTTCCAGGACAACTTTCCGGAAGTAATGTGATCCATATGTCACATGCTGAAGTACTACATCAACATGCGGAACGGACTTCGCTGCAGCATGCGCTCCATCAAGTACTCGGTCTACGTCTCCTTGCGTTTTTACAAATATGCCAGATGTCAGCGTGACGTGAGGCGCAAACTTGGAAGCATCGTCAAAAAGCGGACGAAGACCCGCAATAGTCTGTGTGAGCGCATCGTACAAAGGACCTGGTCGTGGTTGCAGCCAAAGCGCAGTCTTCAGATCTGAGGCCTGGGCCATTAGCAGGTTACTAACCGGGCACCACCGTTTGGGTCACAAGACCAGAATTGATCTCGGCACCCATGTGCCTACTTCTAAAAACATGCCTTCTTTTTACGCACGTTCGAGTGGACCTGTACTGATGACTTCCCACATATATTATGAGCGAACTGACAACATGATGCTTAGGAAGATGTCTTCTTAGACAAGTTGAGTTTCGGGACAAAAGGGTCATTATATTTGGAAGCTATAGCGTCGCTACAACATATGGCCTGTTAATAAAGGCTAGGAGAAAACCTCACGGAATACATTGAGTAAAAAACAGGTTCGCAACCGTTTGCTACAGCGCCGCAATGCAGATGACTCGCTTCCCCAGTAACTTGCCAAATAAGGAATATGAATCAGCAACGGCTATCAGACGTGTTCGATAGGATCCCCAAAATTGCTTCTCGAGCAATTATTTCCTTTACAAGACGCGGAATATTGCTCGGAGAATTAAAATGGAGCATAAAACTTTCACCAGTGAGCTTCAGAAAGTAGACCCTGCAAAAATTGAAGCCATTTATACCGATGGCAAGGTTGAGATTATTGCTGGTCCGTTATTGAGATATTGGAATACCGATGAAGACCGTTGGCGTGGAGGAGTTATCTATGTGACAAAGGATGAGGGCAGTAATTACGACCCATTTCCTCGGTTTATGCTCCAGGATACGGTGTTGTCTCCACCTACGCGTTATTGGGCTCAAGACGGAATAAGCTGGTGGAGATTCGATCTCTTGGTAGCATTACATCCGAAATCTTCTACATATCTCACTTATGAGCTGGAGGGCGAGCATGAGCCTTTTTCGTTTTGGGTTCCTGCGCAATCTGAGACGATGAGGTCACTGTTTCACTCATGCAATGGCTTCAGCTTGGGTGTCGATACGTCTCAGTTCCCTGGATCTATGTGGCAAGACGTGTTGCGTCGTCACGAGAAGAAGCCTTTTCATGTGATGCTCGGAGGAGGGGATCAGATCTATTGCGATAGCATAAAGACTATTGTGCCTCATCATCTCTTTCAGCCGTTGAGGCGGACACCTGGTCAGTTTTCTGGCCAAGAGGCTGACGAGAAAGGAGCCAAACTAATTGAACTGTATTATTTGAGTGCGTATGCCAGCTGGTTCGGAAAAGGTAGATGGTCGGGTACGAATGGCTCCACGCACCAGCCTGAGCTACCAAAGGCGCTGGGCAGCATTCCTCAGTTGAATATATGGGACGATCACGATATAATTGATGGATTTGGGTCCTATAATTCTCTACTGCAACATGACAAGTGGTGGAAGCGAATTGGAGCCGCTGCGTATAAGTTCTACATGTTGTATCAACAAGGCGTGGGACCTGTGGGGGATGAGAAATTGGAGACTGAATTTGTGAGTAGTGGTCATGGCATGTATGTCGATTCACCAGCGCGCTCAATTTGTGCCCGACTCGGCAAAGGTGTCATATTCTATGGGTTGGATTGTCGCATGGAGCGCTCGAGGCACCAGATATGCTCGAAGGAGACATATGATGCCATGTTTAACCGCCTAACTGCCGAGGTCACCCGGTCACCAGAAATTGAGCAATTATACGTCATGCTTGGGGTTCCCATTGCCTACCCGCGGATGGTTTGGGCCGAAGTGCTGATGACTTCTCGGATTGCTGTTCCCTTAAAGTGGCTTGCTCGCCACAAAATCGTTCTGAAAGGATTTGTAAACGATTTTAACGGCGAGGTGGAGTTGTTGGATGATCTCGATGACCACTGGTGTGCCAAACATCACAAGCAAGAGCGAAACAAATTCCTTCGCACCCTCGCAGGATGGGCTAAGGACCATAGTGTTCGAGTTACACTCCTAAGTGGAGACGTGCACTTAGCAGCAGCTGGCAGATTCCGTACTGCTGGCGTTGAGCCTCAGCTCGACCCGTGGCTAATGGTATGCCCTGTATCCAGCGCCATCACAAACACTCCACCTCCCTCGCTTCTGGGGGATTTCATGAACAAGCGCAACAAGCTTCATAAACTTCCCCCAGCAGTGGAGGATATGGTACCAATTTTTGGGGTGGACGTGGACGGTTCTCACCGAAATAATACACACACTCTGACTCGGCGCAATTACTGCATTCTAGATCCCGTAACTGAGGATTCAGACGAGCCTGCATATCCAGGACAGGACTTTGCTCCTAAAACTGATGCGCAAACAGTGGCTGCTGAAGCAATGCCTGTGCTCAAAGGTGGTGTAAGGGTCAGTCTCGTCGTTGAGCGCGATGCGAAGGCAAAGGATAAAGAGACCTGTATTTACGACATCATGGTTCCCCCACTGAGGTTAAAACGCCCAGCATAATATGTTAGCATATAAAAATTGTACAATTTTTTAACCGGCTATCTTTTGCTTCCGGACTAGGTGATCGCCAAGTAGTGCGCGAGTTCCTCTTCCCCAGAGTCCGAATCATGTAAGCGATTTAGGGGTCTTGATTCTAGATAGATCTCTACTCAACGTTGACCCATCTCTAGATGGCCCGACGACTACTGTTGGCGGGGGGAAAGCAGGAGGGACAAAATGACTTGCCACCCGAATCCGTTCCCTCCCCACACTCTCAGCCAGCGGTTCCAGTTGCCCTTGCTCCAGCAGCTACTTCTCCAGCGGCGTCAGGAACTAAGCCTGACGGTGGCAAAACTCGACTTGTTATGTCCAAACAATGGGTGCTACCTCCAAGGCCGAAACCAGGGAGAAAACCTAAGATCAGGACCAACACGCCGGTACGTGACCACAAGGACGCGCCTTCCAATATCTCGAAGCAGGAGCGCAAGTTCCCCAAGGCCACCAGCATCATTGCGAACAAAGCAAATGCTGATGATGATTGTGGTTTGTGTGATCATGAGAGCGGCTGCCTTTGTTCTGATATTGGCTTGAAGAAGTCAACATCCTCACCGAGTCCCGGCAACCCACAGGTAAAGGGGAGTTTCCATTCTCCCCGCCTTGAGCTCATCTTAGAGTCCGTACCAGTTATGCCTGCTGTACCGCTTAAGCAGTACTCAGGGCCCCCAGCTTTGCCGAAGAAATTCAAGCGTGCTGACAGCCTTTCCAGTAGTATGCCTGCTGTTGTAGATTCAGTTGATGGATGTGGCTTTTGTCGTGAGGGTACGCCTTGTGTATGCGCGGCGCCTCCAGAACCTCCACATTATCAAAGCGAGCTTTTCGAAAATGCTCCTGCGAAAGAATTGAAAAAGGAAGTTAACGAACAGAAGCCAGATATAACTGGCGTTCTTGAAGACACCACCTCCGACTTGCCTGAGGCATGCAGAGAATGCCAGAAATCAGCGATGTCAATGCTTTTCTGCTTAAGCCTGGGCTCTTCTAAACCTGTACAATCCAGTGCAATAGCTATACCATGCTACCTTGCGTATCGAACACTGGAGAAGCACCCCAAATTTGCTACCGCCGACCTTGGTGGCATTGTTAGCAGTCTTGAGGTAGACCAATCAAAGTCACCTAAGCTAGTGGGTGTCCAGTCGATTAATAGCGTGCTACAATCGCTATCTCAGAACGAACTAACGCTTTGAAGCTCAACAAGGCTGCGTTTTCTCTGATCCTTTTTCACCCTAGTTACGATCACGATCATGAATGAATGACCTACCCACAATATGACGACAGTTACGACAGTTACGACAGTTACGACTAGTTTACACAATGTATGTAATTACTATTTTTCAGTAAATGTAGCGATTTTACTTCTCGCGTTTGTCTGCCTCTTTCCACACCTAGCGGTGCCTATCACATATCTTCGGCTAAAGGGCTGCATCTAGTCACGAACTGAGGGCATCCTTGTCTGCGAACCAAATAACCTCACCAGTAGCAATTTCATTCACTTGAGCAGAAGGCAGCGTCGTATCTTTGTCGCCAAAAATGCGACGAAGAGCAGGTGCTTTGCTGCTTCCGGTGGTCACGAAGGCAATCGTTGATACGAGTTTGAGCACTGGCTTGGTAAGAGTAATGCGGCGAGAAGGCGGCTTTGGGCTGTCGTCAATTGGCGCAACAAGCAGCTTCCACTCGTCCAAAAGAGGATGCCCAGGGAATAATGAGCACGTATGACCATCTGGACCCATGCCCAAAAACGCAAAGTCTAATCGCGGTTCCTCGCCTAATGCCTTCTTGAGGCGGGACTCGTACTCAGCAGCGAACTCAGCAGTAGGAGTACTCTCGTACTCGGCTATCAAGTCTTTCGATAGGGGCTCGAGGGTTGGTCGTTCGTGCTCGGGTAGCGTATTGTAGACGTCCTCGATAAACAAGCGGATATTCGAGTCCTCGTGATCGAATGGTACGATTCGCTCATCAGCTAGCCATACACGCCACTGCTTCCATTTAATTTCGGGATCGTCTGCCAGGCCGGCTTTTAGCGTCGCAGCAAGCGAACCGCCGGAAATAGCTACCTCAAATGTATCTTTTTTGGCCAAGACCTCATTTTGCTTTGCGACCACAAGCTTTGCAAGCTCACTAGCGAGTACGCTTTTCTCGAATTCGAGAATACGGGCCATTGTCAAGTCCGGTCCTAAGTTGGTAGTGGTGTTAATACCCTTTGCTCGGTTGGAGACTAAAGATGGTCATCATTTGCGGATCCTCTATTATAAGCTGGGAGCATGGGGGAGAGTGCGTTGGGAGATGGCTCTGCACGCTTCGACGCTACCAGTGAGACAAGCAGCTCGCGTACTTGTAGAATGGTCGGATAAATTGCTTCTACTCAAATACAGACATTCTCGTGGCCAACTCGCTAATTTAGAATATTGGACTTGTCCTGGAGGCAAGCTTAACAGTGGGGAGTCATTCGCGGCTGCAGCAGCCAGAGAGCTCTATGAGGAAACGGGTCTGACATTGGGAGGAGCCAGCCCTCTCGTAGCGGAAAGAAGGGCGCCGCTTCTAACCAAGGACAAGAGTCTCGTCATAGCTCATGAACAGTACTTCCTAAGCCAATTTGCGACAGAGCCGAAGTTATCGTTTGAGAACTGGACGGCCAGCGAAAAGGAGTCAATTTGCGAATCGAAGTGGTGGGATATCGCAGACCTTTCTGTAACTAAAGAGACAATTTGGCCACAGCAGCTCGATCAGATTTTGGCCCACGATCCTCGGCAGCAACCCCTTCAAATCTGGTCCACATCACAAACGATTGGCAGCAAGACAGTCAACGTCGTGTATTAGTACATAAATTCTTAAAATTGCTTCTCAGTTTTCCCCATTTGTCTTATCGCATACCTTGAAATTACGTTGCGTATATAATGCCGTTACGGATCTTCGGTTAGCTTTCTGGTAAGCGAGTAGACTATAAGGCACACGTGCAATGTACGACAGTGACAGTGATAGCGAGCCCGCACATGGGGTTTCTTACGCCGATGAGAGGAAATTAGAGGTTCTGCAAGGTCGGTTGCATGCTCTAGATCTTGGCATGCAGACTTCCGAGTTCGACGGGCCGGCTGCTGCTGATCCAACATCTACCCCTCGGACGCTCGGCCGCAGATTGTCGGTATTCAGAGGTGATGCAGACGCGCCGCCTCCGCCGCCAGCTGCAAATACTACCCCAACTAAGGGAATCACGATAGACGTTGACGATAAAGAAGATAAAGTGGCTACAGTCGAGCTACAGCACATGTACAACCAGGTTGCCGACTGTCTCGAAATGCGGCACAGATTTCATGCCGTGTCACTTCAGAATGAAGTTCAGAATCCGAAGAATCAGCCAGGCTGGAAGATATACCCACAACCCCCTGAACCAGAGTACAATCCTGAGACCAAAAAATTCAATGTCAAGCCTAAGCGAATCCACACACCTGAAACGGTAGGGGTGAAATTCAATTTTGATGATATAGAGGTCCCTGGACCCTGCGACTTTGAGATCGAGCTGGACGACTATCAAGTATTTCAAGTCAAGGATGGCAACGGAAAGCTATTGGTTGATGTGCCAACTTTACGTGACTATTATGTCGCAGCTGATCGCATTGCACAGGTTTCCTCTGATGGGCCTACGAAGACATTCGCGTTCCGTCGCCTGCAGTACCTGGATGCGAAATGGAACATGTATTTTCTCCTAAATCAGGACCTGGAACTGTCGCAATCAAAGCGTGTACCTCATCGCGACTTCTACAATGTGCGCAAGGTAGATACCCATGTGCACCATTCGGCTTGCATGACCCAAAAACATCTGCTGCGATTTATCAAGTCTAAAATGAAAAAGTCGCCGAACGAGGTGGTTATCTTTAGAGATGGACGTCTTCTAACACTGGATCAGGTATTCGAGTCGCTTCACCTAACGGCATACGATCTTAACATCGATACTTTAGATATGCACGCCCACTCGGATGCCTTTCACCGATTTGACAAGTTCAATTTGAAATACAACCCCGTTGGGGAGTCGCGCTTGAGGGAGATCTTCCTCAAAACGGATAACATGATTCAGGGACGATATCTTGCCGAAATAACTCGCGAAGTCTTCTCGGATTTAGAGGCGTCCAAATATCAGATGGCTGAATACCGCATTTCTATATATGGTCGATCCAAAGACGAGTGGAGTAAACTTGCAGCCTGGGTCATTGACAACAAGCTGATAAGCGACAACGTCCGCTGGCTGATCCAGGTGCCACGACTTTATGATGTGTATCGCAAGTCTAACCTGGTTTCTTCATTTGCCGAAGTTGTGGCCAATATTTGGGAGCCTCTGTTCGATGTTACATATAACCCTCAATGCGACCCAAAGTTGTATGTTTTCCTTCAGCGTGTCGTTGGCTTTGATAGCGTCGATGATGAATCGAAGATTGATCGCCGACTGCCGCCCAAATACCCTGCGCCGGCTGAGTGGACTTCGACAACTAACCCACCATACTCTTATTACCTCTACTACCTTTGGGCAAACATGGCTTCGCTCAACCACTTCCGTCGTCATCGTGGCTTCAACACTTTTGTGCTTAGACCTCATTCAGGAGAGGCAGGCGACCCTGAGCATCTCATTTCTGCCTTCCTTACGTCCCAGGCCATTTCTCACGGTATTCTTCTGAGAAAGCTGCCGTTCATTCAATTTTTGTATTACTTAGACCAAGTTGGTATTGCAATGTCCCCAATCAGCAACAATGCCCTTTTCCTGAGCTATGAAAAAAATCCTTTGGTGCCGTACTTCCGACGAGGGCTGAATGTCTCCCTATCTACGGATGATCCCCTGCAGTTCAGCTTTACCCGAGAGCCACTTATCGAAGAATATTCAATTGCTATACAAATCTACAAACTCACAGCAGTTGATAGTCGAGAAATTGCACTGTCGTCGGTTATGCAGTCTGGGTTCGAACACGAGATCAAACATCACTGGGGCTACAATATGCATACTGGGAAGATAAATATTGAGAAGACAAACGTTCCCGTGACACGACTGGCGTACCGAATCGATACGCTCCGTCACGAGCGCGAGCTCGTGGCGCAATACGGCCGCCCTGTGCAGTATCGTGACATACACTACTAATGCTGTTTTTTGACGCGTATTGAGAAGACGAAATTGCTAGAATAAAAACTTATAGACTAGACATTGATAGAGTTATCAGCTGAAACAATTGAACAATGCAAAAACATTTACAGATGAGCCAATACAGCATCCACTCCGGATTTATCCACTGCGCCGCTATCGACTCCAACGTAGGTTACCTCGCCGTTGTTCACGATAAGCGCATAGCGATTCGTCCGTGTGCCCAAGCCGAGTTTGTCGATGTGGGACGCTAGGCCAATAGACTTGGAAAATTGTGCCTCCGGGTCAGTGACAAACTTCATCTTGTCGGCCAGTCCAAGGGCCTTGCCCCAAGCGCTGATGACGAAAGGATCATTAGCGCTAAGAACGATCACTTCGTCAACACCTTTAGCTTTGAGTTGAGCAAGCTTCTCACCATAAGGTGGGATGTGATTGTTCGTGCATGTAGGTGTGAACGCACCAGGAACAGCAACAATCACAATCTTTTTGTGGGGATATACTTTATCAAGCTTCAGCGTGATGGGCACGCCACATGCTGTGATAGAAGCCGATTCGGGATCATAGGGAATGTAGGGTAATTCAACACCTTTGGGAAGACTCGACCCAACAGTGATTGTGGATGACATTGCTTTTTAATTGGTTACGGATATCTTTTTGAGGGCGCTGGCCTGCAGTATATATAGCAATATCGAATGACTCCGTACCCAAGTCACGTGTAATTTTATTAGCAAGTCCCGCCTTGCTTAGCTGCTTCGCTAAACCCAAGACCGTTGAGACTGGGAGAAAAAGAAGCTAGGATTCGCTATTCAAGACAGGCTTACAAAGGGCTCTTGTAGGTTTGCTAGGATCACGTTTTGAGAATATATATATATGGAAATCTTAGTTTCAAGAAATTCACACTACTGCAAAGGCATGACCGTCGTGTACAAAGTCACTCAAATTTCCTTCTCTACTGTGGAAACCGAAATAGAGAACTATACTCGCTCTTCTCGAAAATTCGTCAGCTTGTTCCCCTAACCGCGCCCGCAGATTTATATAATCGGTGTACACCAGTTTACATTCAAGTCAGATGACACGCACATTCTTTGACATTAGTATTGGCGGTGAACCAGTGGGCCGCGTTGTCTTTAATCTTTATGACAAGGATGTGCCGAAGACAGCTGAGAACTTCCGCGCGCTTTGCACCGGTGAAAAAGGCAATGGGACCTTGGGTAAACCGTTGAGCTACAAGGGTTCCACGTTCCATCGCATCATTCCCCAATTTATGATACAGGGCGGCGATTTTACAGCAGGTAATGGCACTGGAGGTGAGTCTATTTATGGCGAAAAATTTGAGGACGAAGCATTCGTCCACAAACACGACAAGCCATTCCTGTTAAGTATGGCTAATGCGGGACCTAACACTAATGGCTCTCAATTTTTCGTGACCACAGTACCCACTCCACACCTTGATGACAAGCATGTCGTATTCGGTGAGGTGGTGTACGGACAGGGTGTCATTAAAGCTGTAGAGAAGGTGCCTACCGACTCAGGCGACAAACCCTCCGAGCCAGTGGTAATCACCGACTGTGGTGAGCTACCAGACGATGCTCCACTTGGTCCTGTTGACGATGGTTCAGGCGACAAATACGCTAACTTCCCCGACGACGAGGCCTCACTTCAGACTGAAGATTCGGAGGCAAATTTAGCTCGAGCGCTGGATGTGGTCAAGGAACTTAAGGACATAGGAGGTGCTCAGCTCAAAGCAGGTAATCGCGATTTAGCTATTGCCAAATACCGCAAGGCGCTACGATATGCTTATGACTTCGATGTCGATGAATCACACAAGCTCTTTACCGAATATCAAAAGTTAAAGCTTGCGCTACACTTGAACGTCGCGCTTGTGGCAGTACAACTCGGTAGCTGTGACGACGCGATCAAAGCGTCGACGGCAGCGCTGGCGCTAGCCGAGGCTCCAGTCGACAAGGCAAAGGCTCTATATCGTCGTGGTGTCGCCAAGAAGATAGCAAAGGATCTTGACGGTGCCGTGGAGGACTTGACAGAGGCTTCGAAGTATTCCAGCGACGCAGGCATCGCCAAGGAATTGAACGCCGTCAAGACACAGATCTCAGCCAAGCAGCAAAAGGAAAAGCGCGCTTACGCTAAATTCTTCCAGTAATCTCCTAGTTTTTTTTAGTTGAGTTTTATCGATTGAGTTCTCAGAGATTGTGTAACATGAGACGCCCGTCTACTCCACAATGTAGTTTTAATTTGATGACTCAGAGTCGCGTTAGGGCGAGATGCGCGTTCAGCATCTAACTGTACATTGGCATCAGGATACTTCTCCAATATATGGTGCGGAATTTCAGCCACGTGGAGACCGTATCGCAACATGTGGTGGCGATAAAAATGTGCGCATGTGGCGACTCCCTATAAAGGGGAACACCACTGAGGTGGAGTTTTTGGCGACGCTCAGCTTTCATGAACAAGCTGTCAACACAGTATCATGGAATTCTCAAGGCGACACTTTGGCTTCTGGTGGAGATGACGGTGTCGTGTGCTTCTGGCAAGAGGATCCCATGGGACCGTCAGGGAACCTGGTGAGCAGTGACGATGTAGAACTGTGGAAGGCTAAACGTCGAACCCGTGGCGGAGGCGGTGAGATCTACGACCTTGCTTGGTCTCCTTCCGGAAGATATATCGCCTCTGCCGCGATGGACAACTGTGTGCGCATATATGACGCTGCCACAGGCGACACAATTCATACATTGGGCCAACACGGTCACTATGTACAGGGAATTGCTTGGGACCCTTTAGGCGGCTTTCTTGCGTCCGAGTCGGCGGACAGATCGATGATTATATACCGACTCGAAGAGAAGAATACACAATTATCAATAAAGGGCTCTCCAAACCGCATAGTCAAAAGCGATCTACCGGACGACCGGATCCTTTTGTTCCACAACGAGTCGTTTGGCTCCTTTTTCCGGAGGCTAACATTTTCTCCTGATGGGTCTCTGCTTGTGGCCCCAGCGGGCCAAGTCAAAAGCACAAGTACGTCAGATCTAAAGTTTGCGATCTTTGTTTACGCGCGTCGATCCCGCTTTAATAGAGTGGAGGCAATTTTACCGCAGTCCAAGCAAGGGCTTTGCGTCCGGTTTTCTCCTCAGCTGTGGTCCTTAAAAGGAGATGTTGTCCAGCCAAGAATCAGGCTACCTTACCGAATGATATATGCAGTGGTTTTACAGAATGCTGTTGCCATATACGACACAGAGCATGAGTCGGCTCTTTGCCATGTATCTAATTTACACTATTCTGCACTGACGGATCTCGCGTGGACAACCGACGGCAGGAGGCTCTTTGTGACATCTATAGACGGCTATTGCTCTATTCTTGAGTTTGAGCGCGGTGATTTGGGAGAGCCTTATACAGGTACTCTAGCGCCAACATTGGCTGCGCCAGCTTCAGCAAATGAGAGCTCAAGCCTAAATACTAGTGATCAAACGTCACAAGTACAACAGCAAGAGTCAAATCAGTCTGAGGTCCATATCCTTGTACCACGAAAAAAACGTGTTGCAGCCTAATTTATGTATATTATTTCTCGGACTCCAGCTCTAGCAATCGTTGACGAGCCTTGCGAATCATCTCCTGTTTGCGCTCACGAAGCAGCTTTTCTCGACTTGCGCGGTCATTAAGATCGTTGCCAGCATCCTTATTTGCCGGTACTTTTTCGGATGTGCTTTCAGTTGCGACGCCGTACTTGTCAAGAAGACTGCCATTCGCGTTGGTTCTGCGTTCTTCTTGCGACTGCTGTGGCTGCTGCTGTTGTTTTTCCAGTAGTTGTGACGTCGTTAACTCAATGGAACGCGTCTCATTAAGACTCCGGCGAATCTCGTCCCGGCTAGCAGTGGGAACAAGTGTCTGTATGATTATCACCATATCATCCGTAACTTCGCGCGGTGGGCGTCGCTGCTCGATTGACTCCGGAGATTCTGGCTGTTGCTTGCTGAGTAGATACCTAACAGCAAACGTGGCTGTTGCAACTCCGGCCAGAAACACGACTGTTGAAGCCTGAACCATGAGATACCTATGTTACGTCACCTTAGCCCAAACCGCACCGGTCGGCTTCTTCAGCTTCGTGCAATGGTGGCAAGATCCAGCTTCGAAAAGTGAATTTTGGTAGCGCACATGTAAATCATTATAAGGCCTAAGGTAGCTGTACGAACCAAATTGATGCATTTCTAGAACTGCGAATATAAATTCACGGCCCACTCAAGTAAATGGGATTCCATGCTACTGGTAGCGGCGTGTCATTAGTCTTCTTCCTATGTGTTCTATACCATCGCCCCTGGAACGTAAGAAAGACCGTGCTAGATGCCCTAGTCTTGTTCAATCATCCCTCTCCTCCATATGTTATTAATAACCATAAGCGCCACTGGCTTCTCCCGCTTATCCACGAAACTAGAACTCTCCATCAGCTTACAGAGATCGGCCGGGGCGCCGATGCTTTTGTCCCATGTCTTGATGTCATCAGCAATCGCCCTGATACATATAGCCCTTTCCTGTCATCACCCAACACTAGTCACCCACCTACTTAAATTCAGTTCAATATGGTTCAGCTCATCAAAAGTGCCGCTGAGCTTGCTCAGATTTTAAGCACCAAGCCCCAAGTGCTTCTCAAGTTCTCTGCCACTTGGTGTGGTCCTTGCCGGCAGGTGGCGCCGCTAATCGAGAAGCTGGCACCAGAATATCCACGTGTGGCAATTTACGAAGTTGATATCGATCAGAACCAAGATATCGCTGCCGAGTACGAGGTTTCAGCTGTGCCTTCTTTCGTATTCCTACGTGCCGGAAAGGAGGTGAAGCGCGTTCGTGGTGCTAACATGCAGGAGGTTGTTGCCGGCTTGCGTGAGCAGTCTGCCTAAACTTAGGATGAATATAGATTGAAATAAATACAGCTTATGTTTAAAAGCGTGTTAGCCTCGAGTGTTGTCCACGAATGCAGGGGGTCCCAAGCCGCCAAAGTCAATTTTAAATACTTCATCTTTGTGCTCTACAGCATACACAAACTCTGCAATGGCATCTCCCTCTCGAATTTGTTCCTGATCAAAGCTCATTTTCATGGCGTCAGCGACGTATTGTGGGGGATCTCGTTCAACATGCTGCCGTGTCCAGGTTAGTTGGCCCACGGGACCCCCAAGCATGTATCCGTCTAGCGTCGCTGGCTCTCGAGTGGGTAATTGGTACCGTTCTCGGTAGCGTCTTAAAGCTGACACAGGCAGTTTGCTAAAATCAAGCGACTGCGCATGTAGTTGCACTGCCTGCTCCACTTGCTTCGGTTCCGCAGGGGTAGGGATGTTGTAGCGCTTTCTCGAGCGGTTGACCATCGTTCGCGGCAGTATATTATATAATCATCCTGGCTTCAGCTCCCCGCGCTACATCCCGTGCTGTTTCTTGAGTGGATCTCCGGAGGTGTCAGCGTTAACTATTACGTACACTGCCAGACCGCCAGGTGTTTACGATGATATTAGTAACTTGATATAAGCGCAATCCGGGGGAGTCACCTGCAGCATCGCCGAGATTGCTACAAATGTAATACGAGAAGCTCGCTCGAAGTGAATACGCACACCATTGCTAATCGCCTTGTTCCTAGAAATGTGTAAAAATTTTTGTGTTAAGAGACCTATTTATACCACTTAGCTCAAGCAAGTAGCATACTTACTCAGTATAAGTCCCTTGCGGCCGTGGAAGCAAGCAACCTTTCAACTTCCCACTTCCCACCCCTAACTCGACGAAATTTTTTATGTCTGAACCTGTGCCTCAGGTCAATCCCCGCACGGAGGAGCTATCTCCACGGCAACGTCAGCGAACAATTCAAATTATAGCTATTGTCGCATGGATCTTGACTATTCTCTCCAATCTACGTTATAACTTCGGTCGTCGATCTCCATGGGACCATGGCCACCAGGATGATGTAGGATTCACGCCATTCACGGCGTCTTTGATCCCAGTCCTCTTACTTTGGTTCGCAACGGTTGTAGTTCAAGGGGTCTATCTGCTGGGATTCTTTGATGTAGTTGCGCCGCAATACGGCGTCTTCTTCATCATTAACAACTGTGCTCTGTTGCTATGGTCTTACTTATTTGCGCGTAGCCATTACATCCTTGCGGAGTTGGTGATTATTTTGAATTTATTCAACCTCTCGGTGCTCTTTGTATTGGCACAGCCATACCGCCTTCGACCATTGACCAAGTTCCTCGGTGTACACGGTGCTGTATTCTCCTTCCCATTTGCATGGTCCTTCTATCTTCTATTCTGGAATGGCGCTGTGCTGTTTGGCGCCCGAAACATTATGCCGCGGCTCCTCGCTAACCTTCTGATCTGGGCATTCTTGTTTATCCCTCTCGGCCTGGTAGTGCTTTTCGGAGACTATGTTACTGGGTTCGTGTTTGCGTGGATCACATTTGCACTGGGCCTCGGCCAGCTCTTTACGAAAGTATTTGCGCTGCAATGGATTTTCGCATTCACAATTGCGACGGCACTGTTAGTGGTATCACTTGCGTTCGCATTCGTCGCCCCGCCTCAGGTCGAAGCCTCTTCCAATGAGCAGGCCCCGCTTCTCACAGAGCCGTAATCAGAAACTAAAACACTCGAATTAAATTGATGCCTTTGGCATATTGGAACTAGCATCTGCTTGTGACACAGTATTCTAGCAATTAAATAACAGGTTATGTGTGCATATCACTCAAAGCAAATAATAACTCGTGGTCGTCATCATCATCTTCGTCGTCGCTGTCGTCATCATTGTCGCGCGAGTCGTTGGCCAAACCGTCGTCTGTGTAGAAGGATAGGCGACTGCGGCCACTCGAGTGCCGCCGACGAGTCTGCGGTAGATTATGCGGAGACTGAAGGGGCTGTGAGTCGCGATAGCGTGTTCCAGTACGACTAGGTGCGGTGAGTGTGAGATCAGGGCTTTGCGAATGCCGAGACGCCACCGTGGGTGCTATTGGTGACGATGCCTGCGAGTCTACTGCACTGCTAGAGGAAGGTTCATTCGGAATGCCAGTATGATTGGGTGGTATACTTGAATGTCCGCTGAACCTATCGGCTCCGTCAGAACTTCCAGATTCAACAGAGTCTACACCCGAGCCGGAGGCAGATCCAGGGCCGGAACCGGAGGCGGAGCCGGAGGCAGATCCAGACCCTGGACCAGCGAAGCCTACCAGCTGTTTGGGCCGCCGCACCAATGAATCTGAAAGCTGAGCGTGCGATGCCCGCATCGCGTGAAACCGCTGCAAACTGGCATCCATAGCTGAAGGTGAGGTCTGCTTGCCTTTGAAGCTGGTGCTTTGGCCCAACCGTCGCGATGTATCATCGACAAACTTGACGAAATCTCCCACATCTTCATGTGCAATATAAAGTCCAGATGTGGGCTCTCCACTACCAGTCACTGACTGGGCGCCAAGGCTCATCGGTCCCAGAGACGCCGCACTGGTGACACTAAGTGGTCGAGTTCGCGATTCCAGCGATGCAGACCGCGGCACACGTCCGGCAAAAGATGAAGAAAACCGCGATGAGCCTCCTGAGCCAGCTATCGCGGTTGTATCGGTGTTTGCTCTTGGAACGGGCATTGGCTGTGCAGAAATTCGCGCTACGCTGCTCGTCGAAGGCGTTCGACGCATGGAGGCATGAGCCTCAAACGATGTTACCGAGGCATGCGGATCAGGACTACGAAATGGCCTTGTGAAACTCAAAACAGGTTTCCGAGAGCCTGATAAACTCGCGCTCGATCCTTCCCCGACCGCCACAGCGCTGGACCCAGCTGTTGGCAAAGAGGTCGGTTTGTCCAATTCCAGAAATTGCTGGGTCAAAATGCTCTCTGCGTCTTCAACAAAAAAGTGTGTATGTGGTCGATAAGAAACACCTACTTGTAATGTGCCAGTAGGCAAATCGAGCGGTGTGAACTGATATTGACTCAAAGATGCTGGCCAGCCCCCAAACGCCTTGCTGAGCCCAACACGTCCTCTAGAGGAGATGGGATGCGCACCATTAAGAACACGAACGCCTATTGAGAGCGGGACATCAGATAGTTTTTGCTTTACCAGCCTCTGCCTTAGATCCCAAGCTGGTAAAAGTCTTACCATGGTATATAGAGCCCGTATGGAGACAATTGCACGTTTATATACCACAGGGAGTTCCAATTCCATTCCTGAGGGCTCCCTTGGTCGGAACTCAACAATCCATCTTTCTAAAACCACCTCTTTATTAGCAGCTGCGGCTGAGGCTGGGCAGTGAACCGAACCATCTGGTCCAGTCAGAGCCAGCGCCTGCCCATCTGATAGTTGCGAGGGGTCTACAAATGTCTCAATGACTAGAGGAGATATATCTTCCTGGCCGAAGTATCTCCAAGGACGTAGTTCATCACGGAGGACCTCTTCAAGCTCAAGATTGAACCATTTGTTGACTTTGCCTGACGACTCAGGCAATGGGACGGCACGTGCAAGTGCAACCACATGCGCCACCTTGAGAAAGAAGTTCTGAACAACCTGTGCCAAACGATCTCTCTGGTCTGGGCCAGAAGTCGCATTCATCCCATGCGCGTCCCTAATGAAAGAGGCGAGATGATTCAGCGCACCCGCTCTGCCGCAGCGGTCTCCGGCTAGCGAGGGTGGGTGGATTACTTCAATAATGAGGTCAAGTTGGGAGTCACGCAATGCGACTATTATGTACAAAGTGTTCTATATATATAAGAATCAGCGCATTAATCTTCTTGAATTGCAATTGTGGGATCTGGATGCAAAGTCTCCATGATTGCCATGCCCAGTGCGCTTGACGGTACTGAGCATAGCAGGCGAACAGGCAACCCACGAAATAGAGCGCCGCCGAGTCCAGCCTCGCGAATGAGGTTACGAGCGATGTACATTAAGCCTCTTCTATCGTCTGGCCGTAACTTGATCACCTCTGGAGAGTGCGCCAACTGCTGCCTGGTCTTCACAATATCAAGAAAATTAGTTACAGTAGCTGCCACTACTGTCGCCGCCGCCGCACAGGTTGCGTGGTCTTGTGGTCTGAGATGAGCTGCACTTGCCAATTTCATATCTGATGCCAATCGAGCACGTAAATGCTCATAAGACACCCACCATCCGACTGAGTACGGCAAAAATACCACTAAGCCCATTAAGTAGCCATGAAAGAATGCGCGAGTCCCCTCTGCTTTATACATGTGAGCCATAGTTTTCCAGCTGCTTTCTCCGGTCGCCGATATTTGCATACGACCTTTGATAACCTCTGTTGGCGTCCATATTCCTGACGACGCAATCTCCGCAATGGTACTGCTAGCAATCACGTTCTGTAGGGAGTCTGGTCCCAGAGTAGGACTGAGCCAGCTTTTAGTTTGCCGGTAGGTAACAATATAAGCAGTAAAACCAGGCACAGAAAGGCCAATCGATGGTAACAGTCCTGCCCAATAGCGTGTCAGAGGGAGCATATATGGACCTCCTGTGGTCTGGTTGATAGTTCGTAACGTGTCTATCGGGTGGAAGACAAGCTTCGCTGCTACTGACGCAACTACCGACGACGCTATAGTCGTAATATCCATCTATTCGCACTCACCCTTTCTCGGCTCCTCTTTCCCTCTTCCGTTCTTTCGAAGATAATAAATCTGTTGATTACTATAGTAGCTCTATCGGCTAATCTCTCTGACCCTAGCCTAGAAGGTAATTTTTTTTAAGGACCACGCCGCAATATGTTAGCAATTAGCTTTTGGGGGAGCGATATCTTTTCCTTTTTCTTTTTCTTTTTTTTCTTTTTTTTTTCTTTTCTTTCTGGGGGCGAGGGGGGTCTTAAAAAAAATAAACATTCCCTACTAGTCTTGCCAACAATACAGATATAAGATTCTACGCGTAAAACGATACCGATTTGGACTTACGAGCTTGAACTTCACCAATGGCCTCTACAAAATCTTCGTGCCCAATCTCTGACTTTCCTGTCCGTAGCGCAATCATTCCAGCTTCGACACACACAGCCTTGAGCTGGGCTCCGTTAAACTCATCGGTCGACCGTGCAAGTTCATCCCAATTTATGTCCTTCCCGGTAGTCATCTGTCTACTGTGGATTTGCAAAATGCCAGCACGAGATTCTTCGTTAGGAAGGGGAAATTCAATCTTACGATCTAGTCGCCCACTTCGAAGGAGCGCAGGATCAAGAACATCTACGCGATTGGTGGCTGCAAGCACCTTGACGCGGTCATCACTGCCAAAGCCATCAAGCTGGTTCAACAGCTCTAACATAGTCCGCTGCACTTCGCGATCACCGCTCAGATCACTATCGAATCGCTTAGTTCCGATGGCGTCAAGCTCATCAATGAAAATAATTGTCGGTGCTTTTTCTTTTGCCAACGCAAACGCATCGCGCACGAGCTTTGCTCCATCACCAATAAACATTTGTACAAGCTGTGGAGCTGCAAGCTTGAGGAAAGTGGCATTAGTTTGCGCAGCACATGCACGGGCGAGAAGCGTCTTGCCCGTCCCTGGAGGACCATACATCAGAGCGCCTTTCGGCGGCTTGATTCCCATGGTCTTAAATTTTTCGGCCTGGCGCATAGGAGAGACTACTGCTTCGTCTAGTTCCTCAATTTGTTTGTCCAAGCCACCGATATCCGAGTATGATTCACTCGGCTTCTCATCCACTTCCATTGCTTTGACCCTACTGTCGTACTCAGCGGGAAGTGTTTCTAAAACCAGATAAGAATCCTTGTTGACACCGACTAAGTCGCCAGGCTTTAGTGTGGCCGGATCTACGAGACCTACAAGCGGCAGGAACACTGTTTGACGCGTGCTAGTTTTGATCACCGCGGACTTCGTCGAGCGAGCTGTATCAAGATCTACGTTGGCACCCTCGCCTGTATCTTCGCCGTGAACATCCAGGAGTTCAACGATATTTGAAACAAGATAGGGCAACTGTTTATTATTCTCAATTTTGTCTTGATTGTCGTTAATTTGCTCCGTCATGACATTCTTCTCGTGGGTGAGGCGCTGGAACTCGCTTCGAAGGATCCTGACTTCTTTGTCCAGAAGTCTGGTTCTCATTTGGAGCTCTTCGGTGCTCGCTTGCTCCATATCACGGTCAAGGCCGTGCACTTCAACGTCCTCCATTTGCCACTGCTACAGTGTGATTACGTCATGTGAGCTAAGTGTATATTCTTAAGCTAGTTGCGAGTCTGATCTCCCGTATGATGCTTCAGTGGCTGGAATTAGATTGATAATTAGTAGCAAATCCCACTGCGGTGCTACGCGTAAGAACTGCTAGCTTAGCTGTAGCTATAGTTGTCGTTATTGTTCTGGAAATCTCGACTTCTAGCTGTTGGAGCTGCGCATTAAGCGCAGCCAGGTTTGCTCGCAATTGGTTAATTTGCTCTTCTTGACCAGTAGTGGGGCCTGCAGCCATACTCAGACATACAACCATTTTCAATTCGAGCTAGATGGGAGGGCTGAGAGATAGCTCCGATTTTTCTGAAATTATGTCAATAAGAGAAAGGAGCGAAAACAGCGTGGCCATCATTCCCGCGGGGATGACCAAGCAGGAAGCTCCCGCCGTGAGGATGTTCAAGAGGCGCGGCGGGGTGGCAAAAAACCACCGGCCTCGGCGTGAAATTGCAACAACAGAGAAAGCAATTGCAGCAATTGCTCATAAAAGCGATGCCGTCTCAGAGTCAGCCTCAGAGCTGTCGTCTTCGGAGCCCCCGTCCTCATCTTCCGAGGTATATGCCAGCACAACTCCTCCGGCTGCACCATCAAAACGACAAAGAAACAACGCCTTGCACCAGACTCGCGAGTTCGACCGTGAGCTTAACAAAGACCTCGGCTCAAACAGTGGAAGAAAACTAGCTGCGAGCAATATACGAAGCTCAACAACTGTAGACTATCAACCCGATGTGTGTAAGGACTACAAACTAACAGGCTACTGTGGTTATGGGGACTCGTGCAAGTTCTTACACGCGCGAGAAAATTACTCTGCTGGCTGGCAGCTTGATGCAGACTACGAGAAAATGATACGCTCGCGTCGAAGCGATGTGAAAGCACAAATTACAGCCGAGGATAAATCTTCATCCCTGCAATTGTCTCGTGAAGCGTGTAGCATCTGCAGTAAGGACCCTCCGGAGACTCCAGTCTGCTTATCTTGCCGTCACCTGTATTGTGAGCAGTGCTTTCTGGCCCATTCAAGAAAGAAACAAGAATGTATAGTGTGCAAGAAACGGCATGGAGGAACTGCTATTGCTGCTGCAGTCACTACTAATGAAGAAGAGGGATGAGATTAATGCTACCAATTAAGGAATTCAGTTTGTTTGTTTTTCTAATTATTCGCTGACCTCAAGCCACGTCCACGTAGAGGAGTCTCTATGATTTCAACACCACTGCCGCTTCCGCCAAATGACAACAGCACCCGCTCTTCCACACCCGCTGCTTTCGCGCGACGTTCTCGTAAAGCTATTACACCACGTGCAAAGGTCTGCCGATCAACGATGGAGCTAACTCGTAGCTGTGGATGCTCTACAAGAGCTTTAAATTCGCTAACAGGCATTTCTGCAAGAGTTTGGACAAGCGCGGGTTCTGGTACTGCGGTGGGTGACGCGTCGAGGTTTTCTATCAGGAACTTTGTGAGTGTACCAAGCAGCTCCGATGTATAAGGCGGATAAGGTCCCTCTCCGCCCGTACCTGTTCGTGCAATACGGAACAATTCTGGCAATATATTGACACTTATAGTATCAACAAGTAAGCTGTAGCCCTTAGCGGCGACATCTTCAAGACCAAGATGGAACCCAGAGGCAAGAAGTGCCATAGATGCGGGCACATCACACCCCGCAAGGCCAGTGAGGTCCTTTCCATACAGCGTTCCAAGCGCCGTCGTTAGAGCTGGGCCCGTCAGAACATCATCATGTACGGCAAGATGTAAGTAATGTGGCGGCTTGGAATTATTATCACGCAAAAGTTGACCTAGTACCGGGCTCCGACTCACAAAAAGTGCGTGTAGGCGCAGCTCTGGCAACCCGGGAACAGACAGGATCGTGTCTGCCCAGTTACCTTCTAACAGACCAGTTGTAAATACAAACTGTCTGAACGGGTCTGGAGCTGAGCCAATAAAACGTGCATGGCCATTCGAACGTCCGTCAGTAAGTATGGGAACAACCGGCACAAGCTTTGGAACAGGTGCCGGTGCCATTTTTCACTTCTGTCGAGTTTGTGTACGTAAGGGCGCGTAATAATGGAAATAGAAAAGGCTTCTGTATGTTGTATATAAACACTTGATTTCCTCTTATTCAACTTTTATGCTAATCATGATTCTCTGGAGCGCGTTTGCAATGCGCCACCTGATTTGAACGATGTGGGCAAGCCTGCCGGAGATCAGTATAATGAGGCTTCGATCCTTTATGGCGCCAAGGTCAGCTGCTGTCCGAATGCGCGCTCTCGAATGGCGGCAAACAAGTAAAATATTTCAGATTCAACTCGAAACTTTCAAGATGCTTGCTCGGCGAGCTCAGCCTTGAGAGTCTCTGCGAAGTCGTCGTCGAGGTTGTCGTCATCTTCCCACTGCTCTTCCCATAGCCCTGCCTCTGAAGCAGTCTTCTCTGACTCTGTGTTTGTCCAGTCATCGACTGGAAAGTCTTCGAACTCATCGCCGGCCTCAAGTGCCAGTAGTCTGTTTCCGTCGTCTGCCATTATCTGTAGACGACTCGAAGCGTCAGCTGACTACTCATTTGCCACCGCGATGAGCTCTATAGGCACAGGATATGACCTGTCGAACGGCACCTTCAGTCCAGATGGTCGCGTTTTCCAAGTCGAATATGCTCAGAAGGCTGTTGAAAACGGGGGGACCTCATTAGGTATCCGCTGCAAGGATGGCGTTGTCCTCGCTGTCGAGAAAATCATCGCATCTAAGCTTCTTGTTCCTGGGTCCAACAAGCGTATTCAAACCATTGACAAGCACATAGGGGTTGTTTACTCCGGTCTTAATCCAGACGGACGCAATCTTGTCTCTAAAGGTCGCGAGATTGCCGCGAACTGGCGTGATCAGTTTGGGCGGCCAGTTGCTTTGGAGGCCCTAGTGTCCGATATGAGCCAGTACGTGCAGGCATTTACTCTCTACAGCTATGTACGCCCATACGGTATCTCGGCCCTTGTCGGCGGCGTAGATGAGAAGGGTCCCCACCTCCACATGGTCGAGCCTAGTGGCCAGGCTTGGGGATATCGTGGTGCCGCTACCGGCCGAGGGCGTCAAGTTGCAAAGAATGAGCTAGAGAAATTAGATTTCGAAACTCTAGAACCAGTTGAAGCCGTCAAGCAGGCGGCACGGATCATCTACCTTGCACACGAGGACAACAAGGATAAAGATTTTGAGCTGGAAATTACGTGGGCTTCAACATCCAAGACTGGCGGAAAACATGTTGAAGTGCCAGCAGAACTACTAGAGGAGGCAAAGGCATTCGCGGAGAGCGAGCTGGCCGGTGGAGACGAAATGGAAGACTAGTCTGGGCTAGGGGGAAGAGGGCACTGTGAGCCACAGGCGGTCTCCAACCAGCTGATTGGAGTGTCCGTGATCAAGCTGACTTTTTCATCATATAGTCTTATGTTTGTTGTAAAATTAAAGCCTACCGAAAGCGAGATGTATGTACCTTCCATCATGGCTCTACAGTTTGTCAGACGTGACACTAGTACAATCGGCAGACTACCGAGGCTGGATGGACCTAGATGAATCTCAAAATAGGGCAGTTCAGAGTCCGTCACAATTGCTCCAGGTAGTTGCTGGACCAGGGACGGGGAAAACCCTGGTTCTAGCTGCTCGCATTGTGAAACTCCTCGAAGATGGCGTTGATCCAAGCTCCATTGTCGCTTTTACATACACGAACAGAGCAAAGACTGTCCTTATCCACCGTGTAAATACTATGCTAGGCCCGGACCGAATACATCTGGCGAGTGAACTGTCAATTAGCACTTACCATGGCTACTGTTCATCTCTAGTAGAGCGGTGGCCAGCAGACGCTGGTATTTCGAGTGATTGGAGCCTAATAGACGAATTTGACCGCGAACAGATTTTGGCCGATCCAATACTGAAAATTCCTTACGGAATGCGAGCAAAGTTCCCTGATAGTGCGCTCCCTGCAACGGTTAACGCCTACAAACAGCTACTTAGGGAATCGCGTTGTTACGATTATGACGAGCTTGTTATGCTCGGGACATGCATCGTTCAAAAGCGTGATGTGGGTATCAAGCATTTACTCATTGATGAGTTTCAGGATGGAGAGAGCGAACTATGGGAGTTCATCGAAGCTGCAATGAAGTGGAACCCGAGGATGGGAATAACAGTTGTAGGAGATCCCAATCAGGAAATATTCGCGTTTCGAAAGAACCACATACGCCAGGCATTTGCAACCATGGTTAAAAGATTTAGTAGATGCGGTGAAGGAAGCATTGAAGTCGTCAGGTTGACTACCAACTATCGATCGACACCAGAAATCGTTGCCGTGGTGAACGATATTATCGGCAACCCTCAGTATTCGTTACTCCCAAGTCCAGCTGCGTTACCTGGAGAAAATCCTCGGCTCGACATCTGCACCCATGACGCACAAGAACGAAGTATAATTCTTGCAACCATCAGAGATATCTTAGCACGGGGATACTCTCCTCACGATATTGCCGTGATTGTACGTACCAATAGTCAGGCTGTTGAATTCTGTAACGAACTGACTGACGCCAGCATTCCAACAGTTGCTTTCCTGAATCGGGCCCGTGTGCTTAAATCCAATCTCGTGTACTCACTGTATAAGTATGCCATTGCGCCAAACAATGTCCTGTTGCACAATATATTGTGCAATTCATGGGCTCCAGTTGTGAAAACTGCTAGTCTAAGTGGTTCTGGTTGTGATCTCGAGAGTCGAATGCGAGCGGGAGAATGGGGAAATGTAGCATCACGTCGTTTCAAGGAACTTATTGAGGATTTGCTCCCTTTGCTAGCTCATAAATGGGCGACAACCACGTCCTTGTCATTTTTAGTACGGTCCACTCAGGCAACTATAAATGGGTGGGCTCATCCGTCACGAACGGCGCTCGAGATAGAAAATTTACCGCATCTTCACAGCGACGTTCCCGTATCAGCAGCGGAAATACCTCCATTTCAGCGGCGCACTCCTCTCAAATTCACCGAGTTTCTGCTCGCTGTTTCTAACGTTGTCCAGAATGGCCCCTTAAATCGTATGGAACCTATTGTTCCTCAGATTGTGTCTGCCGTCATCGATAACTCTACACCACTGACAAACAAAACAGGAGTGCATGTTTTAACCCTTCATGCGGCTAAAGGAAAAGAATGGCCTGTGGTATTTCTTCCGCAAGGTGACTCGAAGAGTACAGCTAGCCCTTGGTTCAGGGTCAATGATCAAGAAGAAAGGCGTTTATTGTATGTGGGTGCATCCCGCGCAAAGAACAGCCTGTATTTTTCTAACGCTGGAGCTGTTTCTAGCTCGCGGAACCGATTCTTGAACTTGAAGAGTAGCGTTGGTAACATTGTCGCCGAAACATCGTTACCACTGCTATTGCGCCGGTACCCACGCGCACTCGGAACAATACCGAAGGCTTTGAATGTATCATAAGATGATTATTGTGATTTATTGAACAAACTTCCCCTAAGGGGCAGGACTACTAAGAAACAAGCCGTCTATAATAGCATTTGAGACGTTTATAATGTCATCGCTTCTCTTAGTTTTTGAGAGAGACTCGCTGCTGCAGGTGATACTCAAAAAATTAGTGGAGGCTGGACTTAAAGAATGCGTACGCTACTATGTGCGCTGATCTTCATTGGTCCTTACTGCGACTACGCTTGTTACATCGAGTTATGCAGCCGAAAGGAAAGTTGAGACGCCGGTCTCACACTTGCTGACTTAGTTGTAAAGAGGATAGAAGTTGTTTCACATTGAAGTTTTTTTTCTGTATTTGAGATGGCACCTTCTGCTCAGTGGTCAATTGATTGACAAACTGCCGAGCGTCGCTGCGCTGTGTTTACATTAGATGACGTAACATGCATCGGCCGAGTTCTAACGTCTAACAGGTCGAGACTCGAACGCAGTTGGCATATACCAAGAACAAAATGCTATTCCTGAAGCTAATCTTTAGCGAATCAGCATTAGTGTTAGCGAAAAAAATCAGAAATCTCTTTGTAACGCGTGCTAACCTTATGCAGGAGACACAGCTAATCTTCTCTGTTTTGATTCAATTTGACCAACCGACACGGCCAGAGACCATGCCGGTTTCAAGAAAGTGGCGAACAGAACTATGACTACAGTTCTCGGTATAGTAAGTCACGGATGACATATCACTGTGCACTAAAGCACGTATGACGTCACGCAACACAGTTATGGTGTAATCTAATACATTTTCACTCTTCAGTGCTAATTAGTAGATACTTGGTAGCCACTAGCCTATTATCCGCAATACTTGTTACTGAAGGAAACTTTACTAAGGCACAGATCCTCTGAAGTAAACTGCTAAGAAGCGGTGTATGACCAGTCATCCCTTCGTACGATCTGAATCCGAACATTACTGAAGTTACAGAATTTTTGCATTCCACGTAGCTGCCGTGATATATATGTCGATAATTTTCGTCGTTTGGTGATTGTTTCCTCTATTCTAACACAACGAAGAGAATTGTTATCAAAGAAGGGATACTTATAACGCGAGGCTGCTTCCAAGTGGGTATTTACAATGCCACGAGTCGCCATCATCGGCGCCGGTCCCAGCGGAGCTATTGCATTGGAAAAACTATTGAACGCGGGATTTGACGAAATAACAGTATTTGAAAGACAAAACACTGTGGGCGGTACGTGGAACCTGGACTGCCATCTCGGGAAGAGCCACCCCACTGAGGATGTCCCTGGTCTACTTCGTCCAACCGAGCAAGTTGATCCTCCTGCAGCTATTCCGCAAGCTGCTCGGAGAGCCACTCGCGACCGCCCGGAAGTCAAGCTGGCACGTGACCCTCATTTGCACCGGTATGATTGTAGCTCGCTGTATCCAGCGGTCGAAACTAACGTATTGGCTGAACTTATGGCTTTCAAAGGGAATCCATTCAAACCGATATACCCCCCGAAGTCTATGGAACGTTTTGGCTGTGAGGACGCCTATCGCACCTACGATGTCGTACGGGATTATATCCTCGATTATTTTCGCGATCATGAGCATCGCATTACTCTTGGTGTTACCGTGGAAAGAGCTGAGCAGACCAATGGGCCAGGTTCGAAGTGGCAATTGACTCTAAGGAAGCGTGATGGGAAATATGACAAGTGGTGGGCAGAAGAGTTTGACTTTCTCTACGCAGCTACGGGACGCTTTCAAGTGCCTCGCATTCCTGATATATGTGGCTTGGCAGAGGTTGTCAGGTATGCTCCTAGAGGAACTGTCATTCATACTAAATCATTCCGAGACCCGAGCCGTTACGAGGGCAAAAAGATCCTGCTTCTCGGACCCTCATGGAGCAACTCTGACGTCGCCCACTTATCACACGCTGCAGGCGCTCAGGTACCGATTCATCTGAGTTTCCGGCGCATTCTCGACACTGCTGTGCCAAGCTTTGCCCAGCCATGGATTGAGGCACATCAGAATATTGTCTCCGTCAAACTTGAATCTGGAAATACTCGGATCCAAGTAAACTTTGCTGATGGAACTGAGCTCAGGAATGTAGACAATCTAATATTGGGCACAGGCTATCGAATCAGCTATCCCTATCTCTCGGAGTACTTGTCGCCATTCGGAGGAATAACGGACGAAGCGGGGTCTCAGTCTTTCAACCTATTTTGGACGACGTGGTGGAAGTACGACTCATCATTGGCAGTGACGTCGCTGATATCTGACGGTATCACCTGGCACGTACTAGAGGCACAGGCTTCTGCGACGGCTGCCTTATGGAAAAGACCACGGAAAGAATGGCCTAACCCGGATGAATCTGATAAGTGGGAGACAGAGAGGTTAAAAAGAGCGCCATCAAACTTCCATCAGTGGTGGCCTGATTTTGAAGAGTTCTTCAACGGTATTCATGAGGCAGGCGGTGCAAGCGCTGGTAAGCTCCTACCATATTTGGAGCTATTTGGTCGAAGTTTAGAACTCAAAAATAATAACTGGAGGCGCAAAGCTGAGCTTTACTTAGCAGAACACCCCGAATCAAAGGACCGCTATGACCTTACTGTATCAAAACTGAACGCAGTACAGTTCACGCGCCTGGACTGAAAAATCTTGTAGCATATTTTTGTACTACAAGAACTCAGTTATCCCATTTCTGTTCAGGATTGGACACGAATTGACGGTAGGATTCAAAGTTAAAACAAGATAGCTCAGACTCATTGCGGATACCTGAAGCCGCTAGTGGTTTGTCCAGGTCTGTCAAAATCCAGTCATCATGGTCGAGGTTGATGCTCAGATTCATAGTTTTAGTGAGATGTGCGTGAGTGTATATTTTCAGCGTGTTCAGGTCAACCGTACGATAGGGACGAAATGCAGCTTGCGTTGAGACATGATCGTGTATCTTCGCCAGTAAGAGCCGTGGCGTCAACAGGTTTAGGTCGACGTCTCGGAAAACAACATTTTTTATGGTGCGATACTCGAAGCTTTTGATTACTCGCACGGTGATGGTCGCACGCGCCGGATCTCGTTGGCTCGTCAATTCCACATGATCGTCCACCATTTATTATTGTGCTGATGTAATTCCCGTTAAATCATCTACAATTTAGCTTCAATAGTCTAATCCGCTCAACGGCGCGCGCCCGCGAGCGTTCTGCTGACCAGGCCGGCGGTAGGGGGCTACACAGTCAATTCCATTAAGCATTGGTCGGCCACTTATCTTATATCCGAGAGTGCGCCGACGCTGGCGATTATGGCCACCAACTTCGTCATGTGCGGGGCGAATTGGAGCCACCGCGGCAACGGGTTGATTAACAGCCTCTTGTTCATGTCTTCTACGCGCATCCATTTCATGGGAAGACTCATATTTTGGTATAGTCTCAGGAGTAGCCATTTGTGGCTCGGAGCGGAAAAACTGGTGCTCGAGAGCTGCCGCTGCCGTTAACCTCTTCAGAGGATCCAGTCTTAATAGACCCGCCAGCAGGTCTAGAGCATCGGGGGGAACCTTCACTGTGGAAAATAATTCATTCAGTGTTCCTTCAAATTTGGGCATTGCGTCAATAGCCTTCGCCCCGGGCAAAGATGTGAATCCTGGCATTGAGTCTTCAGTCGGAAGCCCCATCAGCTTGAAAACGAGAACAAGTTGGTCCTCGTCAGATTTTCCAGGTAGAATGGGTTTTCGCTTAAAAAATTCACCGAAAACACAGCCCACGCCCCACATGTCGATTGCCGTTGTATAAAACTGCTCGCCCATCAGCAGCTCGGGTGGTCTGTACCACCGCGTGACTACAGTAGAAGTATAGCGATGAGTTGCGGGAGTCGCCCCTTCGATAGTAGGCGGCGCCTCTAGAAACTTTCTTGCTAATCCAAAATCTGCAAGTTTTACTCGCCCAAGATTATCGACCAGAATGTTTGCCGCCTTTATATCACGATGCATGAAATTTTGAGCATGAAGATATCCCATCCCAAGCAATATCTCATGGAGGTAATATTTGATGATTGGGAGTTTGAATCTCACATCGGAATTTCCAAACAATCCCGCCAGGTCATGGTCCATGTACGGAGTGACCATCCAAAAGACTGATCGACGACCCTGTTGCCTCGTACCGCGACGAGCTGCCATGTCGAGAAGTTCGATAATATTTGGGTGTTGAAGATGCTTGAGAATTCGGATTTCACGAAGCGCTGTGATGGGCATGCCATCATCCTTCTTGTGTAGCAGAATCTCTTTGAGCGCGACGAGTTCGCTAGTCGGTCGATGGCGCGCCTTTTGGACTTCTCCAAAGGTACCTTCTCCCAGCTTCTCGATTATTTCATAATTATCGATCGTCGAGCACCCGTATATTACGGGAGGCTCCATTTGCAGACCGGGACTCGCGGCTAACTCGTAGCACCCAGTAACTCTAGCTGACCAAATATTACCTCCTCACCCTCCTCCGCCCCCCCCCCCACGATAGATTCTCTGTTTAGCGAGTGTAGTCCCGGCTGACCAATAGAGCTGCCTGTAAGAAGTTTAGAGCAATCTACGAACGAAATACGCCAACCACGAGCGAGATGGCAACATTGCTTGGCAGAAGATTTGCGCACACTGCGCGATCTATAGTATTCAGCAACTACGGTCCTCCTGGCGAGGCACTTTCTGTCCTCAGACATACCATTCCTGATGCAGAGGGCTCCAGCGTGAATCTTAAGCTTGTGGCGGCTCCAATCAATCCAGCAGATCTTAACCAGGTTGAGGGTGTTTATCCTAGCAAGCCCCGGTTCACAAAAGATTTAGGAACTCAAGACCCGGTTGCCACAGGTGGCAATGAGGGTGTTTTTGAAGTTGTCGATGTGGGAAGCGATATCGCAGGTAAGTTCGAAAAAGGCGACTGGGTGATACCTCGCATCGCTAGTTTCGGGACGTGGTCAACGTACAAACAGGTGGACGGAGAAAATCTCATAGGCTTGGGGAAGCCTAGAGGTATTTCTCCAATTCAAGCAGCTACCATCAGTGTGAATCCCAGCACGGCATATCGAATGCTATCGGACTTCGCCAGTCTTGAACCAGGTGACTGGTTTATTCAAAATGGTGGAAACTCGAGTGTCGGGCGTATGGCCATTCAACTCGGTAAGCTATGGGGATATAAGTCAATCTCGGTTGTGCGTGATCGCCGTGACATTGACAAGCTGAAGCAAGAATTGGCCGATCTTGGTGCAGACCAGGTCGTGACAGAGGAGCAGATTAATGACAAAAGCATCAAACACATTATCGCGGATTGGACACGTGAGCAGCCGATAAAGCTAGCTTTAAATTGCGTCGGAGGTCGTTCTGCGTCGAATATTGCAAGACAGCTTGGAGTCAATGGCCAAATCGTGACTTACGGTGGAATGTCCAAGCAGCCCGTTTCCCTACCGACGTCACTGTACATCTTCAAAGACATTTCCTCTCATGGATTTTGGTTGACGCGCTGGAATAAAGAGCACCCGGAGAGCCGTGAGCGCATGATCAAAGAGTTGCTGGATATGTTCCGTCAACAGGAGCTCCGTGAGTCTGGGATCTCAGAGCATCTGGTTGATATCGACGACGCTACGGATCAGGAGCTCTTTGACTCGTTTAAGGAGGCGCTCAGCAAGCAAGGCAAGCAGGTGCTTGTTGCTGCGAACGAAAAGTAGGATACATAGTGTAGGATTCTAGCAGCTACTGTTAGAGCAGATTGCCGCTTATGGTTCTGCACAATTTGGGATCGGCTACTGCCACTTGATCAAAGTGAGATATTTAAGGTGAGTCAGAAAACCCTACTACCGGCAGCTTTTGTGCGAGTCTGGCGACGATCAGCCTCTTTGGTAGAAATATTATAACTCTGAGTCAGCGACGTGGGTAGGAAGAGATACCGAGGTAGCACGTAAATATCATGTGAGATATATGCTATGAACAAGAATCCAGTGAATATACTGTGAGTGAGCGCTAGGGGAGTATGCTCCCAATCATTATGGAACTTCAACGCATAGGTCTTCAATAACGTGGGCTAGTTTTCATTCTCTATGTGTTGCGAGGTTACCTTACACGCTGTGAGCAATTTTTGTGCCGTCTTTTGGAAGAATGCACGCCGCCGCACATGGTGATCAGTGATCCCCATGCTGCGCTGCTGAACTCCCATGTTCCTTACCAATGGCACAGCACGACCAAATTAGTGCCGATTACTCATCCCCAGAAAGATAATCATGCTGTTTATGTGCAGGAACTATGCAGAGAGAGTTGCTGTTGCATGTGACCACTACGGAGATCTCGCCACCACAAGCACGGTGTGGGTGCCAGAATGGGTGGTAGAAAAGAAATACATATACGTGCCCTGCTTCCGTTCTTTAGTCAGGGCTATTAGTGCGAACCTAACCCTGAATCGCTCGCGTCCTCCACGATGAGGACTACCTGTAAAGTACGCTTTTCGCGGTACTCATCTCAGGAAACAGAGCGAGTGTCCCTACGCTACACCAATATTCAGTCTCTTCCAAGGTCGTAGCGCCAGCCCCATCTACATGTGGATGCTAGAAAATAAATTTTTTTCACTTATTCAACCTTGGGCTACTAGGATCGACGGTAGTGCATGCCTGTGCCACACTAAGGCCAACAAATCAGAGGACGATCCCTCAACCTTACGTGTAATCTCATGGCTCGCTGTATAGCACCGGGGGCCGAATGCCGTCGATCCTCCTGCAGAAGTCGGGCTATGTGCTTTTTTGAGGAAGTTAGCTATACGCAAGTGGTGATCCTTCAACCTCGGAGCATCGGTTGCCCAAATTTGTGACATAATTTAGTTATGGATTACCGAGCTAGCATCTCAACGAGATTTAGACCCCATATCTGAAGCACTCGCACTGATATCAAGACGTGCTATTGCCTCTTCTTTTTGAGGGACCTTATTGAATCCGCGAGAAATGCGCTGATTCGACAGAGGCCATGCGCAGGAGTGGCTGCGACCCCAGCCCACATTTAAGGTAGATGAAAGATTGTCGCGTAAGCTGGGAGCTCATTCAGTAAAACCCGCTGCTGCATCCAGGCGCAACTGGAGAGAAACCTGATCAAAAAAAAAAGGCACGTCTGTCCCCTTTTTACACACACGCCACCGAGATCGGCCAGAGTCATATCAGAGCTGTCAAGTATAGCTCGCTACAACTCATGGCGAATGGTCTAACTATTCCTGCAAAATTCACGAAACAAGATGAAAACAAGGGTCTCCTAAGTCACGGCACTCAGAGCGCGGAGCAACCTACTGCACACCAGGTAAAACACACCCAGTGGCTTTGCGATGCTGCCCTAAAAGTCATTCTACCGCCACAAATTGCTGTGGTTGTGAGTGTGCCCTACTCTGTGATGTGGCTCACCCAGCGCGAGAAGCGGCTATTGAGCCAAACTGCTTCTAGCCTGCAAGAAGTAGAACAGGCATTAAACCAAAGGATGAAGAAGGAGTGTGCTACTCGAGTAAGCTCTATTTTGTGGCTGAGTCTACAGGATGGCATCGGCTACTTGGATGGCCTGCAACCTTTTACGCACGAGGACATTGTCTTCGAAAATTGCAAATACAAGGTCGACGTTGACGTTTATATGGAAGAAGTAGTGGAGCTTAAAACTGCTTTAGCGCTCTTTACTCCTATCCTTCCTGACATCAGCGAGGATAGCATTAACGCTGAGCATGCGCAGCTTTCTACCATAAGATATCAATTTGGAGGGATTCCAATCGCTGCCACTGCAACTGAAGGACAGCCTAGCATACTCGTGGACCATTTTGCACCCAACGCTCTCAGCTATCTTCAACAGTCAACGCCTCTACAGCTAGACGCGACAATTGTTCCTCGAGAAATATCCTCACGACCGGTGAGTAGCGGCACAAATTCAGACACCAGTCTAGACACGGTAAACATGCCGCTTGCCGAGTTCATTCCTAGTCTATCACCATATGAACTCGAGTACTACTACTCCATTGCCCCTGTTCATTCAACCCGTCAATCCTCAAATCTCCCATCAGTCACTGAGATAGAGTTGGGTACAGTTGATCCAGATACAGCGGATCCGTGGCGTAGGCATAGACAAGCCCAGCAGATGTATCAGGAGCGCTTGCGATCTGCACACTCGAAAAACTCAAATCGTCTTGCATCGCGCTGGGGACTTGGACAACAAAATGGCGGTGGCTTGTACGCAGATTCTGGGGAAATTCTTGACCTCTCTTCTGCCGTTCCTAATGGGGCTCCAGGAGACTCTTCAGTGCTAGGTGAAAAGCGCGGTTCCCAGCTCAAATGCGTTGAATGTGGTACTGAGCATAGCCCAGAATGGCGTCGTGGCCCTCTCGGACCAAAAACACTCTGCAATCGCTGCGGGTTGCGATTCGCTAAAAGGGCCCGCGCAAAGCAGCTGTGACAATATTATACTTATTGCATGCATGTATTCGATATATCATTAAATTGTGTACATAGAGTGCTCCACATTTTCATAGGAGCATTTGATGTTCTAAGAATATAAATAGGCATTTTTAGCCAACTTTCTTTCACATGACATGCAGCGATAACAGCATAGTCCCGAGCATGGACAAGGGCTTGGGCATTTTAGCATATTTTGAGGATGGTCTTCTCTTGGAGCTGACTAAGTTGGCAAACATAAACACCAGCCATCTGGGATGTCAACGGAGAATCCGATGACGAGCGCTGTAGAGTCGAAAGCCACCGTATCAGCTACACAGGTCCCGCAGGGCCACAATGTCACTAAAAGACTGCAGTCTGAGTTAATGCAGCTTATGATGTCGGCGCCCCAGGGTGTATCCGCATTTCCCGAGTCAGACGCAAACTTGTTGTCGTGGGCTGGCACCATAGAGGGTCCTAGCGAAACCTACTACGAAGGCTACACATTTCGTATCTCCATCGAATTCCCTCCTCATTACCCCTTCCTGGCTCCTATCATCAAGTTTGTGAGCCCAATGTGGCATCCCAATGTCGACATGGCTGGCAATATCTGTCTAGATATCCTAAAAGAGAAGTGGAGTGCAGCACTCAATGTACAAACTATTCTTCTGTCGCTTCAGTCACTTCTGGGCGAGCCGAATAACTCCTCTCCGCTGAACGCGCAGGCCGCGCAGCTATGGGACAATCCCACAGAGTATAAACGGCTACTCGAGCAACGTTGCCAGCCTGAGTAGGTCACAGGTTTGGTTCTGCATAGCTAGCATCTAATTAGGCCTCCTCTTTAACTGAAACTGGAGCACTAGACTCAGGCTCATTTGACGCCTCTGGTGGCGACGATGATGGCTGGGCCGCGTTATGTTGTTTTTTTAGCGGCGGCCCAGAAGCGGTCCATGTTCCCAGCTGATAGTTATAACCAGTACACGATTTGATCTCCACAGGCTCCCATTTCCATTTCCGAGTCATAGTCTTGTCAAGATCTAGTCCGGACATGTTGGCGACCGGAGCTGCCTTTACTGACCGAGGCAAATTCCCCAGTATGGGGTCTTGGCCACTAAAAGGTCCTACGAGGCCCTCTGCCTTTGGTCGTGCTCGTGTTCCGGCAGCTGGTGGCCGACGTCGTCGCCGCTTGGAGTCTCCAGTATCTGATGGCTCTACGCCAGCATCTAAATTAGCGTCGGCTGCGGTGGGAGAGAAGTCAAATTTTCGAAGTATATCAGGGGAAGCTCGCAACTTTACCACTCTAGTCGGCATCCCATCTGATACCTAATCTTCGCGGCGGTTTCTAATAGTGCCTATCGAGTGGGGGGAGGAGCAGCCGCTGCGTAGCCTAAGCAAGCGAAATAGCATGAAACTCAACTTTGCTGCAAGCATCTAGCTAACACAAATATGAAGAGTATAAATAGATGTGAATGGAAAATATAAGGAAATTCCTTCGAACGGTGAAAACAATTTCATCGCGAATCAACCATGTATGACCTCTTTAATCGGCACACTCTCTCAGAGTGAGAGAGTGTGTGCCGTACCGGAAGCCAATATCAGTCCATAAAAAATTTACTAGCATTGAGAATAGGCTCAAAAGATAAGAATCAAATGTGCTTTTTACTACTGCAACTTAATGCAAAATATGTGTGTTTGCCATGGGCTATTATACTGTTCGTCTTTCAATTCTTCGCTCAGAGAAAACGCTCAAAGAGCTCATCATCGAGCCAACCGACACGCTCGAAAGCCCCAAACAGCCGGGAAGCCTTGTTTACATCGATCCGGCAGGCTTTCTGAGAGTCTGTGCGCCTAAAAGGCAGTCCCTGGCGGAGACGGTGAACTTTCTCAGCGAACAGGCGACGTTTGGAATCCAAATAGACCTCTGCAGGTAGTCTCAGTACACTGGCGAGATGGACCTCGGCAGCATGGAGTAAGTGAACATCGGGATCACCAGAGAGGTCCATGGGGGCTCCTTTCCATTCGGCGCGGAGACTCTTGCCAGGAGGCAAAGTGGACACCGGAGGAGAGTAGTCCGCAATCTGCGACAAATTAAGATCATGGACGCGAACAGAGCCTTCAGATGTTGAAGCATTGCGCCGAGGCTTCCTTGGGCTAGTATTCTCGTCACTGGCTTCGACAGAGCCACTGCGCTCGTTGATAGCGGTGGAACGACGAGTCAGGGGTGAACCTTCGTATCTCCGCGCGAGACGCTGAGATCCCGATACCCCTGTTACACTTCCCCGCGCACGCCGACGACCCGCATTGAAGCGACCAGTGGTGTCTGCGCTTTCATACGCGCCAGGAGCAGCCCAGGAATGCCTCCGCATCGGATAGAGCTCTAGAAAACCACGTTCCCGGCGCAAATACTTTATGGGATTTGACACTAACTGATCCCAACAGGTAGTCATTGAGTGCTCGACACCACATTCAGCTTCTGGGGGTGCTGAGGCACGCTTGCGACGGCACGGAGATAGTAATATTGCGCCCTTAGCCGTGGGACAGTCCAGCTCGCGCGTCCACTCCAATTCTACCTTGGAACTTCTTTCGACAGTATCATCGGGCTCTGTGGATGTACCGCGGCTGCTTTCATCATCGCTACCTAGACTGAGTGGTGTTGTTGACGGCTCATTGGAGTCACTAGGCTGTGCAGAGGCGATCTCTGCCGATAAAGAGGACTTCGATGGCACTGTGACCGCATTGTGCACCTGTAAGAAGGGGGAAAGGGGAGGTGAGAGCATCCGCGCCGCAAGTTGCGGCGGGCGCGACGATGAAGTTGACGCGGTTATTGTGCAATGGCTTCAACGGGAAGGGCTAATGAGAATCAATAACTGACAACAGTTTGCAATCAATTGCGCTTTTAGCGTTTCCAATTGAATTGACACTTGGGCACCTCACAGTGATTGACGATGGTTACCAAGCCGGTCTGGCAGGATAGGATTTTTCACACACTGGTGCTTGGTTGATTTTCCCTCCTCGGCGCCTCCCCTGCCGTCGAGTGTATTACGTCAGTGCGTTTATCGCCTGTAGTGATGCGATGATTCGATCAGACTCTAGAATTCGCCGTGAGCCTCCAACCAGAGAGTTCCCATGATGCTCGCTACTTCTATTTACATAAATTTCTCTAGAAATGCCATAATTCTCTGGAACAATCTGATATCCCTCGCTCGTCAATGGCGACGGAGCGGCATGTAACTAGGGCTTGTGGTTAGGTTAGTACTGATCAAATATCGGTAACTTGGGTACTCTTGCCGACAAAGGAAATACTCCAATCAGGTGGTCGTTAAAGATGACTTAGTGGTCAAAATTGAGCGCAAGGATTTACACACATGATTTTGTAGGGCAATTGATATATAAATTTTTACAACTGTTGTTCACTTCCAGAATACCCCAGGCTCCCACAACTGCTACGTGGCGGGATAAGTGCATGCCCTAACCCTGTATTCAATCAAGCATTAGGGCTTGTATTACCAATCCCACCGCGCGTCGTAACAGGTCAATATTATCGTGTTGTGTAGCATATCAATGTGGCTGAGCTAAAAAGAACAAAGTAAATTGAGCCCATAGGAGCTTTTTATGAGAGATCCCAATTTCTAGTAATTTTATATCGCAATTCGGCCTAAACGAATCTTTTCTCTCCCCGGTCACTGAGAGCTTTTGAGTTCTGCCAAGATCTCATCCGTATGTTGACCGAGCAAGGGTGGAGATCGCCGTATTTGGGGCGGTGTTTTACTCCACTTCACCGGAGGCGAAACTAATTTTACAGTTGTGCCTGAACCATCTGTTACTTCGGTAATCATGTTCCGCGCATTAGCTTGGGGGTGTTGTAGTGAATCTAGAATGTCATTGATAGGCGCATAGGGGAATCCACGTCCCTCCCACATTTCTTCAAGCTCACGTGTAGTGAACTTGGTGGTAATTTTAGATATCTCTTGCGCTAGTTCAGACCGATTGGCAACTCGGTCTTTATTTGTCAAGTACTTGCTCGCTTTAGCCCAATCGTCTCGTCCAACAGTTGCGCAGAACGATCGGAAGAGCTTATCGTTACCACAACCCAGCATAATGCGGCCATCCTTTGTCGGAAATGCTTGATAGGGGCAAATTGATGGATGCTCAGTTCCATGTCGACCTGAATCGCGTTTTCCTGACACAAGAACATTCGAGGCGATATTAGCCAAGGATGCAAGTTGGCAGTCTGCCAGCGCTACATCAAGATATTGGCCCTGTCCTGTTTTTTCCGCATATCTCAAAGCGCCAAGGACCGACAGTGCAGTATATAGCCCCGTGGTCAGATCGGTGAGTGCAACGCCCGGTTTCGCAGGAGGTCCGTCGGGATAACCAGTTATATGCATTAACCCAAACTCGGCCGACACCATAACATCATATCCCGGACGCTGAGAATAAGGGCCAGTCTGACCGTAGCCAGTTATGCTAGCGTACACCAGCTTTGGATTCAACGCTGACAAGGTATCGTAGTCAACGCCTAACTTCTTGGTCTTGCCGGGGAGGAAGTTTTCAACAACAACGTCGGCCTTGGCGGTCAATTGATATACAATTTGTTGCCCTTCCCTTGTTTTGAGATCTGCGACTATAGAGCGCTTGTTTCGATTTGCACACAGATAATAGGCTGATTCACCATTCTCCGCAAACGGCGGGCCCCAAGCGCGCGTATCATCGCCACTTCCTGGCTGCTCGACTTTGATCACGTCGGCGCCCATATCAGCGAGCAGCTGTGTAGACATTGGCCCCGCAAGCACTCTTGAAAGATCCAACACTTTTACACCATCTAAAGGAAGTCCGCCGGCTACGCCAGACAATTTACGCACTCCGCGATAACCTCGACAACAGACTCGTAGCATCAGCAGCACGCCTAATAATATTAGAGGCGGGGKATCTGCGATTCTTACTCATTCCATCGGGGAGTGTGGGCACTGCGCCGCTAACGTGCTTCAAACAATGGCTGCTTAAGCCGAAACAAGTAATGAAATGTACATGTGTGCATAAGTAACGAGTTTCGGATAAAAACCTGGCTCACTGAAATACTCACTCAAGTAGATTATTGAACTTCGGATGAACTCACGTTGGCCAAGTGAGTGAAGTGTCTAGTTGAGTACAGCCGTTAAACACAAAGCCTGAGACGAGTGATCAGGTTTTAAATTAATATAGAACAGGACAGTTTTTAAGTTTAAATTATTTTGCTCGGAGGGTGCGGTTAACCTCTACTGAACTATGGCTCAGATGCGCGGTCATGTTCTGATCACCTCGGCCGGTCTATACTCTGTGGTTTTGAAAAGTATTATGCAGGTATTGCCGCGGTAATCATAAAAAGAAGACATAAAACATCTCTGCGTAAATTAATCGTGCAAGCCTTTTAAAGTCGCTAAATTTCACATTTCAGAAACACCCCTGAAGTCGTTACCTATCAGGCGGCATATCTCCGTCGTTAACGCGGTGACTAAATACAAGCATCAGTGCCTAATTCACCCCAAACTATCTGTGTAAGCGAGGTTGAAATTTCAGGTGGAGACGAGTGGTGGCAAGATGCCACGTCAATCAGTGGACACGGCCGCGCTCAACCACCCTGCTTCAATAGTTATCAACACCGAGGGTGCATTCATCGATGAGGATGGCACCAATCCGCAGGACAAGCGAAACAGGTCTCAAAACATTCACTTACCGAATCAAGTCATGGAGATCACTCATTTATCTCTAGATATCGGCGGTTCTTTAGCCAAGGTAGTTACTTTCACAGCTAACTCGGGTGGAAAAGGCGGGAGATTGAATTTCGAAAACTTCCAGACCTCAGATCTTGACTCTAACTTGGGAGATGTGCTCAGCCCTTTAGCCGCCGCACGGCCAAAGTTAGCTATAGCGACGGGAGGTGGCTCAATCAAATACTACGACCGTTTGAAGGAAGTCTTTCAAGGAGTTCAGCTTAATCAAGTGGATGAGATGGAGTGTCTAACGCGAGGCGCTAGCTTTCTGATGTCGAGGATTCCTAATGAAGTGTTCTCGTACAACGAGAAAGAACGTCAGATGGAAGTCCTCGAGGCCCCTCTCACCAATCAGTACCCACATTTACTTGTAAATATCGGTTCTGGTGTGTCTATCCTTAAACTGAATAGTCCCACGGAATACGAACGAATAGGTGGGTCCAGCCTGGGCGGCGGCACTTTATGGGGCTTGTTGGCCATGCTGACTCCAGCTAAATCTTACGATGAGATGCTCGACCTGGCTATGGAAGGGGATAATCATAACGTAGATATGCTGGTGGGTGACATTTATGGTTCTGACTATCCAAAAATCGGGCTGAAAGCATCGACGATTGCTTCGAGCTTTGCCAAGGCTTTTACTCAACCCCACGATTCGTTCAATGCTGCAGATATGAGCCGTAGCTTGCTATATGCAGTATCTAACAACATTGGTCAACTTGCATACTTGCATGCGAGGTATCACAACGTGGAACACATTTACTTTGCGGGCTCTTACATTAGAGGTCATCCGCAGACGATTCACACACTTGCGTATGCAATTCAGTTCTGGTCTCGTGGAGAAAAAACTGCGTATTTCTTCCGGCATGAGGGCTACCTAGGAGCCCTCGGCGCGTTCTTAACTCACGCGGACTTATGATAATTAAATTAGATGCTGAAGCAATTGTTTATATTGCGTACATATACGATCAAGTTGGGCTTCCTCTGGTGCTCGTGAAGCATCGAGAGAGGCGATGCGTTTAGCGATAGCTTGCTGGATCTCGGTAGCTTCAGCGATATGCTGTAGCTGTACATCTACGTCAGCAGCTTGCCGCTTCTTGAGTTCTATTTGGAGCTTTAGAAGTGTCAATTCGACGTTACTGAAGTCTTCCGAAGCCGGCTTTGCTGCCTCGATGCGAAGAGATTCCAGCTCTTCGTTAGTTATATGCTCGCCTTCACTTTGCTTTTCCAGTACTTCCAGCTCGCTTCTCAGCTCTGAGACCTCTTTCTGGATCTCTTCTTCATCACGTTCCAGTGCTGCGACCTCGGCATCATATGTAAACTCATGCACATCCCTTATTGCTTCTGCCTCCGCAACTGACTCCTCGTAGCTAGCATATGAATCCTCGCGCGCATGCGCCCTTAGACGATTGCGAATCTCACTCATAAAATTAGCCTCACCTAGAGACGCAGCGTACCAAAGCCGCGTCTGTTCATCGCGACGCTGAAGCTCGTTCATGACGCGCCGATTACGTTGACATTTCGGGACGTGTCTGTTCGGACAAAGCATCGACTGCTTTCCCTTCTAACTAGGTAAAAACTGTTCGACGATTGTATTACTAGGACTTAGAGAGCTATTTTAACACCAATTGGTAGATAGGCTCAGTGTCATCACATTTGGCTCCCCTCACTCCCCGACCCCGCCATTTCGCTAGCTTCCCGAGAAGAATGTTTGTAAGATTCTTTGAACTTAGTGAGGGCATTTCCCCACTATGCCAGCCGGGAGCCGACAGAAAAGTGATTCAGATACTGTCATTGAGATTTTGGGTAGGCGGGATGGTAAGGATAAAACTGCCAAGATCATTCAATACTTCAGTAAGCTGATACTCCGGTTCCGGACTGTGCCTCAACTCGAACCCCTCGTAGGACAATTGTCACTATTCCGAAGAATACTTAAATGCGGAGAATGGCTGTCCATCTTGCAACGAGCGCGAAGCAACGAAAATATAGACTGGTTAGAGGCCTTGAGTGTACTCAATGGAATTTCTGACGATCTCGAATTCCTAGCTAAGATAGGTACGCTTGATCGCCGGAATGAGCGTCAGTATGCAACGTGGGCGAAGAGATTCTGGCTCCTGGTTATATTATTGAACCTGAGGGTGATACTACGCTGGCGAGACAATACTGTAGATGCTGCCAAGCTATCCTGCGATCTCGTGTTCTGCATTGTGGACCTTTGGTTCCCTAATGTTGATCCAATTGTGCAGATTGCTACTGGTCTTGGAAGTGCCTCTCTAGCATACTACAAAATTTGGCGTAAGACCAGATAGACCTATCATCGGCTCATGTTGTACCATACTCCCTTCTTGGTCTCACGATAATTCCTCAATTCCCGGGCTAGTCTATCCCACACGATAAACAGAAAAATAGCAAAGTGAGATAAGGAAATAGATTGACAGTCGATAGCCCTTTATATCTACTCCCAGGCTTCAGCTAACGAGCGAAAAGTTCGTGCGCTGGTCCAATGGCTCAACTTACAATTTTCGCGCCTTCTCTCCTTTAGCCCAATGCCAGATTGTAGGCAATATATATATGCGTAACTTTGCGCGAGAGTATTTACCCTGACTAATTACTCTATGGCGAATCAAGTCACACGACTCTCCGACTAGACATGGCGGACCGCAGCGACAAGATTTTAAGCGACAAATGGGACGTCGCCTTGTCGAACGGCATCGTTAAAACCGGCCTTGGATTTGGCGCCGGTGTGGTTGCATCAGTTCTCCTGTTCAGACGTAGAGCATGGCCAGTAGTCCTAGGAACCGGCTTCGGCGCTGGACGAGGCTGGGCTGAGGGCGATGCTCTTTTCCGCCTTTCCACAGTGGATTCTGACGCAGGGAAGCGTTTGGGAGCTTGAGATATAGTATGTTCTTTCAGGATCAACCGTTCAAGCACGAATAGCCGCTGCATCCGACACAAGAGCGCCAGCACCTTCTTCCATAGTAACGATCATCGTTGACGGAACGACTGCGGCTCTTTCCAGTTGACCTTCTGGCTATATTCAGCGCCATAGCGTAGAGCCTCCGCGGCAAGCTGCTGCCAGTGGCTTTTATTCAAGTTACCTCGATATTGAGACTGGTTGACTTAGTGCGGGCTTGCCTTCCGAATTCATCTTAAGCTAGAACTGCGCGTAATTTCTATTTGGTGACGTTTTTTAGGTCCTGTACATTATATGCTAGCAGTAGCGGTCCGCTTGAGATTTGCTGATATACATACAGGTTGATAATCACGAAACGTATATCAGTCGTCTCGTAACGAAGTGGACGACAAATCAGTGTCTTCATACTGAGAAATGTACAGTGCGATCCAAAGTAAATTTGCTGAAGCAGTGGCTAATGGAAAGCTGATTTTCACCGACAGTGTCGAGAAGAGGGTGAAACAGAACGGCCTGTCTCTTGTATATACCGTGGCCCCATCGCTAGGCCAGAAGCCGTCGGCGCCGAGACCTGAAGCGCAAGGCACGCCGGAGAGCCGTAGTCCATGGCTTTCAGAAGACCCAGACCTTGTCGTTGAGACACTGGCGAACTACAAAATTGTCCTTAACAAGTTTGCTGTGGCTAAATACCACTTTCTACTTGTCACAAAACAATTCGAGCCGCAGACGAGCCTTCTTTCGCCACAGGACTTGAAGACTTCCCTGGACGTCTTAAAACGAGTTAACAAGGAAAGCGGTGATCGCTACATTGGCTTTTTCAATTGTGGTAGCGCAGCGGGGGCATCGGTCGAGCACAAGCACCTCCAATTTGTAAAACTGCCTGACAATTATTATCCGTTCCCTGATTCCACCCCCATGCCAAGCTCCGACTCGAACATAGCGACGCGCACTGATAAGCGAGTGCCGTTTGCACATTACCTTATAGACTTGGAGCCCGAATCCGATGAAGACGAGCTTGCTATGAAATATTCAGAGCTATTAGGCCATTCCCTTACTTTGCTTGGTCGTCACCATCTGCCCATCAATTACAATCTTGTGTTCACGGAGGAGTGGATGCTGATGACGCCACGGAAGCTTGCAGAACTACAGGCCGATCCGAAACTTGGTGTCAATTCGCTCGGGACAGTCGGCATGTTTTTGGCAAAATCGGAGAAGCAACTAGAGCAGATAGAGTTGCGCGGTATGAATCTAGTTACCGAACTTGGGTTTGAACGCGAGGACCCGTTGCAACGCGGCGTTGAGAACTCGGCTGACCCCCTGGGATATACGCACTATTAGATCTGATATCTTGAAAAGGTAATGTAGAGTCGACGGTCTTGTGCATACATTTAAGGAAGACATAATGCCACGTAGAAGTCGTTATTTGCAGATTTTTCCTCAGTATTAGTTAGTTAGATGTTAATTCTGCTGCTTTAACTGGAGCACTTAAGTTCACGTAGCTAAGGAAAAGGGCCGTGGCCACGCTGACGTTCAAAGAATCCAGTCCAGATTGTGGAGGTGCATTTCCATGGAGTGTTACACTATGAGTACTGCGTTGCACAATCGTTCGTCGTATTCCGCTGCCCTCCGACCCTACCACAAGCATGAGAGGTTGATCAAGTTGTCCTAGCTCAGTTGGCACTATGGCAGTAAGACCCGAGGATGGTCGAGGAAGTGATGCCGTTATCGCCCACCCCTGCTCTTTGAGGTTGTCAAGTAGTCGCAAAGGGTGTGGCACGTTCACGATAGGCACAAATTCTGCCGCACCGGCACTCGCTTTAAGCACCGTAGGACTTAAAGGCGCCGAGTTGCGAGAGCTCACGGCAACAAAGTCAACACCAAACCAGCATGCACTACGGAGAAGAGCCCCCATGTTATGAGAGTCTGTAATTTGGTCCAAATACAAGGCCAGCGGCCAGCGCCGGCGTGAAATAATCTCAATGTCATCGGGAAAGAAAATTCGGCCCTCCTCAGCCGGGATTGCCACAGCCTGCGGGATCTCTCTCTTGTGCACAGCTGCAACATACTTGTTGTGAACCCCGTTATCGCTGAGAATATTCAAGTGCTGTAAAGGCGTATTCGTGTGTAAAGGGATGGAAGCCCCAAGGCACAGCTCTCGGATTTCTTGGTCCACTTCGTCTAGCGAGTGACCTGACCACACTTCTAAGACATTGCGAGTGTGCAACACAGCTTTAACTACTGATGTGCCGTAAACGTGCTCAAGACGATTGTCGCGCGCGAGCTGCTCTCGAATTTTTTGGCCGAAGCTGGAAACAGGCTGGGGTTTGAGGTTGATGGCATCAGGCTTTGATTTTCGCCTGGATGCGGCCTCAGCCTGCTCTTTCTGACGGCGTTGCAACTGCTTGGCATGAACATGTGCGTATTTCTCGCGGAAAAAGGTATCCTTATCCTGGCCATGCCATGCCTTTTTCGGTGACTTTGGCTCTGGGAAGAGTGAATCGAAATCTTTCCGCCCACTCACGGGTATTGGAGCACGAGGCCCCACCCCTTTACCAAACAGCCTAGTTGCCCTCATATATAATGTATGAAAGGCTCAAACGTTTATGATTTTCTAAAACTAGCCCCAAACTACCAGATGAACCTGATAGCTCTCCCCCACGTACGCGTAGCTTAGTCACCTGGGAGCATCGGCCTGTGGTAAGTAGGTAAGGTCGCTGACCCAATCACGGTCCACGGAAAGATCCATCATGTCGACGTTCACGCAGCTGGAGGCTATCTCCAAGTACATTCTGGCTCGTCCAGCTCTCAAGAGCGTTTTCTTACCTGCTTCGCGAGTTTTCACGAACCTTGCTGGATACCGCAAGCTCGGACTCAAAACTGAGGATCTGTTCATGGAGGAGAACGAGGTGATGAAGACTGCTCTTAGCCGTCTCCCTGCGGACGAAGGCTACAAACGCGTGTTCCGTATTGCTACTGCATTCCAAGCATCTCTCACGCAGCAGATTTTGCCGGAATCGCAGTGGGTCAAGCCTGAGGACGACAAGCCATACCTGCTACCGTATTTGCTTGAGGCAGAGGCCCAGATTCGCGAGCGCGAAGAACTTGACAGCCTCGTGGTTAAGCCTAAGTACTAAACCAGAAGATTCAAACACCAAAATGTATTTAAATAGGCAGGTTTCTTTGAAATAACAGTTGAAACTACTTCTTTTCTTAAGATAAAATTAGCATATGGCTAGACTTGGCTACCGTCCTAGCGAGCCTTCCCGTGATGCCGGTCGCGAACGCTCTGCGACCCAGCTTGCGGCGCGGCTGCAAGCAGCAAAAAGTGTCTGCAATTGCTGCTGCATATCTTCCCCCGGTGTATTGTCCAGCAACATTCCTAAGTCAATCTTTGGAACTTCAGGAAAGCCTACTGGCGGGTGCGAGGTTCCCATTATTGGCCCCGATGGCGGAGGTGGACCCATATGCAGTTTTTGGGGCATTACTAGCCTTGGCAAACTTGGCTGGCGCTCAGCTGCTACCGCCCGCACCGGGCTCCGCTTTATAGGTGACGGCGATCGTGGACTTGCTAACGGCGTGGTTATGCTTACAGGTGCTGCATTTGCGGGGGCAATACTCGCTACTGATGTTGTTGAAGCCATAGATGCCGCATTTGACATTTTTCTCGAAGGCAAAGTCTGCGTGTGGGGAAATTTGGGCCCTGAATCAACAGTGGCATTGCTCCTAGTAGTTGACAACGGGCTAGAAGGCTCTGTTGACGATATGCTCGAGAAAATGGTGCCAGTGGTGCCTTCTGCTGCGGCGGCCAACGGCGGAGCGGATACTGGAGGAGCGGAGGTCGGTCCAGACGAACCTGCAAGTCCGGAAAAAGATGATTGTACCGTAGATATACCCAGGGGAGGCAGCTTCTGCGCAGGACTGATCGAGAGTGGCTCACCAAGAGTCTGCTCGCGAAGCTCCAGACCTGCTCGCAGCTGGGGGCTCCCACCTGAGTGCGCATTCTCATGCCCCTCGGACATCAATTCGTAGTCATGTCCCAGATCTGCTAGCTGGGGAAGTTGGGGTGCCTGCGAAAGATGCAACGGAGGTTGCACGCCAGTCTGAGGTGTTTCGACTGGCTCTTCGAGGGAAGCTTCTCCAGACTGGTGCAACGGTGGCGCCCCTCCGCTGTCGCCTGTAGCTGTGGCACCCTGTAGCTGTTCCTGTCGAGTATCTTGCAGCGGGAAAAAGTCCGTTGCTGATCTTTTGATTGCCACCTCGCCTGCTCCCGAAGTTGGGAGAGGCGTTGGTCCAGGTGTCATGATCGGACGAATCAGTGGTCGCGTCTCGATGCCAAATATCTGCTTGAGAGAGTCTGGCGCATCGTCAAGAGAATGCGGCATCGGTACCGCCTCATGGGTAACGACACCTTCGCTGTCGGTCGAAAAGTCCCAGTCTGATTCCTCCGAAGCGGCGTCGAGATAGTCTCCCTCGCCGCTGCGCGGCGGTGCCATGAGCATTGAATCACGTGCGTTGCCGTTGCGTTCTTTCCAGATGCGATAGCGCAGAACCAGCTCGCGCAATATGCTAGTGGGCGTTTTCGCCCACATTTTAATGAACTTATGCTTGAGGATATCCTCGGCCGTTGGTCGTGCCTGGGGATCCTCGTCGAGACACAGCGCCACGAGGTCCTTTAACAGCGACGAGTAATTCGGCCCTTCTAGTCGCGGTGGTTGCGATTTGGAAATAAGGAGTAGTGCCCGCACTGCTTCCTGGTCGCTATATGGAGGATTCCCTGTAGTCATTTCGTAAATGGTTATCCCCAAGCTCCATATATCAGCCTTGGAATTGTAGCTGATACCTTCCATCACAACTTCTGGAGCCATCCAATATGGAGTCCCCACGATAGTGGTTCGTTTGGTGCGCTTCGACAACGGAGCGGCGACACCGAAATCACACAGCCTCAGCTGTCCACTCGTAGTGATGAGTACATTAGCCGCCTTGATATCGCGGTGAATGATCCCCTCTGCATGTACAGTGGCAATAGCAACGCAAAGTTCGCGACAAATAACAGCTAAATGGCGTTCATCAAGTGGCCCCGCTTTTAAAAGTGTCCTGACGCTGCCGCCGGCACAAAAGTCCATAATAATCCAGAGCTTTGTACCTTGCAGTATACTTCCATAATATTTTGTTATGTTGCTGTGCTTTTTGTTGGATAACTGCGCTAACAGTGAAATTTCGTATTGGACATCGGTGACTTCGTCATGGGCGGTATCTAAATCGAGAGTCTTGATGGCAACAACCTTTCCCGTCTCAGTATTGATACCTTTGTATACTACCCCGAAGTTACCCCGTCCAATAACCTCGCCTCGGCGATAAACGCCCGCGGTATTCATTCGAATCCGCGTCTGCCGCCCGCGGTTACGTGATCAGAACAGTCGCGTGGTAAGCGTTTGGAACTGGTAGTCGCCCCTCTCTGTGTCAGATGGCTCGGGGTACAAGCGGGAGTACTGAAATTAGTTGCTTGCATATGTAATTTATTACTGTACGAAAATCCATACTTTAGATCTGCGTACTGGCCCTTGCAAAGGCCTCTGCACTGTCCACATGTAGACATGGAATATATTATGTTTAGAGCCCATATAGTTTTCCCTTTGGGCATATCTCAGTATCTTCTATCTGTATATTTTCTTTCTGAGGTCGTACAATCAACGGAGAACGCCCTTCGTGGAGGGCACATCGTCGTTACCGCTCGGTGAGGTGGCCTCGCGGATAGCAATAGCAAGCGCTTTGAACGCAGACTCAGCCCTGTGGTGATCATTCTGTCCGCGGAGGCAGTCGACATGAATGGTGATGCCTGCGGCCTGCGCAAAGCTCTCCAGCACGTGAGGAATCATCTCTGTTGACAGATCTCCAATCTTTTCTCGTTTGAGACCTAAGTCGATAACTGCATAGGGTCGATTCGATAAGTCAACAACTGCACGACTAAGTGCCTCATCTAGTGGAGCAAATGCAGAGCCGAACCGCTTGACTCCACGAACGGCACCTAGCGCCTCTTTGAACGCAGCCCCAAGTGCAATACCGCAATCTTCAGCACTGTGGTGGTCGTCGATGTGTAGATCCCCTACACAGCTCAGACTGAGACTCCATCCAGCATGCTTGGCTAAAGCGTGGAACATGTGATCCAGAAAACCGATACCCGTTGCCACGCTGATGGTCTGAGCACTCGTCGTCTGCACCTCACGATCGGTTGGAGCATCCGCACCCGGTAGGGTAACGGACCCTCCATCCAGGCTCAGAGCCACTTTTATCTTTGTCTCATTTGTATTTCGTTCTAACGACGTAGCACGAGCCATCTTGTAAGTCTGGTCAAGCTGACTCAACGAAAAGCTCTAAAAGCTCGGATTTTGGAGACGAGCACAGCTGCTGCTTGAATTCTCATCAGATTACTAGCTAGCTATCTGTAGGTGTCATGAGATCGATGACCTACCGTTTAGAGGCAGTTGAATGCGTGGTAAGCGGTATTCCAAGCACCGTGTCAAGCCAATGGGCTATGACCAACTTACCCTCGTACATTGACTTGTTATTCGGATTGCGCACAATTGCCGCCGCGTGAGCATTGGAATTAGCCGTGATGTGAACTGGATATTTCTCCCATCCTTGGCTGTTAAACTGATCGATAATTTGACGCATTATAGGGGTTATTCGAAGCGTCGAGGGATCAGAAACTGTCTGGTACATGTCCTCCACCAGGCTATCGGCACGGTCCTCAAGCACATCGGCGAAGTCATACTGTGGGATGTGTGAGCCATCTTTCACTAAGGTGCGGGTCCGCAGCTCAGATGCTACTGTTTGATATGCAGCGTTGATCAGAAAAGCTGTGAACCATATTGGAAGTACAATGGCGACCCGTCCAACGACCCCGGTAATGCGTATGATGCGCCACAACATAGAGAGAACGCAATTCTCTTTCCACGATGGCACAGAGCGTTTCGGAGAAGCCTCGGTGCCGAATTTCGGTGAGATCCCGTCAATTACGACCGGTCCATACTTGGACGAAAATGGGCCCACGAGTTGGTTCAGCCGGTCGCGTTGAACCCATGGATCAGAGTCGGTAACAGCCGACGTGTACCAGTCGCAGCGACGATCATGAGCAATATTTGCATATAGCGCGCGACGCTTGAATCGATTCGCTGCTATTGCGTAAGGTGTACCAGGATCCGTGAGGTGCTTGAATAGAGGCGTACCACTTTTGACGTATGCATCGCGCAGGAACACCTGACGTGAAGTTCGGGCCATCGCCCATGAGCCGATGAAGTTGAAAAGACGTTGAGATAAGCGCGTCCCTAGCATGTTCGTACCGACATGAGGACTGAACAATGTTGTCAGTGTCTCGAGCTCTATTGTATCCAGAGTACCTCGGGTGTAGAGTATCCCTGCCGCATATCGTACAATTAGGCCACCCATTGAGTAGCCAGCGAGACTCATTCGCACCACACGTCCTCCGACTGCCTCAATGGCAGCGATTTCGGCCTCAATGTCGTTCGAAATGCGCATTCCACATACATCTATCCCATCATACGTGAAGTAACCTTGGTTGGAGCGTGGTCGGTATACTACAAGAGTTTCCTTATTGTTCTGCAGGGTATCACCATCAAACACGCCGCCGTCATGTATCACAGCACCTCTAGCAGCAAGTTCACTACATGTATAGGCAAAATGGTGGATATTTCCCCACATTCCATGCACAAGCACCACAAGATGAACATCGGCCACCATGTCGACCGCGAGTAGTCCTCGCTGACTATGCAAGTGGAGCAGAGGGGAGGAGGGGGGGCATACCAACGCCTGCACAGTAATAGTTATGACAGTTGTGGCATAGCATGACTACCAACCTGTAGCATCCCAACCTTGATTTAGCATTAAACACTATTTTGTGGCTTATTTTTTACAGCCCACATTGAATATTCCGCCTGCCTCTGGCTATCTGGTTTCAAGCCGCCAAGTTGCCAAGGTTAGCAGCAGGGAGATTGGCAAGAAAGATCATGTGGACATTCCAATATGAAGCTATAAATAGATGAACAAATCCCTCCCCAATAGTTTGTTACGAATACGAAGATATCAGCACAGGTCGCACAATGGCACAACAGGCATCAGCAAGTTAGATCAATCAACTGATGCAGCCGACTTTCTGTTCAGTCCAATGTGTTCTCTACCCTTCGCATTCGAGGAAGAGTACCTCAATGTGATCTGACTACTGAGCCCGCTTCGATGGCTGGTCGAAATAAATGTCAATAGCTACATAAATACATTAAACAGCAGGGCGACCAAGCATGCGGTCAAGAAGACTGCGGCGGCGAGCGTGGCTCTTCTTATGATGCACCTTGGTGGGTGATGGCGACGCGCGTATGCTGGACAGGCTCGGCGGAGAGCTCGTACTTGCACCTACACGAAGAAGAGGAGAACCAGGTAGTGTGCGAGGTGAGTTTGAGCCAGCACTAAGAGGCTCAGCAATGGCAAGACTCGTAATAGGTGCTGGCGGGTGAGGTTGCGCCGGGTGAGGTTGTGCCGAGTTAACAAGGCGAATTGATGCCAAACGGGCGCCTAGAGGTGGACTCGCAGTGCTAGCAGAGCTGCTAGAGTCGTCGTGTTCCTCCTCCTCTTCAGGAACCGGGCCGATGTATGAGCTGCACGCCTTTGGAAAGGGCGAGTCGAGCTGGGATGGCAGCTCCCGCGGCAATTCCCGCGATCGGTACGAGGTGATTAGTGCCTCGTCTAGATCTATACTTGGCGGGTCTGGCTCAATATCCAACGAGATGCCAGGGGTGTTCATCGGACTGAGAAATCGCGGAGGCTGCGGCGTGGGCGGTGTCACCAGCATTGAGGCGGTCAATGTCGCATCTGGATCATCTGGCGCCGACGCTACTGTTGATGTCCCCGAGCCAGACGAGACTACCGAACGTGTGGAGGACGACGACTTCCGCCTGAACAGTTCCACAAGGCTTCGACGCCGCTTGTGCTTCTTCTTCGGCTCTGCGGGGGGGGACATAGGCGAGTTGGGTGCAGAAGCATGTGAGGGTGATACCATTGGAGGTGGTAGCGATGGCGTGAAAGCCGCAGGCTCGCCAATGTTAGCCGGGCGGCGTTTAGGGGAGCTCGATGGTAATAACAGGGGGCTTGATGGCGATCGCGGAGAACGCACTGGAGATCTCACTGGAGACCTCACTGGAGACGGTGGGTCTGCAAATTTAACTTTTGCGCCAGTACCTTGAGAATTAAGGGACGATGAGCTGGCCCCGAAAGCAGCTACGTCTATAACAGGGTTTGCAGGAGGACTCGAGCGACGCGTAGAGTCGGAGCCAATCTGCACCTTTGGCAGCTGGACAGATGCCCCTGTAAGTGAGGGAGCATGATCCGTTTGGCCACCGGAAGGAGCTACGTTCTGAAAACTGGACTGACTGCCAAAATGAGAGGCCATTGCCGACGGCTGTGGCGCAGAATTTGGTGTCGCACCCGGAATAAATTGAGTCCAGCTCAAATCATCGGACATAGCTGCAGAACGGCGATGACCGTGTCTATGGCGCGGTGCAGGCGGGGAGAATCCAACTGACTTGGGTCGCGATGGACTCGGAAAGCTGAAGTCTGGGTCCACTCCTGACATGATTGAAGTTTAGGGAAGTAGGGGGCCGTGAAGAAAAACGAGTGACTGAAGTTGTGGAAGAAAGCGACAAGGAATGACGACGGCTCACCGAAGTAGTTTATAGGAGGGTTTGACCTGGGGACGGGCGCTTACCGGGGATTCAACAGGCGAGCTTCTTGGATGCTATCTCCAATACAATGCCTTGCGATTATAAACCCTGTGTAAGTACCCGGATCAGCGAAGCCAGCCTGGCTGTAGCACCCACCGACCGATAAAAAGAAAAGGTGGTAGTCGAGTAGCTTCCCCTTCGGGAGGTTTTACTCAGCACTCACCAAGAGCATACGTCGCGGCTCATACGCATACATGGCACATACATATATGACTCTGCAACTAAAAATACCACTATTGGGAGGAAACGTGAAATACTGTACAGATCGGGTATTGAACGAACGAAGGAATAATAGTGTCGCAAAATATCCTAATTAATACAGTCAACTTTTTGAACGTTTCAATTGCCAAGACTCTGCCAAGGCGAGACAGTCAGTGTTTTCATCTGTCGGGAAAATCGCGTTATCCTTTGAGGCTGCATTGAAATCGCTTTGTCTGGGCGACCTAAAACGGAACCCTATGTCATCATCACCGTAGTAGGAATATAGGGTAAGGGCGATCCCATGCACACAACAGTCCTGTAATCTGAGCGAAAGTGGGAATCTCAAAATAAAAGATATGGAGGCAGGTTCAATACCGCTCAAGATAGTTGGATGCGGAGTGAGAAAAAGAAAGAAATAGGGAGGCTGCTTTATGTACGTTGTGAGAAACCCCCAGGATCTACGCTCTATTATTATTTCTTTGTAAGTTCAGATTATTGCGGCTCGACAGCAGGAGAGTTCTATATAACAGCATTCGTCCGTCCTAGGTGGGAAGAAAGCCCACGATTACTAGTGTGAATAAGGCTTGGGGGAGGCTAACAGCAAATACAAGTGTATATAGAATGTTGATTGTACGTAAATGGTACAGCTTGCACATCTTGGTTCTCGGAATGTCAAATTAAATACGGCAAACTTGATGGCTCCGAGCTCTGTAACTCGCTAGTCACCGATGCTCACAGCCACTGTAGCCTATTAAGGGCGGGCGGTGACGTCAGCGTCTCTCAACCCCCTCCCGCATCCGCAAGCATGTCGTCGCACGCGATCGACCTGACCACTCACGGTCGTGAACTCAAGAAACAGTACGATGCTGTAGTATCCTCAGATCCAGAGGTGACATGGGCCGTTTTCAAGTACAGACCGAAAGACACGGTACTAGCGCCGCAAGCATCTGGTGACGGTGATCTCGACGAGTTTGTGGCTGAGTTTGATGAAGCCATGGAACAGTTTGGCATTGTACAGGTAGATGTGGGCACGATCAAGAAGGTTGTGCTCGTCGGCTGGCTAGGCGAAGGTGTAGCCGACGGTCTCCGCTTGGGCTTTAACACCCATACAGCTAGTGTTGCTCGCTATTTCTCTGGCCATCACGTCCAGATTACGGCTCGCTCTGCCGATGAGCTCACGCCCGAATTGATAATGCGTAGGGTAAACAATGCTGCTGGTTCAAAATACTCGCACGCAGGCAAGCCAACCCCGGCAACCAAGCCCAAGTTTATTCGCGCTGAACAAGGTGCTGCCGAGGACGACTGGGGTGAAACTGTGCCACTGAAGGAGCGTGACGAGCCTAGCCTTGATTCGGCACCCTCAGCGTATAAGCCAACCCGCGCAGAGGTCATCTCATCTAAGCCGGCCAAGGTCCAAGGCCTTGACAGCAGCTCATCTTATAAACCAGTTGGTAAGGTCGATATCCAAGCTTTACGGGATGCAGCTAAAAAAGACAAATTCGCTGATGCACGAGTCGAGAAAATTGAGTCGTCTTATAAGCCTGTCGGAAAGGTCGATATTGCTGCCATTCGAGCTGAGGCACGGAAGGACGAGCAACGCAAGCTGAAGGCATCTGGCGCCTCTTCATCAGGAGTTTCCGCATCTTCCGAGAAGAGCCGCTTCCTTCCTGAGAATAAGGAAGAGAGCAAGTCCTCTTACCAACCTGAGGAAGGCGAGGAGTATATGTCGTTAGCTGACAGGATGAAGGCTTTCCGTAGCCAGGTAGAGGCAGCAAAGCCTCAGTCTATCGCCGATCCAGCTCGTAACGGCCATAATGGTACAAGCAGGGTCGATGGTGCTGCTGCCAAATTTGGGGGTGGCGGCGCTGCCAAGAAATTGCCTCCACATCTTGCCGGCGGGGTTGAGACATCGGCTCCAACACCAGGAAGTAGGGCAACTCAGGCATTTAAGGACTTTGGCAGTGTCGACGGTAAGAGCCCTGCGCAGCAGTGGGCAGAAAAGCGGGGCAAGTTCAAGGCTTCTTCTTCAGAGGAGCAAAAGGCAGCTGCTGAGGCCTCTGACGACGATGATGGCGATCGCGAGCTAGAGGAAAAGGTATCTAGGCTCTCTCATCGCACGGCTGCCGAACTCGAGGAACCTGACGAGCGTGAAGCAGACTCGTCACCGAAATTCGCGGATCTCACTAAGAAGTTCGCCAGCGCGTCTACTCCAAAGTCCCAGGCGGTACCTGCCGCACCTGTGCGGGCCTCGCAGCGTGAGCCTGAACCCGAACTTGGAGAGGAGGAGGATGATGGCCTAGTGGCAATCGTGGAACTCGATTATGAGGAGGATCCAGAAGACGATAACGAAATTTCACTTATTGCTGGGGAACGTATCACCAACATTGAAAAGCTTGATGAGAACTGGTGGGCTGGAAGAAACTCTAAGGGCCTTCACGGCATGTTCCCAGCTGAGTATGTAAAACTGGAGTCTGAAAGTAGCTCTGCTTCTGCCGGTCCCTCTACGGCACCGCGACCAAGCGCTGCTACGCCGCCAAGCGCGAAAAAGGACACCACAACGGCAACCGCTGAATACGATTATGATGCCGAAGATGACGATGAACTGACGTTCAAGACAGGTGACATCATCTCCGACATCGAGTTTGTTGACCCCGACTGGTGGACCGGTACAGCTCATGGCAAGACAGGTCTATTCCCCAAGGATTTTGTATCACTGCAAAGCTAGATGTGTTTTATATTCGACATCAATATAACCCCCAGCTCTTTATTTCCGAGTTGCGCGATGGTTGTGACATTTAGATATTTAAATTTCTGCTGTCTTCTTAATTTTGATAACACGGATGAGGAGCTATCCTCTTCTTAGACTACTGACTTCATGTAGTCGCCAAAATTGGTGAGTACACGGTAACCGTCCTTATACCTCCTCCTACGGTCTACAATCTCACCGTGAGAGTTAAGGTGCCTGATAAGAACTGCGACCTTTTTCCATGGTAAGCGATTGAGAGCGTCTGCCTGCTCGCGGACACTATCGCTGACCTGCAGCGGCTTCCCCTTTACTACGAGCTCGGGCTCTTCTTCTGAGCTCGGCACCTCTGTTAAAACATCTTCCACCATCTCACCGGCTGCACCGACCACCGTGTTCTCGACACGTGATTCGGACTTACGGCCAAATACATATCTCCGCGTCCACGACCATATAGTTGCGAATGTCAAAATACTTAACATTACTGTAATAAATATTGGCGACAGACATATCAAAGCACCGATCTGCAATCGCTCACTTGCACTACGCGAACGCGCCACCACCGAGGTCGTGTTCCCCAGATCAACAAACAGGCCAGACGAATGAGGAATTACTGGCATGCGAATGGTAATATAAGCTGTCCAGAATGGAACAGTCCGATCGTTGAGACAATTTGCATACAACAAAAGATGTTTGAATTTTCGGAGGCCCACGTAGTATCGCAGACTTGGGTCCGCCAACTCTGCAAGAACCGGCGACCTGCCAAATAAATCGGGACCTGATGGTCCTAGCATGTGAGCGCCAATCCAGTTCATGATCGCGGATCCAAAGCTTCCCCCATTGAAGCGCACGCCTAGATGGGGAGTAGCAAACGTCGCGAACAATACCGGGGTCGTCCCCAGCCACTGGTCATCTTCAAGTAGTCCAACGACGTAACGACCAAGCAGACCACCGAGGGAATAGCCGACCACTGATATCTCAGTTGGCTTGTTTTCTTCCACAACTTTACGCAACTCTTCGTAGCAGCGTCTGGCTGATTCTTCTACTCCGTCAAACGTAGCTAGAGCAGAGTTAGCACGCGCTCGGTACACTATGACATCTTTTGAATCCAATTTTTTCTCTAGGACTTCTTTCAGAGCCGACAAATGTCCTGGATTGCCAAAAAGGCCATGGATTAAAAATATCAAGTGCATCTTGGAGCGCCACCGAAGACCTGGAGAAGTGGGACCCTAGCCCGATAAACTAAGCCAGAGGTCCCCTACATAGGTTTTGTCTGTTAACCGAATTACGCACATCATTGTCATGACAATTGGCTGAAGACGCGCGGAGGATGTTTGCAGGGAAAGGCTGGCTGCAGATGCGGCCGCCACCCGGATACAAGCCTGGGATTGGCCGCGGAGCTATTCCTCTGCGTGAGGCTGAGCTTGAGAATGCTACGAGTGCACTAGGTCCCGGGGCCTCTGGTTTGCCAAGAACTGGAAAGAGGAACCTGCCTCGCGATCAGGAGGGCCAGCGTTTTGATGATGCGCCAGAAGTATCGCAGTCAACAAGACCTCTGCGTAGTCACGACGACGATTTAGCGGATAAAGTCTATGCCGCCGTTGACTCGAGAAAACGTCGCAGTCGTATGTCGGCTGCTCCATCAGCGATTGCGCTTGGCATGAATCGGATATCTGCAGAGTTCTCTGATCTCAGAAAAGAACTCCGAGGCGTTAGTGAAGCCGAATGGGCTGCACTTCCCGAAGCGCCCGATCTGACGCGCAAAGGAAAGAGATTACGGGAAGAAGAGCGCTCATCTCGTCGCACGTACGCACCACCGGACTCTCTGATTGCATCTAACGCATCAAAAGCTGATGTAACTACGAATATTGGAAATATTGAACGTACGCGTCATGCTTTAGAGTCGCTGGTGCGTGCAGATCCCACAAGCGCAACCGGCTGGATCGGGCTCGTGAGAGTAGAGGAGGCAGCAGAGCGACCGCGTCATGCGCGATCTATGGCGCAGCGTGGAACTAGAAGTTGCCCGGAGTCGCCAGAGATGTGGCTCGAAAGCATTCGAGTTCACATGGACATGCCAGCAGCAGCCCGGTCTGTAGCTGCCCAGGCAGTCGCAGCACTACCAACCAATTTTGAGCTATGGCTTAAGGCTGTAAATCTGGAGACAGATCTCGTTTCCCAGAGGGTGGTTGTTCACAAAGCGTTGGAGGCTTTGCCACTTTCGGCTGAACTATGGCAACGGGCGGCCGAGCTCGAGGAGGACGCGCAGACGCGACGAGCAGTTTTGAGCACGGCAATTGAGCTCGTTCCAGTGGACTCTTCAGCACAGCTGTGGCGAATGCTTGTCGCTGTCGAGCCTTCTGCGCTGCCAAAAGCGCTGTCTATATTACCTCAGGATGTCGGTCTCATATCGGAGGCACTCATCCCGTACCCTTCGCTTGCAGCCAATGCAATTACTGGAGGCGGAGAGTGTGGCGGCGTAGATCGCGAGAGCTGGCTTCAGCGACTTCCGTCGATGTCAGAGCAGGCGCAGAATGCACTTCTCACCATACTCAAGCCGACGGAGGCAGATGCGGACATTGCTTCTGCGCTGCCCCATGCTGAACAACGTCGAATATGGCAACATATGCCGCGGTCTGAGGCTGTATGGTTAAAGCTGACCTCTCTTGCTGACTCTCGCGATGAGCGCGTTGAGATTTTGGTCAAGGCCACGGGAGCCTGCTCCCACAGCCGCGTTTTGTGGAAGCTACTTGTAGCTGAGCATGCTGGCTCTCTAGAGGACATGCTTGAACTCAGTAGCGATCCCGATGTATGGCTTGTAGGGCTCCGATTCGCGGCTCAGAGTGCTAAACAGCTCGACCTTGCTAAACGTGCCGTTACTCGATTCCCAGGCGACGCACCTCTAGCTGCTGAGCTTGCTCATCTGCAACGCGTCGTGGCTCACAATATCCAGGGAGCAGCAGAAATATTGCGCAAGGGACTTAAACTCCATCCTGAAAGTGCACTGCTTGCTACAGAACTGGTGCTTAGCGGCCTAGAAAATGATGATACCAACAGTCCTCACGTCAGATACTCCGATCTGCCTCCCTCGCCAGAGAAGCCTCAACTGTGGCTTGCGCTTGCGGCTACGGCCTCATCAAGCGTGCGCCGTCGCGCACTCCTAGATCGCGCGACCGCTGAGTTCCCATTCGAGAGCGTGTTATGGCGTGAGCGAATCCGCCTCGAAGTTGCTGGATCTCCAGCTGCTAAGGTAGTGATTTCGCAAGCCCGGCGCGCATGCCCGACATCAGGACTCATCTGGTTCGAGGAACTTCGAGCGACACCACGTCTCTCGCGGCGTAAACGACTTGCGGAGGCGGTTCGAGAAACTGACGGTGATGCGTGGGTGCTCCTGTTTGCTGGTCTAGAGTTCGCGGCCACTGGTCGACACGCTAAAGCTGTGGAATGGATCGAGCGGGCAGTAAAAGCAGATCCGCAGAATGGCGATGCGTGGGCATGGCTAGCGCACTTCTCTCTCCCCGAGTCTAATATTAATGAGCGCTTGGTCGCAATGCATCCACGTGGCGGGGTAGTGTGGCCACTAGAACGTATTCCCCCTCTAGACCGCTTGAAGACCTTTCCATTTGCAACGCTTGAGTCTGAGATTGCTTCTTAGTACAATATTTATCAACCTAATGTCAGAGATACTGTATCCATTATCTTTTTTTCCTTTTGCTAAATTACCTTACAGAATCGGCTAGAAGACTCGGTCAGTCATGGCAAATTCAGCCACTTCTTCCAAATACGGAGATGACCGGCAATATCCGACCCTTACAATGAGCGTCAAAATTCTGAAATACAAACTCTTCTAGACCAAACATGAACCGCCAAGGTTAAATACCCGAGCCAGACGCTTCGCGATACCACCTCAACGAGCGGTCAACACCGGCGGTCACCATGCCAGCACGGCTTCCGGCCAAAATTGGCACGTTGCCTGGCAGCCATGCGCCAGCAAACAGTGGACCCTGAGCATCAGCAAGCGTAAATATGACTTCTCTTGATTCCATATTCCATATCTTTACAATACCATCCTTGGACACACTCAGCAGCATTTCGCCACTTGGAGACCACGAAACATCATAGATCCAGGCATCGTGACCCTCGAGTGTGCCCACAAATGAGCCTCCATTGAGCGTAAACAGTGCGATTGCATTTTCCCCCGCTACGGCTACTAACGTTCCGAGTGGGCTAAACCGCACGACGCGAGGGGATGCTGTGGGGCTAGGAAGTGTATAAGCCACACGTCCTGTCTCAACTGTATATATCCGCACTTTTCCTGTCTCAAAGCCCGCAGCGATAAACCGGCCATCAGGACTAACGTCGACACATACTGCTGCCGACGCCGCTACCGATTGCGGCAGGACCAGCTCTGATGCTACTGCGAGTTTTTCTAGATCTATCACAAACACAGAGCCACTGAGCGTTGCTACCGCAGCTATGCTGCCGTCGGCAGCCACAGCGCATGCCCACGCGCCTTGGATCCCGCCAAGGTCGGCTATGTCGAGCTCACTGTGTTCCTTCAAGTCCCAGGCGCATACTTGTCCATCGAATGCGACGGCTAATACACGAGTTCCAGCTCGGTCAACCGCCAGATGATGGATACCTGCTGCGAGCGGTTTACGGTTCAATTGCTGGGCTTCCGGTTGAGCTTCACGGTTATCCCACAGTGACAAGTTTCCATCGCCAGATGCCGCCAGAGTGTACTTATCACACGCGGCAACGGCAAAAATATCGCTCTCGTGCGCGTTGTCCACGACCAGCGTGGATATAAACGGCGTTGACATTCTACGTTTGAGGTTGGCTTCGATGGCCTTAGGTAAGCTAGTCAATGTGAAGGTAAAGGTGGTTAGGGTGAGCGATAGGAGTAAACGCATTCTGTACATAAAGGAAGGGGGCTATTTAGATTTCTCAAGCTTGGCACGGAGTTCTGCGGCCTGATTTCGGCGTTCCTGGGCCTCAGCTTCAATTCTCTCCAGCTCCTCAATCCAGAGCTTCTCGCGCTGCTTCGCCAGATCATGCAGCTTCTCGTCGCGAGACTTTTCCTGCTTCTTCTGCTCACCATAGTAGATTGTGCCACCTAAAAGTGCTGCTAGCGTGAAGCCTTGGAAGCCCACTCGCCAGTAAAACATGCGATTGGCCAGGCGCTGATCATTTGCCTTTAGAGCGCGCGCACTGAGAAGGAGGGCTCCGACAGTCAGAATACAGCCGATTGGTACCAACGGCTGCTCCTTTGACTTCCGCACCAGCTTTTCCATGAGGGGCTCTTTTTTCAAGCCTGCCGAGGGCACGCTACTTGGTAGCGGAATTGCCATCGTTCAGTTAGGGGGGGCGCCTCTTTGATCAGTCAGACCTGGACCCATATATCTTATGACTTTTGGTCTCGGGTTAGACTATAAACAACTGAATGTTTAATCCCTCTTTCTTTTAAAATTCATTGCTTTGGGTCTTACTTTCAACAAGATTTCAGACTTCAACCAGGAAAGCTTACTGATTTAGGCATCTGAACGTTCTTTTTTAGGAGCTACGTAGACAAATCTGTAGTTGGTTTACGCTGTAAGCACTAGACACCAGCGGCTCACGGAATAACACCATCCTTCCGCAGGAAATTGAGCAGTTCCTTGTAAGCCTTTTCAAGGTCGTCATTGACAACGACAACATCATACGCGCCGGGCTGCTCAGCGTATTCGAGCTCAGCCTTCGAGTGCGCAAGTCGCTTTTCTAAGCTCTCCTTCGTCTCCGTACCTCGGCTCTCTAGGCGCTGGCGCAGGACTTCGTGGCTTGGTGGCGCAATAAATACGAATGCAGGACTCAGCTCTGTATCCTTTACGCTCTTGACGCCTTGCATATCTATATCAAGGATACAAATCTTGCCTGCCTGTCTCTGCACGTCCTCCACGGCGGATATTGACGTGCCATAGTAGTTTCCACCGAACTGAGCCCACTCAATAAACTTGGAGCCGTCAATAAGATTGCAGAATGCGTCCTCAGACACGAAATGGTAATGAACCCCGTTCTTTTCGCCTTCGCGCGGTGTGCGCGTCGTGTGAGATACGCTAAATCCAAATTTTCCTGGGTAATCTGCCATCAACTTCTTGAGCAGCGTGGACTTACCCGTCCCGCTTGGTCCACTCAATACTATGGGGCGCGTCATGTAGGTACGTAGGAATTGTGACCACCTGGTCATCTCTTTGTCATCGCCATTTGATCCCTGAAAGCTGCCCCTACTACGGTCACTATTATCTGACTAGAGAGGTTCGAACGTCTTGGCTCTCTCGGCATCGGTGCCAGTTCAAGTCTTTTTAGTAGATGTCATTGTCGATTTCCATCACATCCGTTGTGCCCGGGACGCCAGTGTTATATGTTGTGGTCGTTTCCCAAGATAAAGGTGATACGTACGAGCTGCGGCGCCGGTATAGTGATTTCCTACGCCTCGCTGAAGACGCCGCCACTGAGCTTGGCGAGTCAGTTCCAGTTCCTCCGCCGGTAAAACCGCCTTCGTGGCGGTCCTGGCGAGCATTGAGCCCTAATGAACTTGAGGACCGCAGAGTCGCGCTTGAGGGTATGCTGCGGGCGCTCGTTCGGGCCCCGGATTTTGCTTCTAGCCTTGCATTATCGCGATTCCTTGAGTTGGGTCGTCACAAGCGGCGGGAGGGAACGTCCAATGCGGATTGGATGTCCTCGACTGCCAAGATCTCACGATTAGTAGGTGAAGCTCGAGCTGCGCCCAGCTCTACCGCTCGCCAGAAGCTTGTACAGGCTCGCACAATGGTCGGCGTACTTCAGAGGCACCTCACTCAGTTCAGTGTTGGCCAGGGTGAGTATCAACGCCGCCAGCAGCAGCTCGACGGTTGGCTGCTAACCATTCAGAACCTCGAGAAATCGCTAGTCGATGCCGGGGCGAGCACGGGAATTTTAACATCAACGGCAAATCTCTCTACACAAGCTAACTCGTCGACGCATTCTGGTCGGACATTGGGTCCAGTTCCAGAAACGGATGCAACTCGTATCCATAATAATGCTGGGCTGCTTGCCTCTCAACGGACGACCATGACGGAACAAGATGCTGAAATTGACGGGCTGCGTGAGGCACTGAGCAGGCAGAAGGAGCTTGCTTTTGCAATCGGTGCCGAGGCCGAGAAACAGAACCAGCTACTCGATGAGCTCGATGATGACGTCCACCGCGTGAACGTCCGGCTTAATCGTGCCCGTCGCGATACATCACATCTTCATTAAAAGTTCTGTATTGGTATTTATTCTAATCTCTGAGGAGGTTTCTTTTTTTCGCCATTGAGTCTGTTGCTTCCCCCACAGCTTCCCCAAAATTAACTGCAGCCGTAGTTGAAGCGGCGAAATTCCTCCCCGACTTACATATCACCGGGCCGCTGACTCGCAGCTACTGACATGTGAAACTTTCGGGGCACACTAAGTTCACCGTCGAGACTTGGCCTTAAACGAAATGACGTATCATTAGCCACGCGATAGGACAGTGCCAACTGTCAATTCCAATAATTAGGACTCTGCCGTAGTAGCCTTATTTAACTCAAATATGATATAAGGGTCTAAGCTATTGCGTGCTGTCGGAGGATCTGACAATTGGCTCTCAAAGATAGTTCCAGGGGTCCTGCTATCAAAAGTTATGGCGATTCCAAACAAATCACATGATACCCCGCATTGATTATGCGCTTTGGCGATGCAGACATCCGTCATATATGTATATATATACCCGATTTCGTGTCAGCAGAGAATACAACACTGGGAGATCAAGGTTTTGCTACGCACTATTCCCTAAAGTTACCATCCCTCTTTGATAGTATGGTAGAAACACTCGCTCTCAATATTCCTTCTGGCGACAATTTGACACCGACAATGGCTACCGCGTCACCATCCTCTTCTTCCGCAGCTGAAACTTACGTCACCAAAGGCCAGGTCGAAATGCCCATAGAGACCAAGTCCTTGCCCGGTCACGTCGGCAACTTGACCCGTGATGAGACCTATAAGCTGAAGGAGGCCTATCTTGTGCTATACAAAAATACCAAAATGGCACCGGCAGATGCTGAAGTTGCCGGACACGCGCCGACGGTAGAACAAAAACGCAGCCGGCTAGGATTCGGAGGAAAGCATACCGTTGTTGAAGACTCGTTGGACCGTGCAACGGAGGTTTTCGGATTTGCGCTCAAGACTACGACGCCAGCTCAAGTCAAATTCGCCATCCGGGTCATGAAGCGTGGCGATATTCCGGACCAAGTGATGCTGCGTTTTCTTCGTGCACGCAAGTGGGATGTCGTGAAGTCTGTACAAATGATTGCTGATACCCTACACTGGAGAATCACCGAGGGACACGTCGAGACGCTTCTTGCGCGAGGAGAACGCTATTATGTGGACAAGAAGCCAGACCCTCAATTTGTCAATCTGTACAAGAAAGGACTGTCGTGCATTCGAGGCCACGATAAGCAAGGTAGACCGATTGTCCTCGTTCGTGCTCGACTGCACGATCCGAAAGGCCAATCAGAGGAGGCTCTGGAGCGATTCACGTTGCTAACGATCGAAACAGCACGAATGTGCTTGCATGGTTCCACGGAAACTGCGGCTGTTATTTTCGATCTTGGCGAATTTACTCTCGCCAATATGGACTATGGTGCAGTTAAGTTCATTCTGCGATGCTTCGAGGCGCACTATCCAGAATCTCTGGGGTATGTTTTCATTCATCGGGCTCCTTGGGTATTTGGTGGCGTATGGAACATCATCAAGCCAATGATAGACCCTGTAGTAGCATCCAAGATCAGCTTCACACGTAACGATAAGGATCTGCTGAAGTTTATTGACAGCGACCAACTTCCTGAGGAGCTTGGTGGTACGGGAGGCCTCAAGTATGAGTACAAGGCTCCCGTTGCAGAGGATGACGAGGCCATGGATGATTTAGACACTCGCGACCAGCTCACCGCTGAGCGTGAGGCATTATTTGACGAATTCGATAAGCTGACTCTACAGTGGATCCAGACGGAAGGCCCTGAGGCAGATAAACTCGAGGTTGAGCGCCAGAAACTTTCGCATACTATCGCACGGCAGTACTGGAAGTGTGATCCTTATGTTCGTTCCAGACTCCAGGCTGACCGTGATGGTACTATTACCGCATTCCAGACCGAGTTCAAAGATGAATTTTAGACGAATGTAGGTACGCACGCAGACACACATCTATATAAAGTTCGTAGATTTAGTACGCACATTATTTCTATCCTATACGTAACATATGTACAATTCTCTCTTTTTCCAATATTCCGACACTACAGAACCACACTGATGAGCTTCTTCTCAGGTTTAAAAATGATCCGCTTGGGAAGAACATCGTGGAGGAAGTCAGCTCGAATAGCGTTCACTAGCTCAGCTTCAGAGACAGTCAAATCAGCCTGCACGGTGCCTAATCTGCGGCCGTTCACAAGCACCGAGAACTCCACTTTGTTTCTTGACACCTCTACTTCGTTAAGGGAAGGCCAAGAACGGCTAAATACAGAGTCACAGTGTCCAAGGCGCTCGTTAGCCTCTTCAGCAGTGCAAGGGCACACCGGAGCGAGTACTGTGACAAGTGCCTCGATTGCTTGGCACCCCAGATCCGTGCCACGAAGCTTTGCTGTACCACGTGTCATTTTCATTAGGTCACTGACAACTGTATTTAGGGTAAGCGTGCGTTCAAGCGAATCCGTGATACTGCGGAGGTTACCAACCACATCAGAATTGAATACCTCTCGATCCATGGCAGTTGTCTCGCGAGTGACAGCTGTCCAATTCTCCAGAACAAGGGCTTGTAGACGTGAGAGCCACCGCTCCGTCCCCACAATCTTGTCCTCCTCCCAGTCAAGCACATCTGCGACCGGCGCTGAGAATAGAATGTGTGCACGCGTGGCATCCGCGCCATGAGCTGCAATGACGGCTGTGGGGTCTACGCCGTTGTACTTAGACTTAGACATTTTCTCGAACGAGGTGGTAGCTTTCAGTCCACTGGCTCGTATGATTCCATCGGAGTCAACTTCTTCCGGCTTTAGAAACCGTCCCGATGCAGGATCTATCTGTGTGAGGCCATGGACCATACCTTGGGTCACGAGGCGACGGAATGGCTCAGCCCGTAGATCGCCTCCGGACCACATACCTATATCAGCCGCAAACTTAGCCAAAAATCGGGAGTAAAGCAGGTGCAGAATGGCGTGTTCGACGCCGCCCACATACATGTCTACTGGCAGTTGGGCACTCGCCCGGTCATAGTTGAACGGAAGTGTATCATTATGTGGATCAATATAACGCATGAAATACCAGCTTGAATCCATGAATGTATCCATAGTATCAGGATCACGCTTAGCGTCGTCACGACCACATGAGGGGCAATTAGTTGTCTCGGGACTGTCCAAAGGAACAGGAAGTTCTGCCTCTGGAACAGGTACGATTCCACACGAGCTACAGTGCACTGCCGGTATAGGTGCACCCCAGCGACGCTGGCGCGAGACCAGCCAATCGCGGAGTCGCATGGCTGTCTTTGGGCGTGCGCTAGTCCCCAGCCTGCGGACAATTTCGGCGGCTCCTTCATCTGATGTCATACCCGGCACAGTAGAAGCATCACTTAGAACACCACTTTTGCCAACATAAGGTAGTTCAACGTTGTCGTACATGGAGACAGGTGCGCTGCCTCCGTTTAGCTTCCAAAATGCAAAGTCGCGAGTGTCATGTCCAGGAACTCCCATCACAGCACCGGAACCGTAACTTGCAAGCACATAAGGCGCAGCATATACAGGAACTTTGGCACCTGTAAGTGGGTTGGTGGCATCCACCGGAAGCAGATAGCCCTCCTTCGAGTCTGCCGCGTGCTCTTTAGTTCTGAATTTAAGCGGCGCATGCTTCACGGCTAGAGGATGCTCTAAGGACACCGCAACGAAAGCAACGCCTGCCAATGTTTCTGGACGGCTGGTGAACGTCCACAGATCCGGTCCCAACGAGATTTCAACTGACTTTGAGAGGCCGATCCAATTCTTCTGCATGATCTTGACTTCTTCTGGCCATTCCTTCAACAATTCAAGGTCGGCATCTAGTCGCTCGGCATAGTCCGTTATGCGTACAAACCACTGCTCCAGTTCGCGGCGCTCCACAATAGCCCCCGAGCGCCATGACCGACCCTTAGCGTCCACCTGCTCATTTGCAAGTACTGTTTTATCTACTGGATCCCAGTTCACAGCTGATTTCGCGCGATATGCTAGACCGGCTTTCCACATTCGTAGAAAAAGGGTCTGTGTGTGCTTGTAGTAGTCCGAAGAGCAAGTTATAACCTCTCTATCCCAATCGAAGCTTGGGGCCATCCAACTTAGCTGCTCACGCATGGCAGCTATGTTCTTATATGTCCATTCAGCAGGATCAACCCCATGATCTCGAGCAGCGTTCTCGGCAGGAAGCCCAAACGCATCCCAGCCCATAGGATGAAGAACTTTGTAACCTCGCATTCTCCGGAAACGAGCCAGCGTATCACTGATTGTGTATACGCGAAGATGCCCGACGTGCATTTTCCCTGACGGGTATGGGAACATCACCAGTTGATAGAATTGACCCCTCGTCACTTCTGGAGATGCCGGAGGCTGTTCCGCCCATTTTGCCAGCCACTTAGCATCGAGCTCCCTCCCTCGCAGGACTTTCGAGCCGGCCCGAATCATGCTTCTACGCATGTTTCGTTCCTAGCGTAACGGCTGCTGTCTCGTTTACCCTGGACGATTTGAAAAGTCCCAAGCAAGCCAGGCAGGGTAACTTGAGTATCGGCGATTATTCAAGCTCGGATAGCTACACCTCGGTGTGTCAGCTGCCGTCGTCACCTTACTTTCGGCATGCTAGCTGCGCTGTCGTTAGTTGGGGGACTAATTCGAAGGGATTCAACTGATGCAGATGTTGGTAAACCAAGTGAAGAAATTATAGACCCGGCCACTGAGGAAATTTATCAAAGCTGGGCTTTGTTTGTGGTCATGGCGCTACTAATTGTTTCACTCTGGGTCAGCTATTACTTGCAGTCGAAACGGATACAAGGCGTCCAGGAGTCAGTTATGTCAATATTTGCTGGGATGGTTGTGGGATTTGTGATCCGCCTTGCCCCCGGACGAAAGATTCAGCAGCAGCTTGCATTCAGTCATAGTTACTTCTTCAACCTCCTGTTGCCGCCAATTATCCTGAATTCAGGGTATGAACTAAATCAAGCTAAGTTTTTCCGAAACATATTTAGCATTTTGATGTTTGCCTTTGTTGGAACTTTTCTGGCAACTGTGATTATGGGTCTGTTGCTATGGATATGGGCGGCGCTTGGTATAGAGGGAATTGAGCTGCCGTTTGTCGACGCGATTGCCATGGGTGCCACGCTGAGTGCCACAGACCCTGTCACAATTCTTTCAATCTTCAACGCTTACCAAGTCGACCCGAAGCTATACACAATTATCTTCGGAGAATCGCTGCTGAACGATGCAGTCTGCATCGTTATTTTCGAAACAGCCCAGAAACTGCGCGGCGATACCATGCACTTAGGCTCTCTATTCAGAGGTGTCGGAATCTTTCTAATTACATTTGCCATTTCGCTCATCATTGGCTGTTTCACTGGCATTATGTCGGCCCTTTTGCTAAAACACACGCGAGTGCGGAGGTACCCACAGATAGAATCGTGTCTCGTATTGCTATTTGCATACGCAACTTACTTCTTTTCGAACGGGTGTCATATGTCCGGAATCGTTTCTTTATTGTTTTGTGGAATCACTCTCAAACACTACGCCTACTATAACATGTCGCGACGCACGCAGATTGCGGTCAAATACACATTTCAGCTCATGGCGCAGCTGTCCGAGAACTTTATTTTCATATACCTTGGTCTCACACTGTTTACCGAGGACTCACTCGTATTCCGCCCACTGCTGATAATTGTCACCTGTGTGGGCATATGCTTGTCACGGTACGTTGCCGTTTTCCCTCTGAGCCGACTCATCAATAAAGCCCACAAACTTCGCGGCGGCACTAGCGATGAGATCCCGGAACAGTACCAATTCATGCTCTTCTGGGCTGGTCTCCGTGGAGCTGTCGGTGTGGCTCTAGCTGCAGGGATTGAGAGCGAGTACGCGAATCAGCTGCGTGCAGCCATTCTCATTGTGGTCGTCTTGACAGTAATTGTATTTGGAGGCACTACTGCCCAGATGCTTGAAATCTTCGGTATCCGCACTGGCGTTCAGCAGGATCACGATAGTGATGACGAGTTCGACATTGAGTCAACGGCGACACGGGCGCCAAGACGTGCAGTAATGGTCATGCCTCCAGACGGAATGGACATAGATGACATTGACGACCCTGGCTCGTTGGGTTCGCGCTCCCCTGTGCCTGGCGGGTCTGATCCTAGGCACGTAGCGGCTGCAGTAGCTGCGGCATCGTCTGGAGATCTCGGTGCGAGGTGGTTTGCCGAACTTGATTCAAAAATAATCAAACCGGTCCTGCTAGACTCTGAGCCACGGTAAGCACTAAATGCGTACGGTGAACGTACAGACTGTTACCTTTGCACCATTACATTCTTTAAAATAAGTAACCGTCTTTCCAAATATTACGTCTGTTACCATAAGTTGCAGCGTATGTATGTGCGTGTGCGTGTGTATATATCGTTGTGTGATTACCAGGATCTTCTTAGTCACGAGCGCGTCTAACTTTCATACCCAAATTCCACCTCAATCCATGGATGTCGGCAATCTTGGGGTCAAAGTAGATCGTCCAAAAGGTCTTGAATCTGAGGACATGGCCCCAACACAATTGGAAGATAGCCATCATGAATCTGAGGGTGACTCTTCCATTGAGATCGGGCTAGATGATAGTTCTCAAACTGATGCGAGCGAAGAGGATTCCATACTCACTGACGACGATGCACGGGGCTACATCGAGCAGATCTACCTCGAGAACTTCATGTGCCATCGGAAGTTTAAAATTGACCTGAAGCCGTATCTCAATGTCGTTTTTGGTCGGAATGGTGCGGGCAAGTCTGCCATTCTCACCGCTTTGATGGTATGCCTCGGTGCTAAGGCTGGTGACACGCATCGCGGGGAAAATTTGGGATCGCTCGTGCGTTCAGGTTCGGATTATTGCATCATCGATGTAACTTTTCGAACGCCCACGTACGACGTTAGTCTAATGGCCAAGTACGGCTCTCGTTTCATGCTTCGACGGCGCCTTCAGCTTTCCCCTGTGGCAGCAGATTCTTCTGTTCGGAAATGTACCGCTTCTTATCACATCATGGAGCCAGATGAGCATGGTCGCGATCGTGGTCGCCCTGTTAAGCGTGAAGATGTCGAGACGATATTGCAGCACTTCAGCATATTTCCCAATAATACCCTAGCCATGCTCACACAAGAAGACGCCAAAAACTTTCTGGTGACCTCCAAGAGTGGTAGCAAGTACGAACTTGTTCGACGTGCATTCCATCAGCATCTGCGGGACACAATGCAAGCACAAGTAGACGACTTGATCCGCGTTGAAGGTGATGAAGTTGACATGCTGAAGCAACAGAGAATCCGTGCTCAGGAAGCTCTAGCTGAGATAACTCGTCAACTCGACCGTGCCATTGAAGTCGAATCTAGAATTACCCAGATTCACCAGGTAGAAGCCCTGTTGAAGTGGCATTTGGTATTTTCAGAAGAGGAAATGCTTAAAAAGGAGAGCCACAAGCTTAACGAACTTCAAGTTAATCATTCCTCCACCCCTAGAATTGAAGATATTGATGCATCTGTTGCAAATCTTTTGGAGAAGGCTGATCAAGCGGCGGCGGAGGCAGAGGCAGCTAGCCTTTGTATATCGTCTGCTCGAATCGAGGTAGAGAATCGCACTCACGAATTCAGGAATGCCGACGCTACACTTGCCAGTATCAAAGGTGACGTGTTAGAGGCTGAATCTAAACTCAAAATTTCTGTGGATCAGTATGCGTTTGCAAAAGAACTTACTGGAACAAGCGAGCGTCAGCGCCGTGAGGTGAGGAAGGCGGAACTCTCCAAAGAAATAGAAGACATCAAGCTTCTGCTGGAACAGACAGATTCAGAGCGAAGCGAACTTCGAGACGTCGTTTTGCCTAAATTACACGAAAATGAAGCTAAAGCAAGGCGAGATTTCGATGCGGCGGTGAGAAATGAAACCTACGCGTCGAGGACAGTCGCTCAGCTCGAGCAGGAGCTTGGCTCTCGTCACTTCCGACAGCAATCCGGTGATCTTTCGGCAGGTTTCGGGAATGAGTATAGGCGGCTACTCGATTTAATCGAAAGGAACAAAAAACAATTTCATCATCCTCCGATTGGGCCCTTAGGACGATATGTCAAGCTATTGAGCCATATGGGAGAATTTGAGCCTATGATTGAAACTTTACTTGGAAGACATCTTTCGGCGTTTTGGGTTCAAACAGACAGAGACATGCGCATTTTACGTACTCTGGCGCAGAGAGCAGGCGTCAATGATATGAGAATAATTGTCCGTTATGACGACCCATTCAGCTTTGAGTCTTCCTTGCCCCCATCAAATATCGAGAGATATTATCGTTTCGTTGGTGAGGTGGTAGAGTTCACGAAGCCGGACATTGCGAGAATTTTCGTGGATCTGGCCAGGGTTGAAAGTTGTATCATTGCTAAAGATGACCGTATAGCCAATCAAGAGATACGTGCTCGACAAGGTAAGGTTAGAAGTGCGTACTTCCGTTCTATGGCCAACGGGCAGTTTAAAAGATTTGTGGGGATAAACAAACGCGCAGGTGGTCTTATAGAATCCGGTCCAGTCAATCCAGCTCGTAGCCGTGGGTCTCGGATGGTTGTAGACGCAAAGATTGAACGGCAAAACATGCAGACTGCTTTGAACGCCGCTCGCGCCGAAAAGAACGATGCAGGTGATGTTTCCAAAACTACTGAAACTATTCTTCACTCAGCACAGAGTGAGCACAAAACTGCCAAAGAGAAAATGAAGATGCTTCTAGATGAGGAACTGCGTCAGCGAGAAAGACTTGAGGCGTGCGAAACAGAGCTTGAGGATATCGCCAGTGTACCAGACACGGTGGTCGGCGCCTTTCCTGACAATTTGCAACAAGCAGAGATAGCATTGGCGAATTCGCGGAGTGAACTCGCAAATACACAAGTAGCCGCAACAGAAGCTGAAGCTGCAGTACATAATGCACGAGTTGCGCTCGATGAGGCTAGAATAGCTGAGTCTGAGGCTGTCAAGGAGCGAGCACTTCATCAGAAATGTGAGGCTAATTTAAGAGAGCAGGCTGGTGCGAAAGAAGGAGAGAGGGCAAGATTAGCATCAACGATAACGGAACAACTGAGCGCCATCCATGAGCAGCAGCAGCATATAGAGAAATGTGAGAAAGATCTCGAAGAACATATAATAAAGGCAGACGCCATGGGCCCCCGGCCATGCCATGATGATGCGGCGGCAGGCTATATTCCTTTTCTCTTAGACCTTTCAAGCGAGAGCTTGAAGGTACGTCTGAGAGATTTGCAGTCGCTGCAGGCGCAAGCTACGGTAACTGATGCGGAGCTTAACGCTTTGAAGGTGGCTAGAGCGCAGCGTGAGGAGACTTTGCTACGCGTAGACGACGCGCTCAAACGCCACAAGAAGATGCATATGTGGTCAAATCATAATAATGAGCTGCGAAAAGTACGTGACGTTCGTTTTTGGCACAGTTCGAAGGCGAAGATCGCAAAAGTTTTCTCTCAACTTCTGTCGGAGCGTAATTTCACTGGTGGCATAACCATTGACGACGATACTAAACGTCTAACAATGGAGATAACACCAGAGGCATCGAAGAATCGGCGTGCTAATAGCACCCTTAGTGGAGGTGAACGCTCTTTCTCGCAAATTGCGCTCCTAATGTCTGTATGGGAGGCTATGAAGGTAGGTTTTGTTGCAATAGATGAGTATGATGTATTCATGGATCGCGCCAACCGTACGACTTCACTGAATCTCTTGTCGTCGGCGGTAGCACGTAATCACCTTCAATGCATCCTTATCACACCTCAAGACGTCGACCTACGACCAGTAAACGCACATTTGCGTGGCAAAATTAATCTACTTCCGCTTGACTCCCCACGCAGTGATGAATTAGATGTCTAAATTAGAACCTACTTTAATTCTTTTTGTTTTTCTTATTTTTTTTTAACTTCTTCTTCGGCTTATTCGAAGCTGGCAGGCTTGGTTCCGGCGTTTTGCTGTTCTCTTTGCTGCTATCCTGGCTCTCCGAGTGTCCTGGGATAGCTGTTGAGTCCGATTCTGGAACAAACTCACATTCAGTCACGTTCGATCCGCCATTCGAAGTTTTCCCAGGAACCTCTTCAGACTTCTCAATCTGAGCTGGCTCTAGTCCAGCGTTGGGCTCTGCTTCGGGCTTGGCTTCAGGCTCTGCTTCGGGCTCTGCTTCAGGCTCTGCTTCGGGCT